>JAOQMQ010000003.1:3183572-3229721 GCA_027563845.1 Erythroxylum subrotundum
AAATCAGATCCTAATCTCTAGGGATTTTATTCTGCTATTGTATAGGGATTTTATTTTGTATAGGATTTTATTTCCATTTGCATATACTAGGATCACCTTGTATAAATAGAGATGTAGTAGTCTTACAAATTAATTCAATATACAACACATTATTGAGTTCACTTTTATCACAATAATTAAGTTGCAATTAGGCAATTTTATCATTGCTTCATTAATGTTTTTACTGAGAAGTTTTTTCAAGAATTAGTTATCATGAACTAGAACTAAAACTAAAAGACACGTGTTTCCTATTTATAGTGGTTAAGTATCTTGATCAATGGTTTTTTCACGTATTGGAAAATAGCAGCATGCTCGTTCAGGTGTGTTTTTACTACCGTCTACTCAACTGCTCAAATGATTCATTCCTAGTGGTTGTTTTTATGATTTTGCAAGTCAGGTTTGGGTAAAGTGGGAGTAGAAACGCCTGTCCACTCACCTCAACCTAACAGGTAACTTATCCTTCAATCTTTCCTTGAAACTATCTGTTGATTTAACGGAACATTTTTTTAATAATATTCACAAGTTATCGAGTTGTAACTCTATTGTAACTATCTGTCCATTATAATTATCTAGTTTATCCTGCAAACTATCTAGTTGTAACTATCTGTTGATTTAACGAAACATCAGTGCCTGCAGTTCCTCTTTGGGACCAGTCTAAAACTAAATCTGAGATTTAATGAAAGTATATCTGAGATAGATTTAGTTTCATTAAATGAAGTCTGATAGTAATTGAGATAAATATGGATTTGCTGCAGTCTTTTCTGTGTCAACGAAGTATGTTGTAGAAAGTTGCATTTATTTCGTGGGGGTTGTAGCTACTCTTTGTATTTATTGCATTTAACTCCATTTATTACTCACAACTGTCCCACCTTCTCTTTCTCACCTTTAAAATGGAAAAGCTCAACATAATTGTTACTTGTTAGTCTTTACAACTTGCTTTTTTCCAGTCATCAGGTTCTTCGAAATCATCAAGTTGAGCAAAATACTTAATTTTTCCCATATATAAAGCACAAACTGCCTTTATTTAGTGTTATTGCTATTTCAGGAATTATGTCTTATTATTCTAGCAAGCATGATATAACATGCTATGTTTTGTGGCCTATTTTTGTTCCACTAATCATGTAGATTCTTTACAGGTTGTAAAGACTATTCTGTCCTAAACATTTGTTAGTCACCAATGTTAGTTGTTCTCGTTCATCATCATTAGTTGTTCCTTGCCAGTAGTTTTCATTAGGTTGTGTGGCTTATGTTATTTGGTATGTTGTAGAAATATAATGAATGACAATGAACAAATTGAGTCGAAGAATTGTGATTTTGATAGTGGCTATAGGAGATCGAAAGAAGAAATAAAAAGCAAAGAAGAAAAAAGTGCTTATGTGTTGAGTTTTAACAGTTTTATAATGTCTGTAATCATAACCCTTCTCTATAAGTTTATGTTTCTGAAATGCTATAGAAATGTTGTACCATTATTATGTTTTTGTACCATTATTACAAAAAATGTTATAAATTTATGTTTCTGAAATGCTATAAATTTATGTTTGTTTATATTTATCATTTTATAATATTATTTAATTATTTAATATTTCTTTTGTTACCAAAATGAAGTAGTATTTTCTTAAATTATTATATAATCACTCTGCTAAATTTAGTCTTCAAGAAAGATATAAAACAAAGTTATATACTTCTACTACTTGTTCTTGAAAGGTTTGTCTTTACATAATATGTATGATAAATAGAAATCTCAAATAAGTATCATATATATCAAATTTTAGTGGTCTGTTCATAAGCATGGTAAACATTCTATAACCAGAATGTATGAAGGAGAAAAATTGTATCAAAAGGTAACCTAAGTAGATATGTTATCAACAGAGATTCATGGTGTGGGCTTGTCTCGTGCCAAATAATGGATTATAAAGAAACTCATGATATATGCTCCTGAAATTTATGGAATGGGCCAAGTGACCAGTGTATATCAGTTGTCCTTAATTTTTGTTGACATACCTTATTGATGGAATTTTACAAAATTAAGATTCATTTTTCAAATAGTTTATTTTCTACGAATCTTATTAAGATGGTTTTGTAATCATGCATTAAAACTTGATTATTTAATATTTACAAATTTATATTTATCTTTTTCTAATATTATTTAATTATTTAATAGTTCTTTTGTTAGCAAAATGTAGTAGTATTTTCTTAAATTATTATATATAAACAAACAATAATTTAATAGAAAAATATTTAATAAATTTTGTATTCACAGTAATTACGCAATTCTAAAAGGAAACGTTCACAATAATATTTTTTATTTTAAGGTACACTTATGTTTTTAAAATGCTATCTTAAACTTGTTAAATTTAGTGAATAGAAAAGTATCATTATTTTTTTTATAATGGCCTTGTTAATTTAGAACTCTCTCCTATCATTCCATCGAAGCCTAACTTGCAATCATTTTATTTTATCCCTAACTCTCTCTTTTCTCTCTTTTTTATCTTCATGTTTAAGAAGGTTTTCTCTATATTTTTTTATTCTGCTCCAAATCTTCTTAAGATGGTTTCGTAATCATGCATTAAAACTTGATTATTTAATATTTACAAATTTATATTTATATTTTTCTAATATTATTTAATTATTTAATAGTTCTTTTGTTGGAATAGTCTAATTCAAGTTAGTAAAACTAATTAAGTAGTGAAACCAATTGCAAATTAATTAACTAGCATATAATCTTTTTCATCTCATATGATGAGATGACATCATCCCAAAAAGGAAACAAAGGAGAAAGTCAAGGGGGAATAATATAGGCAGGATTCGTTGGCCAAAAAAAACTCTTCTTATCTTTTGTGACATTTGTAACCAACATATTGAAAGGAGTAAGGGAAAACGCGGTGGAGTTATTTGTCAAAGGTTACCATGGAAGAAGGTGGAGGAAGAGTTTCATAAATCAACCAACTTACCATGAGATAAAACTAAGCTTAAAAATAAGTTTGATTGGATAAGAACTAGATGGAGTCTTTGGAAACAGTTGAAAGAGAAAGAAACGGGATTAGGATGGGATTATGACAAAGGAAGGTTGCTGCTAGTGAGGAGTGGTGGACTTTGAAGATTAAGGTTATCCCTTTTTCCCTAATTTATGTTATTTTTCTTTACTCTAATGCTAAATATTTAGTTAAATATAAATTATTTAATTTTTTGTAGGAGAACATCAGTTTTAAAACATTTAAAGAGGAAGGGTTTGAACCTGAGCTTGCATGTAAGTTGGATCAACTTTTTGAATGTTTGGCCTGAGGAGAGACTACATTTTGTCCTGTGGTTGACCCTCCAGAAGGACAACGAGAAGTTGAGGAAGTATATGTTCCTTCTCCACGTGATAGTCCTAATGCTCATCATCAATTGTCAGGCTATCATGATCATAAGAATATAGATGAGACTAGTGGTCTAAACAATTGGAAAGAAGTGTGGAGAGAACCTATCCCAACCCCTCAAGCTACACATGATGGAGGGCGTGAGAGAAAAAGATGCAAAAGGGTTTTGAAGAGTGATAGTTAATCAAAGTAACAAGAGTGCAAGAACTGATTATGCTAAAAGGGTAGGAAGATCTGCAGCAATGTATGAGAGGCTTGACGATATGATGCAATTGATTCAAGAGAGACAGAGTGCAATAATGGAGATTAATAGATCCATTACGAAAATTTTGGACACGGTGAATATTGATGCATCACAGAGTACTGGTGCTGGTGCATTATATCATGATGTTATGAATGCTTTCAGAAAGCTACGTACTTTGCCTGATTTAGAGACCGGTACTCCTGAATTTTACTTTGCTTGCATGTTGATTGAAGATCCGCAAAGAAGGTCTATTTTTTTTGGTTTACCAGATGATACAAAGAGAGTTGAATACATAAAGTTTATGTATGAGTATAACAAACATTAAAAAAAAAGACATAATTTCTATCTATCCATTACTATGTTTAGTTTATTGTTTTTATTCTTTGTGCACTTATGTTAACATGATGTGTTTTAAGACATTATGAACTTAGTTATCTTATTTTATTATATTATGTTATCTTGTTGGTAATCTATAATTTTATTACATGCTATATTATTTATTTCTTTATATTTAGACATATAAGTGTCTTGTTTATTTACAATATAATTTTTCTTATTGATCTATAGGTATGGACAATAATGTTATGCAAATTATGCAACTTCTGCAAATGAAGCAAATTTTGGACAATGAGAATGAGTTTTGGGATTCGGTGGCTAGTGTAGCCAGTTAGATGAGTTTGTATTTTTTAACCACATATACAAGGAACCATGCATGACTTCCTATCAAACAGGAGAACTATGGATGGACGAATTATTGAATGGTCATGAAAGACGATGTTTTAATACATTGAGGATGAATCAAAATACATTTCGTCAATTATGTATGGTTTTGGAAAATAATTATGGTTTAAGACCTTCGAATAGGATGTCTATTTTGGAGAAAGTCGGTTTACTCGTGTATGTCCTAAGTAAAGGTTCCTCAAATAGAGATACCCAAGAGTACTTTCAATATTCTGGTAAAACTATGAATAAAGTTTTTAAAGAAGTTTTGACTGTTATGGATAGATTTTCAAGGGATATATTGTATCAAAAGATTCCGAATTCAAGGACATTCCACTACAAATTGCCAATGATACTAAATATATGCCACATTTTAAGGTAATTGAATATGTTCTTTTTCCCTCTTCATTATTTTTTCCGTTGAAAAATATTGTTTTATCATATAATGATTATGGTTGTATATTAGGATTGCACTGGAGTTATTGATAGTACACATATAGCTGTAGTTGTTGCAGAGGAGGATCAAATGAGATATAAAGGATGGAAAGGAATAACAACAACAAATGTATTGACAACATGTGACTTTAACTTACTATTTACATATGTTTTACTAGGTTGGGAAGAATCAGCACACGATTCTCGTATTTTCCTTGATACAATCGATAATCCGAGACTTAAATTTCCAAAACCACCGATAGGTAATTTTAAGATGTGTAGGATTTGCTATTTATAATTTAAACTTTTTATAATATCATTTATACTAATTATATTGCTTCCATGGAAACTCAGATAAATATTACTTGATTGACAAAGGCTATCTGGAAAGAGAAGGATATTTAACACCTTACCCAAAGACAAGGAATCATCAATTGGAGTTTCTTGATGCAAATCCAAGAGGATCTTGAGAAGGTTTTAATCGAGTTCATTCATCATTGAAAAGTTGTATTGAGAGGGCGTTCGATGTTCTTAAGGCTCGATAGAAGATATTGTAGAAAATGCCTAAGTGTTCATTAATGAATCAAAATAGAATAATTTGTACAGCTTTTGCGTTGCATAACTATATTAGAAAAAGTACAATTAGCGACCAAAATTTTAGCATCGTCAATCAAGATCCTGAATTTATATCTCCATATGTATTTTAAGATGTTGAAGTTAACCCCACATAAGAAGACATTGAAGAACAGAGAATTCGGGAGATGACAACTATTCGTGATAGTATTGCTTATAATTTAATGACAATTAGATGTCGTTCTTAAATTGTTATAAACTTTTGCTTTAAATGATAGTGTTCATTTTTTTTGTCCTATTTGAATATATAATCAACTATCAATTATTAGCTAATAGAATCAATTAAAAACTAATACTGAAAATTGATTTCCAAAGAGGACCTACCAATCCATTCCAGTGGATTAGATAGATATGGCACCGAACTGAAAGCTCTCAAGCATATCCGTTACAGAATCACGCAGCTTTTGTTACTTGACTTAACCACTGGGAAAGCAAAAACTGTGGAAATTCCCTCCAACGTATAATGTTGACAGCTCATCTTTAATAGTGGAGATGTCAGCATATGTTCAATGTATGTATGGGACACTGGTGGGTAGCGTACAGTGAGTGAAGCAGACACAGACACCTAACTACGAGCCCGCCGGGTCGCTTCTGATTCTGAAACCCTTTCAATGCTTTAGAATTGACAATGCCCTGTAAATTATGCGTTTGGATATGGTTTCTCTCCTCTGGATAAGGCCTCTCTGCCAAGTTTTAATTGAGAATGAATGTATGTTCTTTTGCTAGTTGGTTCTGGTGTGGCCTTCTAAATTTTTAATTTGATTTAATATGATCATGCGTTTGTTAGAATTTCTTATACTATAGATACTATTTAAACTCTTTGTTTATTTTTTTTAATGGAAAAGATGAGATTGAATTAACGCGAAAGTAAGACAACAAGTAGACTAAGAGGAGGTAAAAAAGTCCACACTTTTAGGCCTGCATCGGAATGGCTACCAGTGATCCAAACATGAGCAGTGACATTCGCAGACCGATAGACAAAATGACACTAAGAATGAGAAGAGATTGGATCGTAAAAGATAGGTCTTAAGAATTGATGTACAAACAGAGACAAAAGACTTGTATCTCAGCAAACATACTTAAAATTTACACTACAGTTAATATTTGTTTATTTTTGATATCTTATGGATGATCTTTTTTATATACCACTTAAATGGTACGTAGTATGAAAACTTGTAATGCAGCTCCATTAAAACTTACAGGTGCAATATTTCACGAGCCTAAAAGTCGTAACGAAAAAAGTCTTGTTCGATTTGTTAACGTAAACAAAGTCACGTACTTTAGTGGTGTTATCTCTATATGTCCTATTGTCAGGATAGCTCATGTGAAATTATAAAATAAATAAAAAATATAATTATTAAAAATTTTATAAGTTAAAATAACTTTTAAATTACTTTTAAAAATTAAGAATGTGGGTCTAGGTTTAGGGCCTACACTTCCTATTTATCACGACCTCCTTAAAAAGCCCATTAAACGATTAATGTCCTGACTCCCCTCTCTCTCTCCCTTTCGTTTCGCTTCCTCTCTCGCTCCCTTTCTCGGCGTCGTCGGCATTAAAGGCCTCTTTACTCATTTCTGTGTCCCACTCAAACCGTTCGCATTCACTCACACGAAAAACCAGCCAAAATGCTTCCTTTTTCTTCTTAAAACCAACCCACATTCTGCAATAAATTTCGTCTTTTGCTGCATCAGATCCATTCCTTGGACCTCATTTTCTACTGCGTTGATTCGTTTCACAAATCCCATTTTCGAGATCGAATGAGAGAGTACGAGAAGTGACGTGGAGGGGTGGTGATTTCTGATAACGGGTACTTTTGTTTTTTTCCTTGTACCCTGTTTTATTCGTGTTTGCTTTTGTACTTCTGGGGTTTCTTTTTTTTTTCTTTTGCAAATTCCAAGAATTTGGGCTTCTTTGTTTGATTGTTTTGCGTACCATTCTCCTTCTTTTGGCTTAAAGATGGTAACTTTCGTGAAAATTTGTCACTTGATCTGTAGTTTCTTCTCCCAAATTATACTCTTGTTTAGAAATGGTTTTCCGTATTTGTTCTGATTCGAATTGATTATATGATTTTGAAGATACTGACTACTCTGGTTCTTTATAATGCTGTTGTGGTGTTGTTATTCTACTTGTGGTTACGATAGTATATTCAATAATGGGGTTTGTGAGCAAATTGTGAGGGCTCGAGTTTAGAGCTACAGATTCGGTATTCTTTCGGTGGTAATGATAACTTTGTTTACTTGGAACCTTCTTTTGACTTTAAAGGCTGTTTTGGGATGTACTTTTTCACATGCTGACAGCTTTAAGTTGAATTTCAGATTTTAATATTACCTTTTAAGTTCGAATGTCTGATTCTGTAGTATGGGCTTATGCAATGTGTATAACTAGCGAAGTTGTCTAAGTTGGGGAAATTTAACTGGGGTCTTTGCATTGGATGAAAATTTAGGGTTGACTTTTTTTTTTTTATATAGTTTAGTTCACCAGAAACTGAATTAGAAATATTATGGTCAACCCATTTGGATGGATAAAATCATTCTTAGCATGAGTACAGGTTGATCATCTGTTACAATTGTTTCCTGTCCAATCTTTGTCATATGGGCTTTTCTTTTTACCACTCATTGAAGTATATTTCCTCCTATTACTGTGGATTAGGCATTGCTGCTTGGTGTAGTCTTGTTGATTGCAAGTTAGTGCTTACAGAAGACAGACCTTATAGACTCGACAGATAAATTTGTAACACAGATTCTAGAGCTCAACCTAGTGCGTGTATCGTGTAGATGAGCACGGTTATTGAGTGCATCAAACTTTGTTCATTACATATTACTTTGAGTAAAGACACATGCTTTCCTGTGGTTAAATTAATTTAAAGAGAAAAGCCTAATCTTTAAAATTCTTCAAAAAATTTTATCGACAACTTTTTATAGCTTGAGTTGCATGGGTTGAAATTTGCAAAAAATGGGGCTATGGTCAAATGTTTATTGTTCTTCTATAGGGAACACAATTGGAGACATAAAAATGAAGAAAAGAAACGAACAGGATGATAGACAAGAGATATTCTTGTTGTTGAAGTATCCCAAGGCTTGCCGAGGAGGAAAATTAGACCCTTAGTATTATCCTGGGCAATGGGGAAAATTGTTACATTTTCTCTTTTGATGAAATGATAACTTCTATTGTTCTTTTGTAAATTTGCTCTATCCTAGGTCATAAGTTATGGAACATAAAGAAGCTTAGACTTTCTGGTTTGTGATTGCTTTTAATATGGATTTTTTATGTTAAGGTCCAAGGTTTTCTTATCTAACGATATTGATGACTTTCATCTTAGCAGGTTGATTTAAAAAGATCCAAATGAGAAGTGTTAGTATGATTCTGAGTCATAGGAGACAGTCAAATCAGAATCAGACAAGGGATTGAGGTTGCCCTTGTCGCTTTGAAGAGATTAACAGGTTTTAAGCATATAGTTGAGTTATTCTTTTCCGCAAGATATCATTGGAGCAGATTTGTTGCTGTTAGATGTTATGAATTTTCACTTGTTAGATTACATGTTTATTGTAATTTGTCTAAACTTATAAGCTAGCAATGTAGTTAGTTTACAATATATGGGATAATTATGTCTTGGTAGCTGGTAGCAGATTGATGAAATTAATTTTTTCTTAAGATTCCAAGATCTTCCTACGTTGCTGTCAGAGGTCTTGAAGGTCATTAATGTGGGCCACTGTGGGTTTTGTGTAGAAAATTATGTGGGGGTTGTGCAAATTGCAGGAAACCATGGATGGCAAAGAAGTTTCTATTCTTCTTTTGGCCCTTCACAACTTTAGTGTATGAAGATAGTTGTTTGTTGGACACTATCTTCCCTGTAAAGTTGCTGGACTGCAGCTTTTTTCTTTTATATACCTTTCTTACATTTCAAGTTTGCTATTTCTTCTGCATTTAGTCTTGTTTATTCTTATCCCACTTCTTAATCTTGGTCAGGGAAGAATTTAATACTTTGTAGATTCCCATTGAGCATCTCTAATCAGCCATCAGTAATATGCTTTTATAGAGTGACAACTCTGTGAAGGTTGGAAGATGGCTTTTCATTCTGAGGACGAAAAAACAGAGGACTACCTATTCAAGATTGTTTTAGTTGGTGATTCAGCCGTTGGAAAATCAAATTTGCTTGCAAGATTTGCCAGGAATGAGTTCTATCCCAACTCAAAATCAACAATAGGAGTCGAGTTCCAAACTCAAAAGTTGGATATTAATGGGAAGGAAATCAAAGCTCAGATCTGGGACACAGCAGGTCAGGAGCGGTTCAGGGCTGTTACTTCTGCATATTATAGAGGCGCGGTGGGAGCTCTTCTGGTGTATGACATCAGTAGACGCCAGACTTTTGATAGCATTGGCAGATGGCTTAATGAACTTCATAGTAAGACTGAAACCTTCCATTTTCATTTTCCTTATCATGTCACATACTTCTCTTTGAGTATATTTACACCATGCTTCAATGTTGTAATTTAGACCTATGAATTTTAAAAGATTTTACTCAACAATTATTTTATTACCTTTTCCCGTTTCCATTGACCAGCTCACTCTGACATGAACGTCGTAACGATACTTGTCGGCAATAAGTCTGATCTCAAGGATGCCAGAGAGGTACCAACAGCAGAAGGCAAGGCCTTGGCAGAGGCACAGGGTTTGTTCTTCATAGAAACTTCGGCTCTTGATTCCTCCAATGTGGTTACTGCATTTCAGACAGTCGTTAAGGAGATCTATAACATATTAAGCCGGAAAGTTATGTCATCTCAAGAACTCAAGAAACAAGACGCCCCCGAGATGGGGGTAGGGAAAACCGTGGTTTTACAGGGAGAAGGTGGAGGAGAGGGTAATGAAGAAGCAAAAACAGAAGCTAAAGCAGGGGGTTGTTGTTCGTCTTAAAAGCCATAGAATGGTAAAACGCAGGCTTACATCTTTTGCATATTTTCCCTGTCTGAAACTGCCAATCATTCCTTGTTCTACGTTGTCAGTTCCTCGACTCTGTCCTAGATAGAGATGGTTTGATTGAGTAGAGAATTGTGTAAATGACCTGAAAGGGTTGAAAAGAATCACTATGTTTAAAATTAAGGTTCGTTCACTGTAAGTCTGTTGTACCATCCACGAGGAAATGGAAAAAGCTTGTAGTGTATCTACCTCTCATCGAGTCCTTGTTCTAAACCACAACCCTCTCCTTGTCCATGCCCAATGATTTCTGAATTAAGGGCATTGTGTGTGTTTCGTTCTGAGTGCTGATCATGTTCAATGTCTATAAAGAGTAAGAATTCTGCTGACAGCTGCATACATGTCACGACTTCACTTCAGGATAGTCTCTTATTATAACTAATAATATTTATCAAATAAAGAACATTAACGTTAAAAATGCTTTTAAATATTTTTATTGTTAACTATACTTAAGAATTGAAATTTTAATTATATAAAATGTGATAAATTATTTTAAAATTATTTAAAACAATAATATACCAATATCAAAATTCATATTAATTTTAGCATGGTATTCTCAATTTTATTTTTTTACCTTGATTTATTTAATCATGTTAATAATTAAGCATACGTAATCTTGTCTTTATAACTGACAAAAAAGCTATTTATAAGATTCGAACTTGTGACCTAAAAAAGTCACAAATAAGTAAGTTTACCCGTTGCTCCAAGTCCCGTAACAGATTGTTGTTTTCACTTAATTTTATTGTATTTATTTAATTAGGGCCCTGCCTACATGTCTCCTAATGAGTCCAAAATCCAAATCATAGGTGGCACCTAGAAAGGTCAATTTAGGGAAAAACAGAGGAGGACTCCTCTTCAGTATAGGAAATGGAGACCAAATAAATAAATAAATAAAAAGTGATGATGATTCCCATTTTTAGATGTTGCCATGAAAGTGACCTTGAAAGCTCCGTGTATTAATTCTTTGAGCACCGCCACACGTTCATGACTTGCATGCACGTTTTAGTTTCTTCTTCACGCATTGGAATGAATGACACATCAAGTAAAACGAGATTTCATTTCATTTTAACCCAACTTGATATATATAATTTAGTAGTTACAGAAACAGTCATCCTCCTTTCATTTCTTTGACTTTAATGATTAGTGGATACGAGTCAAATTATGCTCTAATAACTCTTAATCATCGTGATTAGAGAGTAATCAATATTCGACAGAACAAAAACAACGTACGTGTCTGCACATGTAAACAGCTCAGCTGTGCAATGAACTAGAGTAGGTATCACATCGATCAAGAAAGCCGACCAGCTAAGCTTTAGATTTGCCAGAAAACTAATATGTTGTCGCAATGGCGGCTGTCTGATAAGAATTCAGTCCATGTCAAATCAGAGTTTTAAGACATAAGTTGAGAAATCCATGGCGGTTGTCCAATGTTTCATGTTGCTTTTTAACAAACAGAACAGACTGGTTTGGTCGAGAAAGAGCTTCGTTGAAGATTGATGTTTAGTATTGTGTTCGGTCCTTTTCTTACCTACAAATGTTATTGAAACTGGTGTTAGATTATTTAGTTGCTTATTTAAAAGATAAAAGTATACTTTCATCCTTATCCTACCCGAATTTAAATAATAATGTCAAAATAAACCTTTTTGTTATAAGTATCAATGTTTTAAAAATTGAATAAAAAATAAAAAGAATAAAAATAAGATTAAAGAAAAATTGTCGTTATTTATCAAAATATTAAAGTTTAATGAAAAATAGATTAATAAATAAAAATTAACGAATTTATTCTAATTTATAAAAACGATTAATTTTAATAAAAGAAATTATTAAAATAAACTAAACTAAAAAATTAATTAGTTCAAAAATTTTATAATTAAAATGATTAAAAATAATTTATAAAAATAATTATTATTTAATAAGAGAAGTTATTAAAATAAATTTCACCTAAAAAATAATAAGTTCAAAAATTTTATAACCGAATGGATTAAATATAATTTATAAAAACAATTAATTTTTAATATTAAAATAAACTTAACTTAAAAAATAATCGGTTCAAATTTATTTTAATTAAACTGATTGAATATAATTTATAAATACAATTAATTTTTAATAAGAGAAGTTATTAAAATAAACTAAACCTAAAAAATAATGAGTTCAAAAATTTTATAATTGAACGATTGAATCTAATTTATAAATACGATTAATTTTTAATAAGAGAAATTATTAAAATAAACTTAACCTAAAAAATAATAATTTCAAAATTTATATAATTTAACCGATTGAATCAATTTAATTTTTTAATTATTAATAAATAATTTACTATTACACACTTATTTTTTGGTGTGAAATGCTTACATCCCATGTGAGTTTAAATAAAATGATACACGAATACTATAAAATATTTAAATTAAATCACTATATAATATTTAAGTTAAATTTAAATTTCGATAAAAATATAAAAAATAAACATCTAACTTTTACCTTATATTTTCTTCCATTTCATTACATCTACCGTTCATTACACACATTCACCGGAGTGCTTTAACATACTTTTGACAAGAACCAGAAAGCTTGGTAGATCAAACTGCAGGAAGAAGTTGAAAAATGTAAACACAAAAACCTATTTTTAAGGTTTGTTTTGTATCATATTGTGTCACCAAGGTACATAAGACAGTAACTCTGCGTATACCCACAAATCTGATTTTACATCTTAAATGAAATTCCAAGAAAACCTATAACAGAAAAACCTCAAACCCAAACCTTTTATGGAATTCCTTGTGACTGCTCTCTATGACAAATTCATCAAAAAAAAAAAAAAAAGGAAAACAGGCAAGTCGATTAGCCTAATCACGTCTTCGTACAAACTAAAACATCTTGATCAGGAAATTATATGGGATTCACATCATCAGAAAGCTTCAACTATGATACCATTATTGACAGTCACTTATCATCCTATGCAGCAATTCCTGAAACAAAGAAAGACCTCAAGCCTGTAAGGTAAAGAATGATCAGAACGAAATGTTCCAGGTTGAAAGCAAAATAATGAGGCAAAGAGCACAGATTTAGCATCTCATATACTTAAGTTCCACATGTTAATGTCATGAACGTGTTTTCTTAAGTTACTGTGATAATTAACAAGCGTAAGCAATCAAATATATCAAGGCATTGCTAAGCAATCTGGCAACTAAATGGCTTTTGTTCAGTAGATGGTAACTAGCAAGGCTTTCCCGCAACGTGAAGTCGGGAAGTGTCTAATGATATGACGGCTGGCAAAAGGCTGCTAGTTGATGCTGAATATGTGCATGGAATCATGAATGACCAAGACAAATAACTGAATCACTAAAATTTTGACTTCAAAAATAGAACAAGATACTGTTAGACATTCAAGTGCAAGAGATCATTTTCCTTCACGTTATGAACGAAACTTCATCAGCTCAAATTCTTCATACTTAGCTTTATATGAGTGTCAAAAATAAAGACAAAATTTTAAAAGGGAAAAGAGTATAAAGATTTTAAGAGTTGGTAATCGTAGCAGAATTTACTTACCACTATCTGATTGTCTATTGGCAACACTATAACCACCAACATTACCGGTAGAGTTTCTTTTCATAACATCTGCATTTCCAAGCCCAAAGCCAAATGAGGCAGATCGATCTATCTCGGGTGAAGATCTCCAAGTGGGATCTCCATAGAATGAACCATTGTCTTCAAATTCTGTGTAAGCTCTGTCATAACCACCAGCATTTAAAGTTGCAAGTGATGCCATTGATGCAACACTTGTCCCACTGTTTCTTCCATACCCAACCACTCCTAGACCAAAGCTGAAATTCGCATTGCCATTAGTAAGGCTGCCACTGCTATAGTTGGCACCAGCACTTTGACCAGAATTAGCAGAGGATCCCCAGAGTGTTCCAATGCTGCCATAGGAACCCATCCCTGAACCCCCACTCCCAGAACCCATAAGAGCATTAGAATTTATTGAGTTTGATGCTTGATGAATGCTCCCATTAGCCCACAAACTTCGAGAAGTTGAACTTAACACAGAACTATTACCCCCATTGCCTAGACCATGAGCAAATGGACTATCATACCTGCTTGAATTTACAGTATATGAAGGGCTGAGTCGTCCATATCCAAGGTTAAAAGAAATGTTTGAATTTTCTCCGAAACTTGGACCCAAACCTTGCTCCAAATTAAGATCGAAGCCATAACCAGCACCGAATGGAGAAAAGTTACCCCGACCAACAGTAACAGGACTAAACCTACCATCAAATCTAGTTCCATATCCTCCCCCTGTACCTGAATTATATCCTTGAGTGTAACCATTGAGAAGGCTGGCGACTCTACCAGGACTATAATTAAACCCAGCAAATTGGCCTCGAGTTGGCCCAGGTGATAGTTCTTTGGGAACAGCTCGCTTGACCTCCACCATTTTACCATTTAGTTCATGGAAAACATTGTGCAACACTTTATCCACTGCTTCCTCCGTATCATAAGTAATAAAACCAAAACCTCTTGGCCTTTTCGTGTAGTGGTCATACATTACCACAACATCTGTAATTGTGCCAAACTGATCAAAGTACTTCTTAAAATCACCTTCTGTGACCGTGGACGCTAAACCCCCTACAAATATCTTCTTTGTGCGTGCATGACCAGGTGATCCATAGATGCTGCTGCTGTTTCGGTTCAAAACATTCTGATCATCTCTAGGAACTGCCTTCTTTGCCTCAACCTGAGAAGAGGAAGCATAATAGTGAAAACAGGCACCATTATACTATCTACAGAACCAAGCATCTGAACTTATGGAGTTCTTAAAGTCCAATTCGACTATGAGCAAACCAAAGAAACAAAAACCAAATATTAATTGTGCGAAAGTAATTAATCCATTGCATATCCTCATGTGCCTTCCAATTCAATACCCACATGCAAAGCTCATCCCTTCCTTCTGATTTACTATGATCACATCCTTCTGTTGATATAACAATGAATACTTATTACATGGTTCAATCCCAACTTCTGAACTTTGCCCGAAATTGCAAAGATATAAAAACTTAAAAAGGAGAATGCTTATTTGGTCTCGTAAAATGGAAATCAATGCTATACAGTTTCTGGCAACAAATCATATTTTACTTCACCTGTATTTAGATCTCTAGTCAATGAAATGCCTACAATTACATTGAAAATAAGCCGACCTATTACATTTTGTCTAGCCAATAGAGAAGCATAAATCGTCCCCGATCATCCCCATTAAATCAAACAAAGTAATTATGATGGAGCATATTAATTCTTTGATGATCTCCAATAAGAATGAAAAGTTGAATGAAGCTCACTGATCCATGCTCACGAATCAAAATCAGTTATCAAAGCATTGATATAAATTAGTATTATTGAGAATTTAGCATAACGACTCACATTTCTACCATCTATGAGGTGCTTTTCCATCACAACCTTCTCGGCAACACCAGGATCAGCAAAAACAACAAAGCCAAAACCTCGTGCTCGGCCTGTAGCTCGATCCTTCATTATCACAGCTTCCCTAACTTCTCCAAAAGCCTGGAAATACTCCTTAAGACGGTCTTCATTTGTGTCCCATGAAATACCGCCGATGAACAACTTTCCAAGCTCCATTTCCATTCTGCATATGAATCCCATCAAGAAAATCTGATCAAACAGGAATCCAAAAGGAATAAAAAACGCTTCGACGATCTTCTGAAGACAGAAACCTGTTTTAAACCAATCAAACCCCGGATCTAAATGATAACACATAATCGGATGCCATCAAACCAATTACAATGAAACAGTCAGTACCATGATATAACTCAGACAACAGAAGACATAATCCGACTTTGTCAGACACCATCAGACATAAGATACCATAATGCAGAATTGCAGATTAGAGCATGAGAAAGAGAAATACCTTTTAAAGTTGGAAAAAAATAAAAGCTTTGGATATATACACAATTATATATCAGAAATGGGCACTCTTGGATTCAATCCAAAGGCATATGCAACCTCTCACCGATCAACGACAACCCAGGACTCCTAGAGAAACAAAAGAGAAAAGCAATCAAAATTTAAAACAAGTTAGTTGAGGCTCCAAAACCCAGAAGTTATATTGACCAAGACATCGAAAAAAAAGCCAGATTTTTTATGTCATCTTAGATTAAACTTGTACCAGAGAAAGAACACCCAGATTGAAAACTGATATAAGCTAAGATCTGAGAAGAGGCATATGTAGAAGAGAGGCCAAGATAGGCCCTCTTTTTTGCTCTTTCTCTCTCTCTTTTTTATAATTACTGTTTCTGAAGCAATTGGATATGCTTTATATAAGTAATCAATGGATTTTATGTCGCACACACACAGCATAGAAATATATGCAACATATATAACTATGTAGAGAGAGAAAGAGGGAGAGAGAGAAAGAGGTGAAAATGGGTTTGCTACAAAAAATGGCTGGATTATACATATATTATATATTATATAGTACAATGTGTACATATCGTGAGAGAGATGAGGAGGTTTTTGGCTATGCTCGTGTATGAACTAAGAAAGTCTCAAAGGAGAAGATGAAAGATGGCGACTTTCATATATCTTTTGTTTTCCTTTTAGTTTCTATTTTTAAAATTGGCCCAATTTTAGTTTTTTATAATTAAATTTTAGGACCTCTATTTTCTATTTTTACTTGCTTTCATTCTCATATTTCTCACTTACCCTTCCAACTTCTCAAAGTGTTCATCTTCATCCCTTAGATTGTCAGTCACTTCTTGCCCTGGAAATCAAAAATGCCCCATTTTTGCTTTTGGTATTTTGATTTTCCTGACCCGGAAAATATGGAGATAATGAGGAATCTTCACATCGAGATGATTACGACACAAATGATAACCCAGAAAAAAAGAAAAAGATGTTGAGTTTACAAACTTTCAACCAACACCAAACATAAAGTCACATGAAAGGGTGAAAATGTTCAATGTAATTTTGAATACATAAGAATGTTATTTATGACGTAATAAATAAAATGTTCAGCTGATAATTTCTTATTGAAAACGACTGAAGAAAGTTTTGAATCATTATGGTTGGATATGGTAATTGCTTCAAATGGAGGTAAGGGATGAAGAAGAGATGTGAATCCTTAACACATTATCACACTTTTGAACAAAGTTTAGAACTAAGGAGGTGATGGTGAAGATGTTATAAAGTTTATAGGTGAAACTGAGAGGTCCAATATAGGTGGATTTACCCAAATACTGATTATAAAAAAGGGGCTTTCATTGTTATGACTATAACCCCTTTACAACATACATAATATAATATAAGCTAGAGTTTTACCTCCCGTAAATAACTTATCTGACTCGAGCGAGAATTAGTTTGAGTGTGGATGGCTTAAATGTACCTTCCCATAATTGAAACTCGCCTAAGACACCTCGTGGGCAACCAAAATAATATATTATATTTTAAAAAATGAAAAAAAAAAAAAGAAATGTGTAAAGACAGAGGTTTGCTTTGCTTTGCTTGTCCTCCCACTCATCCAAAGGAAGGCAACAAATAGATTCATAACCACACTAAAACTCTATCCATTTGGTGCATAATGCACATGCAAATCACAATTCTATCACCTTAAGGTTATCTTCTTGCTTTTTCCCTATTTTATTATTCATAGATGATAAGTTATAAAACACCATTTTCCCTCTTTTTGATTGAATTACAATTATAAAAAAATAAGTAATTTAAATCACAAAACAATTTTTACAATGTTTATTTAAGAAATTAAAACATCAAATATTGATAAAAGATTATAATTTACCTCAACTTTGAAAAAGATGATTAACTAAGAATAAAGACATAATAAAATATGATACAACAATAACAACAACAACACTCAGTATGAATCCTGATAAAACGCAGGGTCTGGAGAGATCTAATAGTACGCAGCCTTATTCTTAGTTAGTAGAGAGACTGTTTAACTAATATACTAAAATATGACTTAAATTGAACTTGTCATTTAACTTTGAATCACTTAATTTACAGATTATTATATACATCTAAAAAATAAATACAAATCTAAATTAAATAACAAAGTTCTAAAAAAATAATTATTAAATGATAATTGAATTATTTTACTTGTATTGTGAATTGTTTCATCTCCATCAAAATATTCACATCAAACATATTACTTCTTTTATATCACTATTAAATTTTGATTTATAATTTTTTTTGGAAAATAAATAATTTAATCATTAATTAAAACTAGTTGTTTTATATAATCTCATAATAAAGTTTAATAAAAAAAAATGGTCCAGAAATTAAATTAAGAGTGAGTGCGTGACAATGGCTAGAGGATAAGATGGTGAGGTTTTTGGCTTCTTAGCAACACATAAAGGAATAGAGAGGAGTGTGATAAGGATCTCCGATCTCCATCCATTGGACCACACCATACTTCTGTTGGATTTTAGCTATTTATATACAATTTTAACTGTATCCTGCGAAGGAATTAAGTGAAAAAGGTCACATATCAAAAGAGAAACTGTAAGAAAAGCTTGAAGTTTACGTGTCGTGGATTATATGAGATTATAAACAAATCGGTTCACGATCGATGATTAAAAAATTTAATTGGTTTAGTCGGTTTAATTATAAAAGTTTTGAACTGTTTAATTTTTTGGTTCGATTTATTTTTTAATTCTTACTGTTAAAAACTGATTAATTTATTAGTCAATTTTTATTAGTTAATAAATTCTTATAAACTAAAATAAATAAATTAATTTTTATTTAACAATCTCTTTTGTCAATTAAGTTTCAAATTATTTGATAGATAATGATAGTCTCTTTTAATTATATTTTAAATTCTTTAATTTTATTCAATCTTTAGTCCATTTTATAACGGTCTAATATCGATCGAATTTTTTAAACCTTAAACATCTTGTTCTAGTGATTTAACTTTCTGCCTCCATATTTAAAACATTAGTTTTAGGTGATTATACATGATATAAAAGATTTGGTAAAGTTTGATTTAATTGAGACTAAAATCAAATATAATTAATTTGAATTAAAAAATTGAAATTCAACTATTCTTAAAGTCTAATAAATTTAAATTTAATAAACATTCTCAAAGTCAACCAATTGTTAGAAAATTAAATGAGCACAACTTGAAATTATTAAAACAAATTCAACTAAATTTTGACCTTAAACTTAAGTTTGAAGAAGTCCAATTTACTATTATCATTATAATTGATTGACTTATTAAATAATTTATTCAAATTAAACAATGCATTTAATATATATTTAAAGAAAAAATAATTATTTTATTATAAAAACATTTTAAGTATTTAAAATTTGAAATGAACACAAAAAATAGAAAGCTTAAGACATGTTAGATCCTAATAACGCTTGCAGTTTGTGTCGATCCGACATGTCCTATGGTCTTGACATGGCCGGCTCTGGGTTCCTGACTTCCTGTTAGGCTGTAAACCACTTGTAGATTAAAGAAAATAGGTCTTTAGTCTATTCCAACTTGCTGGCATTGAATAATAGATTGTGTCTTCTTAAAGTATTTGGTAATTGAATAATAAATTAGGACCGACCCACATGTTTATTTCACACTTATAATTCAAAACTTAGGTGATTATTAATCACAATGTTTCTAAGGTCTAGGTGCTCAATCTTAAAATACATGCATGTCCAATTACTACATCTTTATGAACATGCTTTTAGGTAAGTTTGTTCCAACCAACTTGTTAGAAGGTAGTTGGTGAAATATCAGTTGATTTACTTCTTATTCTTATACTAAAATTTCTCATTTTTTAGTCATTTAACTCCACAATATTATACGACAAAGAAAAAAGTTAATGATATTAAATTGACATAAAATTGGTTAAAATTGAATAAATATGAAAAATTTTGAAATATGATTGAAGAAGGTTGTTATTATCTATCGAAAAATATTAAATTTAATTGAAAAAGAAAACTGTTAGATGATAATTAATTATTTTTAATTTATAAAAATTGACTAATTATTTAATAAATTAATCCGAAAAGTTAAAAATCGAATTAAAAAGTTGATCAATTCAAGTTTTTCACGGTAAAATCATTAAAACTCTCGTGAATCCTACTTTTAAAGCAAATGATATTTTGGTTAATCAAACTTAAAATTAACGTGTTTGACTTGGTTTTAATGAGATTAAGATCGAATTTTCGAATTTAAACTCCAACTATTTAATTAAAAATTAAAAATTTTAAAGTGAAAATAACATTTTAAAATTTAATTTATAAAAAAATAATTAGGGCAGCGCGGCTTAGGCATTAATTTTCGGCCGGGCCGGCGGTGCCTTACCTATACATTTACGAGTCTTCTCCCATAAGCCTCTGCCCCCCTGCAAAACTCTCCTAAAACCCTAATTGTGCCGACCATGCTACAAAGTATAAACGTTTCTCTCTCTTAAATGTTACATATTTCTAGAATGAAGTCTCTGATATCCCTCATTTTTCCATTACCCATCTCCACAGCTAAACCTTCTTTAGTTATCTTCCTTTTACCATCAAAAAGATATAATTTTTACTCCAACGCAATTGACCCCAATTCTCTCCAACTCAAATCTTCCATGGTTTCGGCGAAGTCCTTGGCTTTTACGTGCCGTCACAGAAGTCTGCACTCACAAGCGTCCTGTCATTTTCCTTTTTCGTCTTCAGGCGCAATTCACGTGATTGTTGGTACCATGTTCGTTGGCAAAAGTACCACTCTTTTGCGGCCAATTCAATCGGGAAGAGGACTTGGCAGGTTTTTAATTGTTCTCTGTCGTTCGTGTTTATCTTTGTTATATATGTGACCTGGGTTTGGGGTAAATTCTTGTTCTTTGGCTTGTGTTTCTCTATTTGATACGTGATATTAGTTTTTATGTTACTTATGTTAGATTGATGTTTGCGCCTAAGAAACTAATTACATATTTTTTTTCTTCTTTGTTGTGGAATGTGCATTTTTATCTTTGTGTGAACACCGGAAATGAATTTTTTGCGGTGTTTTCCTCTCTTTTGGCGTGATTTGATGGGAGACTTTTTGGTTCATTTCTTTCTTGCACCGAGGAATGTGGTTATCAGCGCTTAGATATTACCAGCTTTCAGGTTAAAAGCGTGCTCAATTTGGATAAAGCATTGAAGAGTCTTTGTTCAACGGGAAAATTGAGTGAAGCTGTCGGGCTATTATGGCGTACAGGTTCAATTGTAGATGAAGGGACATATGCTGTTTTGTTGCAAGAATGCATATATAGGAAACAGTATAAGAAAGGGAGAACAATTCACGCTCAAATGGTCATTGTTGGCTATCTTCCTCATGAATACCTGAAGACAAAATTGCTGATATTGTATGCAAAATCTGGCGATTTGAAAACTGCGCATGTGTTGTTTGAAATGTTGATAGAGAAAAGCTTGATTTCCTGGAATGCAATGATTGCTGGCTATGTGCAGAAAGGGCTTGAAGAAATGGGATTGAATCTTTATTTTGAAATGAGACAAAAGGGATTGACACCAGATCAGTATACATTTGCATCAATTTTTAGAGCTTGTGCTGCTTTGGCAATACTGATGCATGGAAAGCAAGCCCATGCCCTTATGATAAAGTGCCATATTAGAGAAAATGTTGTTGTTAATAGTGCCCTCATGGATATGTATTTCAAGTGCAGCAATCTTTCTGATGCACGCAGGGTCTTTGATAAATCATCAAACAGAAATGTAGTTACCTGGACCTCTTTGTTATGTGGCTATGGCCAACATGGAAGAGTTTCAGAGGTATTGGAATTATTTTGTAGGATGAAAGATGAAGGTTTCAAACCAAATTATGTTACTTTTTTAGCAGTCCTTTCTGCCTGTAGCCATGGAGGTTTAGTTGATGAAGGTTGGGATTATTTCTCTTCTATGGAAAGGGATTATGGTATACAACCTAGAGGGCAGCATTATGCAGCCATGGTTGACCTAATAGGTCGTGCAGGGAGGTTACAAGAAGCCTATCAGCTGGTTTTGAAATCACCTTGTAAGGAACACTCAGTTGTATGGGGTGCTTTGCTTGGTGCTTGTAGAATTCACGGAGACATAAACCTTGTGAAGCTTGCAGCTACGAAATTCTTTGAAATAGACCCAGCAAATTCTGGAAAGTATGTTGTCTTATCTAATGCCTATGCAACTTATGGGTTTTGGGATAGTGTTGCAAAAGTTAGGGGAATGATGAGAGAATCAGGGATATTAAAGGAACCTTCTTATAGTAGGATTGAGGTTCAAGGGGAGGTCCATTTATTCTTAATGGCCGACAAATCACATGCAAAATTTGAGGATATAAATGACACAATTTTTCAAATGATCTGCGTTTTAAAGGATGCCGGCTATGTTCCTGATATAAGTTACTAATAAACGAAATGAAGCTTGTTGACTTTATATTTTTATCCCTTAATGAGGTTAAAGCTGGGTTAATTGGTAGAGTCAAAAGCTGGAGTTCTGTGTCTTCTGACTTGTTGGATAGGTATGGTACACAAGGTGTGTTGTATAATGTTATACATAAATGTGCTGTGAAGTTGTTCATAAATATGTTATCATAGCTATGTAAAAAGTCACAGCCTATAGGAATTTTGCGGCCACTTCTAGGACACAAAGAGGGGCAAACAAATTTCTGTAAACTTTTGTTCATTCAACAAGCAAAAAGGTCGAATTCAGTTAACGGGAAAGGAAGAATTGCAGGCAATATGGCTGGCATGTTTTTATTAGGAAATTGGCTTGGGTTCTTCCATGCTCGAGTTCTTGACCGCTTATCATTTTATTCCAAATCAAGCATTGCCAACATTGTGCACATGCTTTAGTTTTGCTTCCGAAGTCTAATGACATTCTTGGTGAGTGCTTGGTATTTTCTAACCTATAGGATGCAAGGGCTTGCTGTTTTCAATACTTTATCTTCAGTTAAACTGTTTGTTTGTGTGCTCTCCTGCAGCCTGACTTTTATTTCCTAGGAAGCTTGTTCTTTCCCATATAAATAAGCTAGTTGTTTCTTACTTTGTCTTACTCTGTATTAGTGGTGGCATCTTGCACCTGCTTGCTGTTGATATGTTTCCATTATATTATTTCTTGCTGGCCTCCACACCCTCTCGGGGTACTTCTGTCAACTTATTTTCCAGGAACTTTAGGGATCTGTCGCGAGTGAAACTGTAGTTTATGAAGATTATAAATTGTATGTTTAGAATCTAGATTTATATGCATTGGGAACTTGAACATCACTAGATGTTCAAATCTTGATTGTATAATTGGTGCCTTCTGGGAGTAAAAATTGATTGATTAATTCCATGCTAATATTTCTGGCTTGCAGGAAGGTGGAAATTATAAATTGAGCAAGGACACAAGATATGGATTGGATTCAATATTTACCGATGATGGGGTGAAATTGCCATGTTGGAAATTATAATACTTGTCATTATTTGGATAGAAAATTGATTCTGATGCTTATGATCAGGTATTTTAATGCCACGAATATGACATCTTTCTTTTACTGTCAGAATGTTTATGAATACTCTCATTTGTCATGATTAGATCCACATTATGAATCGTAGGAAGGCACTGTTTCCACTTTGACATTTTAATTCATGATATTCTTTCTCCAAAGTAAAATTACAACCGAAAATCAAGATGCTTGGATCTTTTATGAGGTAAGATTTGTGCTTAATGGTTTCTCTTATAGTGATGACATGTAGATGGTGATAACTAGATGTTATCAGCGTTGCACAATTCTTTGGAGATCGATATGATTCGTGAAGCTGCTGATCTTGGTGGTAAAACTATATTAGTTGCTGACCTTGATGGTGACTATTTGAGGTATTCTCCACGGTAGTACTATTTGCAGCCATGTTGTGCTCAATTGTGCCCCTTTCGTTCTACCCTTTATTTAATCCAGTGCTGTTTCACTTTTTGGTGCACATTTGTCGAAACTACATGTTGACAGTTGATTGAAATATTGTTTGCAGGAGTAGACGTAATTCCTCTTGCTGATTCCGTAACATTGTAAACTGTGTGGGAGATGTGCATTCTTTATCTTGAAGGAAACAGGAGATGCCTGTATGTAGGCATGGCTGTGCAAGCTGCAAGAATTGTATCAAGGCCGCAGATGGTTCAGTGCGCCTCTCGTGTAATTAAAAATTAATTAACTAAAATAAAAATAATATTATTTTGACCCAATTCTCTATCAAGTTTTGAAATGTTAAATTCTATTATTCTAATGATCTCGTTATAATACATTAATACAAGCTTTCATGAGGAGGGATGATATCCAATAAGATGTTATTTAGGGGATGCTTTCTTGATGAAAAATCGCATACAATGGCCTAATGAAGGCACTCTGCAAAGATGGGGCTGTTGAAAAAGCGTGGGTTTCTGCAGACTTGTCATCATCCACAGTGTTTTGCAGAAATCCCGTTCAAAAACCAAAAAAAGTTGTCTAATGTTTTGCTACCAATTTGACAAAATGACGTGAAATATACAAGAAAAACATCATAAAAGATCATTTGTGCTTCAAAACGAGCAATTCCTTGGAAAAAAATTTGAGAACTGAGATGTTGTAACCATAACGATATTACAAGATCAACGCCTGAAACAAGCAATATCTTCCTAAGATGTTTAACAAAATTTTAGGCGTTTTGTATTGACAAGCCAAATGTGATCCACTATCAAACTTTTTGGAGGCATCCATATCAACCCTAGGCTTTGCAGTTATTTCTCTGTAAGATACAAAACCTGCAACAAAGAACAAAAGATGGTATTTTGATCTCAGAGCATAGTGCCTCAGAATTGCAGAATAACAGCAAGGCTTATAAACAAGCCATGCAGTCCCGAAAGATGGTATTTTGATCTGAAAGTATAGTCCTTGACACAAAATCATTGAAGACTATACACATTCACTACATAAATGTACGTCTCATGGCCAGTCCCAATAGGTTATAGCAGCAACGCCGCTCCCAAAGGCGATGGAATATGAGATCACCCCTAGACGGAGGAGCTCGAGGGAATCCAGCGAGTACCTTCAACGTCAACGTGCAATGATTTACAACGCTTCACTAGGGATTTACAAACACCAAAATAATGGTTTGCCCCGAATCAAAGTAAACGATTTCGTTATGAAACCGCGTCAAAACATATAAAGGAGAAACGAAGAGAGAACAATTCCATCAAAATATTAGTCATTAAATGTATGTCTCATGGCCAGTCCCAGATTGTAATCGCGGCAACGCTGCTACACAAGGCGATGGAATATCAGACCACCCACCGTGGATGGAGGAGCTCTCGCCGGAGTAAGAGGACCTCGACGCCCTATGGCATCCATTTCTGACGTTTTCTTAGGGTTTTGCAAACATTGATGCATATGAGCTTGCCACTATTGAAAGGATGGAATTTTTCACAAAATCCCCGTCACAGTTGTTTCAAATCAAACAATTGAAGATCAGCAAAAATCAAAACCCTAACTCATAAACCATAAAGACGAAACCAATTACCAAAAGCAAACCTAAATCCAAACCCCCAAAAACCAATATATATTCCTCTATAACCCCTTAGAGCTATAGAGATTAAGAAGAACACAACTTTTCGGTAGTAGAGTAAGCAGAGTAAGACAGAAGGTTGTTGAACGGTGACATTTTATAGAAAATTACCGCCACCAATTCAGTGCTTAAGGGATTAGGGTTTTTCAATTCATTTTGTGATTGATGCACACATAAGACAAACCAAAGGTAAAGACATCTACTCCTTGGGTGCTTGATTGAATTGTACCTTCCGTTTTACTTTCATCACCTGCATCTTCAGTCTTTACTATATCAGAATTTAGAGCCCGAGCAATGTGTTTAACATGATTCAACCATAATTTCTTGGGTGGAATACCTGAACAGCATCTTGGATGAGTAAACTTTTAACAAAACAAACTACAACGAAATATACTACACCTATTAAAATGCATACCATCCATATAAAGGACAATCAGCAACACGAAAGCAACATTATTTGAACTTACAATTGGAAGCTGTATTTCCTTGCAAAATCAACTCCGCAGCAGTTGTGATTTGCAACAACATCCACTGGGTCATGAAGTGATCGTGCAAGATGTTTTATATGATTTAGCAACGGTCTCATAGGCAATTGAGAGAACTTATGAGTTGGAACTTCTGGGGCTACAAAAAAACAACACCAAAAAAAGGATGATGGGTACGTCATCGTTTTCATTTAGAATATAGTTTATAATTTTCATGTTGGAAGCCGTGAAATCAACTACAAGTCTTACCAACATAATTTTTAGATCTGCACTTAGCATTTGTTGCCTTTGATCAGTAGAAACTTGGGCAAGGCTACTGCATTGAATGGTAACACGGGGGCTAGAAATCATCTCACAACACTCGTTAGTTGTGGGCATAAGAATTTCATCCTTACTTGCAATACCTTGATTGGGTTGAAGGTCCAAACGAGCAACTTCAGCTTGTTGCCTCCAGGGCTGATAATTCCTACGCCTTCTAGCAAGATGTTTCTCCCTCCAAGTGATCCCCTGAAGCCAAAGTTCCAAATGTCTTCAATAATTCACAGTCCAAATCTTAAGCCAGCGAACATTGATGGTAAACTATAGCAATTTTCCTTTCATAGGAGATGGGATTTGAATGCAATGTTAGTGATAGGAGTTAGTATCTCCCAAAAGCAGCAGCCTCATTTCAGTCACTTAAAATTTGGGTGGACAATAAGATTTGATTTTCCTTTCCCCGTAGCTTAACAAAATTTCTGACCAAAACAAACCAAGTAACTGCGTTGGGTATGAAGTCATTACTAACACCTCTATAGAAGAATGAACAGGCATCATCCAGCATTCCCTTTCGGCACTGCCAGCAAAGTAAAGTGTTATAGGTAATAGCATCAGGCTGTATTCCTTCAGTCTGCAACTTTGAAAAGAGATTTATAGCCTCTTGAATGCGGTCCATCTTGCATAAGCCATTAATGAGAGTGTTATATGTGACTATATCTGGTGCAAATCCTCGATTAATCATATCCCTTAGAAATTCTAAAGCATCATTTACTCTATCATCTCTACATAGACCATCAATCAATATATTGAATGAAATACTACTAGGAGTTACCCCTTTCATCATCATTTCTTCAAATAAACCCCACGCTTTTTCAACAGCCCCAACTTTGCAGAGTGTCTTCATTAGGCCATTGTATGTGATTTCATCAAGAAGGCATCCCCTAAATAACATCTTATTTACAAGCTCAAGTGCTTTTTGGATATCATCCCTCCTCAAGAAAGCTTGTATTAATGTATTATAAGTAACTGTATTGGCAACCACACCCTCTAACAGCATATCCTGGTACAATGCCAAGGCCTCCTCCATCCTATCAACCTTGGACAGACCAAAAATCAAAGTATTAAATGTAAATATGTCAGGTTTGCATCCTTTTCTTGACATTTCACCAAGCATCTCCCTTGCTTTTTGCACATTCAAATCCTTGCATAAGGCAGAAATTAAGACATTATATCCCACCGTATTTAGAGCAATTCCTCCAGCTGACATCTGTGCTAAAAGATGGTCAACTTCCTCTAGTTTTCCTTTCTTGCAGAATCCATCAATTAAAATTGTGTATGTGAATTCATTGGGCACGCAACCCTCATCAGCCATCTCATTAGCCAATTCAAGAGCTGAGCCAAGAAGCCCATTCTTGCAATACCCATGAATTAGGGTGTTAAATGTGTAAACATCTGGTCTGCAGCCAATTTTTAACATCCTATCGTGTAGAATAGCTTTGGCTTCATTCAATCTTCCACTCATTATATACCCATTAATCAAGATATTATAGTGCACAGCATTTGGACCCGGGACTTTGTCAAACAATGCCTGTGCTTCATCAACTCGTCCTGTTCTACATAATCCGTGCATAAGAACCCCATACGTCATATCATTCGGGGTGAATTCCCGAAGAAGTAACCGATCCACTAATTTTGCTCCCTCATGAATCCTTTTGAGCCTGCAGAGGCCATATACAACATCATTAAAGGTATCGATGTCAGGCGTGCATCTCATCACCAACATTTCCTCTAGAAGTTTTGATGCCTCATCTACTCTGTTTCTTTTTGCAAGAGCACTTATCAAAGTTTGGTAAACAATTGAATTTGGCACACACCCATGTTTTGTCATGTCTCTGAGGAGCGAGCATGCATTATCCACTTCATTAACCATACAAAGTGCTTTCATAACCACACCAAATGTGTAGACCGTTGGTGAAACACCCTTCCTTAACATATAATAGAAGATGTTGGATGCCTCGCTAGGACAATTAGTAGCAACCAGTATATCCAATACAACATTATAAGATCTAAAACTTGGTTCACAAAAAAAAACATCTTTCATCTCCAGTAACAATCTAGTAGCTTGTCCTGGCAAGCCAGCTCTCCCATAATACTTCATAATCACAATGAAGAGGGACTCTCTAAAAACGACCCCTTCCTCTTTCATCTTCAACAACAACCTATCAATAACCTTGAACTCTTTAGACATTCCAAGCTTATCTATCAAGGCAAAATACACCTCAAATGAGTGGCAATACCCTCTCTGAGCACCAGCCCATTGGAACAACTCCAATGATGTGGACACATCAAGAGGCAACTGAAGCAGCTTACAAAGCTGAAATGGGGTGATTTTATATAATGACCTTCGAAGCTCTTTGAGGTCAAATGGTTTGAGCAACCTTTCCCATTCGTTCTCACATTCAGATCCATCGTCTTTCAAATCACTATAATATCTATAAAACCCAGATGGGACAAGCGTTAAACAGTGGGGTTTAGGCAGAGACTTCAGGGTTTTGCTTACATGGACAGCAAGTTTTGGTGTTGTTAACATTTAGTACACTGTAAGAAGTAACATGAGTAGCGTCAACTACGGATAACTCGAAGAAGCAATTCACTGTCACGTACCTTAATGGAAGAGATATGGTAGCCACTAAGATACCCGGTTGCCAAAATGAATATAGTTTGCTTCGGACTTGTGCTTATGGGCGCCTCCGCCGTAGCCCACCATGAGGGGAGGATATCATTCAGCTAAGAAGAAATTGCAAAGTGTATTAAAGACGGCGAGAGTCCTGAAAATTAAACAACAAGAGATCCTATTTTCAAGAAAAAACTATCTTACATGAATTGGGTCAAAGTAATATTATTTTTATTCTTATTTTAGTTAATTCCTCATCTATGCCTTTTCTGATTGGACAAACATGGAGGAGCAAACTATATTCATTTTCACAACTGGCTATCCTTTTGCAAATTCCTCATCAATGTCTTTTCTGCTTCTCCAGGTTTGTCCAGTCCTCTTCTAGTCACTAAACAAATTCACAATCTCGATTGTATTTCACCTAATTCTTCTGGAAGCAAATACCAACTCTCATGACATTAAACATCTAAGAAGGAACAAAAAACACAAAGACTAAAGCTTCAAAACCATTCGCATTATGAGCACACATCCTTAAATTGCAAATCAAGCTCGACACATTAAATTGCAAATCAAGCTCGACATAAATCATGAAAGTAGGTATGAATAAACCGTCAAGCAGGATAGTAATGGCAACAATATATACCACAGGATACACACAATGTTCTGCTGAGACGAGTCTCCAAATCGTATCTTCAGAGACACGCACATTAGCATGCATAAACAAAAAGAACCCGTAAATAGAAGAATCTACACTAACACCATAAATCCCAAAAAATCAACTGACCCTTATTGAAACATAATCAGAACTCACAAAACAAAAAACAACCCTAAATTTAAAAGATCAAATGGAAAATGGGATTGGTCAAAGAAAGCATGTTGAGAATGAGAAAGAAGATAAATACTCACCTTTTATGTTGAGAATAGTAATCTGTAACAACTAACAAGAGAACGAAAGAGCAATACAAACGTGAAACAGGAGCCTTTGTAATCCGATTTGAGCAGAGCCGGGTGATGGGTCGGAGGGGTCAGTTGGTGACGACCCTTCTTGGGCCGCTTTGTAGAAAAAAATTTGCCAAACTCAGAGAACTAGACGCCATCTATTAGGCCTATCACTCGCTTTTTGCATAGTCAGCCTTGGCGCTCAAAGGGGGAATATGACGTTTTCGCACTTAGACGTCACGAAACGACATGTCGTTTTAAGATTTGAGAATTAAATATTGAAATCCAAGTAAGAGAAAATGCGAATACATTGTTGTGAGAACATGATTCAGAAATAAAGTAAGAGGAAAAGGGAAATTATTAAGCAAAATAGACCATAATCTTGATTCTTATTACTCCTTTGCCATGAATTTTTTTAGTAGATAATATCTAATAAATTGTTGCATAAATTAATCAAAATTTATCTCAATTAGTTTCAAATAAAAATATCGGCAGTGACCTTTTATTGAAAAATATCACCCCCAATTCAGTGCTTAAGGGATTAGGGTTTTTCAATTTCATCTGGTGAATAGGGTTTAAATCTTCTGTTCCAATTATGGTGTTCCTATCATGTTCTATTAAATCTCATCCACACATTTGTGTAGACTCTATATAAATATATGGATGAGATTTAATAGAACTAAGTTAAAACAGAATATTAAAATAGAGGATTTAATGTGACAAAGCCTTTACCTTTTTTCTTCAAAGTCAGGCTAGACGCAACCTAATTTTGACTCAATTTAGAAAGAGTTTGAAATTTAAACAAAATGATCAAATTTTAAACAGAATATCATACATAAATGCAACTGATGGAGATCTATCCAAGTGATTATCTTATTTAAAACTTCTAATACTTGGATTTACTGAACCAATTAACCGAAATTGAAGACTTCAATTAAACATTAGGAAACCAAAATTATTATAGAAGTCACTTTCTTCATGCAGGAAAAGTTTGCATCTTTGGCCAATGCAGATTCTTGAGCAACAGGATGTCATTTTCAATTAATTTTTCACCAATAAATCTGAAATTTAGAATTTATGATCGGTCAAAATATTGGAGGTCCAGTGATGGCTTGTACAGTCTTTCCTCGTACTTTGTTTCTCCTCAACTCATAGTTAGACTGTATTACTGGCTTATAGTTCATTTAGAGCACACCCTTTTCTTCCTAATACCAAATTGGTGTCCAGAGCCTGTGGGAGTGATTACAAGAATATCACACTGGATTCATGTTTTTACATGTAATTACCTGAACAAAAAGTAGTATTCTTAACAAATATGTAGGAGCGAGCTAAGAAAAAGATTGAAGGAATCACAGGCTACTAGGTATTAACATTCAATAAACATTATAATTATTTGCCAATAACAAAAATTGAATCTCTACTCAAAAGATCAGAGTATCTCAAACTGGTGGATTTGAGAAACTCATGCCAATAACCCTTTGTGCAAACAACCCACCAGCTCAAAGGGAAAAGAAATGACACACCAGTTCCTGATGATGAAATTAAGCTTCTGTAGCATTTCCGCCCTCATGCTTTAGAAAATTCATCCAACTTCATCCGATCCAACATCCATGTTCTTTCTGCAGAAGCATTGCTTCCCTTTTCTTTGCTCTGCAGTGAAATTCCATGGAACATACAGGATGAAAATTAGCTTTTAATAAAGATTTGAAGTGCATGTGTGCATTTATCAACCGAACCTTTTTAACACCGCTAAGGACTTGAATACAAGAGAACTGTAGAGCAATCTCAATTTTATGCTTGTGATGTAAGTTTACCTGCCTAGTAGGACTCTGCCAGTTTTACAAAAGGAAAGCTATAAGACATCACCTTCTAAATATATGAAGACAGGACAAGGATTTTGTACAAGCAGAAATATATCATTAGTCTACAGCTTGGTAAAACATTTTCGACAGCTTTTGATCATGTACACAGTTTGCATAAAGGATGCAGGTGCTAGGCTGGTCAAGTGACCGTGAACCATGTTCAATTGAAATTAAGGCCATAATTATTCATCATACATTCGCATAGACTGTACCAAATTCATGGTGAGTGAGCTTCACCACATACACTTCCATCTAAAGATTCATCAGTAGGTACAAAACACAGACTTGGGCCGTTTTCATTGAAGTAATTTGATTGATATGAATTACGGTCAGCAGAAGGTACACCTAACATGTATACATTGAGGCATAGAGCAAAACTGCTCATGTTTGAGCGACTGCAGAAACTAACTGTCACTGCACGACCCTCTTAACAGCCTTTCCATAAGTGGCCTACTTTTCACATGAAAAGCAAGTTTGTATTACTGTTCAAGTTAGTGACATTGATGCAAAAAAATAGCATGATCATGACTTACATATACTTCATTGAGAAACAATGAAAAGGAGTTAGGTGAATTTCATTCCTTGTATGTGGCTTGCCAGCATCATTCTTTTCTTCAATAACCATGGAAAGAAGCCTGTTTAAAATAATTAACTACAAATTAATTACTCTCCAACTTGTACTCCCTTGCAGATATTAATCAAAAGAGTATACATACTAGCAGTCATCACCAAGAAGGTGAAATCATTTATCTTCACTTACATCAGTGTTGGCAGAAAATGTTTTTGGCTCTTCAAGCATATTCTTCACCACTGGATTAAAAGAACCACACATAAGACAAACCAAAAGTAAAGACATCTCAATGTTGGCAGAAAATGTTTTTGGTTCTTCAAGCATATTCTTCACCACTGGATTAAAAGAACCACACATAAGACAAACCAAAAGTAAAGACATCTACTCCTTAGATGCTTGATTGAATTGTACCTTCCATTTTACTTTCATCACCTGCATCTTCAGTCTTTACCACCTCAGAATTTAGAGCCCGAGCAATGTGTTTGACATGATTCAACCGTAATTTCTTGGGTGGAATACCTGAACAGCATCTTAGATGAGTAAAATTTTAACAAAACAAACTACAATGAAATATACTACACCTATTAAAATCCATACCATCCATATAAAGGACAATCATCAACATGAAAGCAACATTATTTGAACTTACAATTGGAGGCTGCATTTCCTTGCAAAATCAATTCTGCAGCAATTTTGTGATTTGTAACAACACCCACTGGGTCATGAAGTGATCGTGCAAGGTGTTTTATATGATTTAGTAACGGTCTCATAGGCAATTGAGAGAACATATGAGCTGGAATTTCTAGGGCTACAAAAAAACCAAAAAAAAAGATGATGGGTACATCATCGTTTTCATTTAGAATATAGTTTATAATTTTCATGTTGGAAGCAGTGAAATCAACTACAAGTCTTACCAACAGAATTTTTTAGATCTGCACTTAGCATTTGTTGCCTTTGATCTGTAGAAACTTGGGCAAGGCCATTGCATTGAATAGTAACACTGGGGCTAGAAATCATCTCACAACACTCGTCAGTTGTGGGCATAAGAATTTCATCCTTACTTGCAATACTTTGATTGGGTTGAAGGTCCAAATAAGCAACTCCAGCTTGTTGCCTCCGGAGCTGATAATTCCTACGCCTTCTAGCAAGATGTTTCTCCCTCTCTTCAACACTCATAGATTGTCTTCTTTGTCTGTCCCGCAGGCGCCGTCTTTCCCTTTCTTGCTCCTTATGCAAATTCCTCATCAATGCCTTTTCTGACTGCTCCTCCATGTTTGTCCAGTCCCCTTCTAGTCAATAAACAAATTCACAATCTTGATTGTATTTCGACTAATTCTTCTACAAGCAAGTACCAACTCTCATGAAAATAAACATCTAAGAAGGAACAAAAAACACAAAGACTAAAGCTTCAAAACCATTCACATAAAAGTGACCACAGATCCTTAAATTTCAAATCAAGCTCGACACAAATCATGAAAGTAGGTATGTATAAACGACCATGCAGGATAGTAATGGCAAAAAGTATATACCACAGGATACACACAAGGTTCTCCTGAGACCAATCTCCAAACCGTATCTTCAGAGACACGCACATTAGCATGCATAAACAAAAAGAACCCGTAAATAGAAGAATCTACCATTACTCCATAAATCCCAGCAAATCAACTGACCCTTATTGAAACATAATCAGAACTCACAAAACAAAAAACAACCCAAAATTTAAAAGATCAAATGGGAAATGGGATTGGTCAAAGAAAGCATGTTGAGAATGAGAAAGACGATAAAGACTCACCTTTTATGTTGAGGGTAGTAATCTGTAACAAGAGAACGAAAGAGCAATACAAAAGTGAAACAGGGGCCTTTATAATCCGATCTGATCGGAGCTCGGTGATGGGTCTGAGGGGTCAGTTGGTGACGGCCCTTCTTTGGAAGTTTTGTAGAAAAAAATTCGCCGATATCACGGAAATTGACGCCATTTATTTGGCCTTATCACTCGCTTTTTGCACATTCAGCCTTGGAGCTCTCAAGTTCTCGGGGAATATGACGTTTCGGCACTAGACGTCACTAAACGACATGTCCTTTTAAGATTTGAGAATTAAATATTAAAATCCAAGTACAAGATAATGCGAATACATTGTTGTGAATTCATTAAATCAAAGGAAAAAATAATTTCGCAGAATAAAGAAAGCAAAAGAAAAAGGGAAATTATTAAGCAAAATAGACCATAATCTTGCTTCTTATTACTTCTTTGCCATCAGTTTTTTTAGTAAAAGTTATTTAATATCTAATTCATATTTTTAAAATTTACTTGACAAAGACACGAAGAATTAATTAATGTTATTTATTGATAATATTTAATAATTATTATACAAATTAGTTAAATTTCATCTCAAAATTAAATTTTAAGTAGGGTATTTGAACTTAAATTTTGAGCATTCTTGATTTTTTTTTAAAAGCTTGATCCCGACCTCGATCCTGACCCCAACCCCGATCCCATCTAGTTAATTCGAGCCTTGACTACTGATCAGATCCTATGCAAGTTGGTCCAAAGGGAGGAAATGCCTTAAATGAGATTGCATACATATAAGTTGGAAAATATATTTGAATATAAGGAGGGGAGGGATGATCTTAACATGAAACATCATATGTTGAAGTAAACATTCAAAAAAAAACCTGACTTCTGATTCATTTCGTGGTGGGTGTGTACAATGAATTTTGAAACTGTCAAGTAGTTGTCTTAAACTAGAATCTCAATCCTATAAGAGCACAAAACATTACTACCGTGTCTGATCTATGTAGAGCAGTAAACCTGGCAAGACGAAATTTACAGGTGTCAGGAAAAATATCAAGAGTATGGTCTTCATCTCCATGCAGAAGAGGTTGCCATGGGCCTGTTCTTCCACCAAAGGTAAAGAGCTCCATCCCTGTCTTCAAGTCCGTAGTTCTTGTCATATTCCTGCAGCAAGTCCCTAATAGCAACACTAGCTGAGGAACTCAATGGACATTGTGTAAAACCAGCCATTGAAAATCTTAGCCTCCACTTTCCCAGAAGTTCATGTCGTTCAACTCTCTCATCATTCTCACAAGCAATCATGTTCACAATGTCCCTGGCCACACAGTGCTGCTCTGCATTAATCCGCTGCTTGTCATCCCTAGCACGAGCAACATCAATTGATTCAAACATAGCCGTATAATAATCCAACGTCTCGATGAATCTTGGATAAAATGGCTTGGTATTGGTGTTGGACTCTTGCTCGGTAAGTGTCACAATACTTGGATTCAAGCTCTTGACTAGTCTCAACAGCTGGTCTCTATGATTCGTGGTGTTCACACTCTCATCAGGCATGTGGTGCAATACATATGGAAAGTTCACTACCACAGCTTCACCAGGCAGGATTCTAAGGTCTTCTCGCCGGACCTCACAGCATGTCATTGCCGTATCGTGGAACTCAAATGGCACATTGTACTGCCGAGCAACATCCGAAAGTCTTTGGCCTACAACATGCAATCCTCCACCACGAGCATGAAAGGATTGGGAATCGTCTACACCAGTTACGTGAATCACCGGTGACCCACCCTGCCGATTTGCAAGTGTTTGAATTAGTGGAATCCACTGGCTGCCTTGTGCAATCTGGAAGTCGATGATGTGGATTACAGGTTCATGTGTCACAGTTTCTAGAATTGCAGCATTAGCTGACAAGTATGCAAACCTCCAATAAGGGCAGATCTGATATAATATACCCATGTAAGTCATCAGATCTGAGCCCACTGGTGCTTCACAATTCAAAGCTTTGTAAATTACACTACCTGAAAATTCTAGCCTAGCTCTAAGCCCTTCCAACATGTAAGCACCCACTCGTTGTATTGGATCTCCGGCGACTGAAACCATTCGATCCAACACATGCATTAAACTTGCAGCTCTCTGTATATCTTTGTCCGATACTGCTTGAGCACAGGCAATAAGCACATCTTTGATATTTAACCTAGGGATCATTTCCACCATTTTGTTCCAATCTGAACATGCCACTGGATTTGCATGATGGATCCCATTCAGGAAGCAGAAGTCATAGCTGTTTGTCACATCAGACTCAGGCTCCATCAAGAAGACTTCTAATTCCCTCATTTTCTGCTTCAGTACACTGTTGTCATCAGCAGAAGATGAACGACTTACTGGGGATCCATATACGTTGTCAGGGGAACGGTGATGACCTGAGGGGCAAGAATGTGAAACTTGAGGTGAAAAAGGACTTCTGTTGGAAGAGATGCTGGCAGCAGGAGAATCATATACAACAAAACCATTGGTTGCTGTAGATGATTCAAGGGTAAAGTATTCTTCCTTGAAGGTCTCAAAAGAGATACTAGTTCCTTGACTACCAGAATCCGAGAACACATTGCCGTTCACGAGTTGGAAATGAGATAAACCATATGGATCAATTTGTTGCCCAGTTTGATGGTAAAACCCTTGGATACTGGATGAAGTGTGATGTTTCTGGGAAGTTTGCATCTAATTCCAACTGATTGATGTAGCAATTAATGGAGCAGTTCTATCTGATCTTTTTCAGCGACTTTCCAAAAAGGTAACTGAATGCTAATCCGCAGCCATCATTAGGCAAAAAGGTACTGACGAGTTCCAAACACAATTCTCTGCACTGCTATGAATTTTTGTAGTCGACCTGTCAGTCCTTTATCAATGTACCTGCCAGAAAGAAAATGCAATTAGAGTTTACAAAAACAATATATCTGTTGAAAATAAATAAACACTACTGAGAAAAGAGAATGCTATAGTTAAAGGAACCTGAGTAGGCAGGAATAAAAGAAAAGAGAGCAGTAAGCAGACCATAAAGATCAAGATTCCATACGCAAAAAATTGGGCTACCTAAACAGTAACAGTAAATATGTTTCAGTAGCTAAGGCATTTAGTCATCAACAAAGGTACACACAAGGAGCAGGCAGTCACCAAAAACACGATCATATTATCAACATGTAAGCAACTGACCGAGCTAAACTGTAATGGTAAATATGTTTCTGCAGCTAAGGCACTTGGTCATCGTCAAAAGGCAAGCACAAGAAGCAGGGAAATGAAATATCTGAGAAGGCATAAACTCGCCCCCATACTATTTCATGAAGAAACTTGATTGTCAGCAACGAATACGCAGGAGCCAGTAATGCATATACACTCATCCCATCTTTGGTTAAGATTCAAAAAGAAGTCGATGAGCAGTGGTGATGGTTACCATAGGCTGAGGAGCAAAAGGAAAAATCCGTACAAGAAGGGGCTTGCGTCTAATTAGCTAGTTGGTGAGGCAACCAAGGCAATGAATTAATCTAGAGTCGTATTGTGTCACCAAGCACAGAAGTTCAGTAGAGAAAATCTGATGCCAGCCCAAGAAATTTTTTTTCAGAAAAAACAATTTTCATTTTGACATTCAACTAAGACAATCTGTCATTGAAAAGACCCTGAAAATTGCAAAACACTAGAACCAGATGTAGGTATATCTGCCTGCAGAAAGAGACAACTGTGAAGAGGAATTGTAATTGAGAAGATAATGAAAGCAAAAATTGACTTAAAAACTTGTAACAAAACAAAGTTTGACATGTTCTACTTTAGAAGAACACAAATTGGAAATAAAAAGGTGAAAAGTCTTTAAGATAAAAGATAATATGGTCAGAGGGTTAGATCTCCAACTCTGACGCAGCTTCCAGCGTCTAAGAGCAAGTAATCCTCTGTTGCTGACAAGTAGATAGAAAGTCAACCTCTATCATCAACCGTCCAAACACCATTTCTGAGAATCAGAATCTATCCCATTAATCCTAGAGAAACTCTAAGAAGTCCTAAAATTTATAATACCAAAACCTTATGCTCATTAACCTCTTCATCAAGGAAAAAGGCATTCAGGCCACGGAAAGGCAAAATCAGAAGGAAAAAAATGAGAGAAAGAGGTGAAAGCAGAGAGATAGACGAAGGGACTAGTCGTTAAACTTAATACCCACAAGAGTTCATGAAATAAGTCTCAAATCTGACTTCTAAGTTCTATCCAAAACAAACAAAATATATCCATCAATGAAGGACAACATTAGTAATCGAGAACAATAGGTACCATAAACAAGCCAATACGTGATGTAGTTTTTGGAAAAAAGGAAAACTCCATGCTTTCATTGAGATTTAAAAGAAAAAGGCATGAACCCGTAGTTATGTGATAAGCAAACATTAACGGGACAAAATGAAAACAGCTAAAGACTTGGACTTTCCTCTTTAACAACTTAAGCAAGGCAAGAAATGACACTTCAATGAAAACTTAACACTAACCCATGTTCTAAAACTGATTAATTCCTAAAAATGCTAGCAGACAAGCCTCAAACATAATACAAATCATACCCCAGACCAACCAACAAAACCAGAAACACATAGTTTATGCAAAACCCACGTCAGAGTAAAACTTGTTCATTACAGAAGAGATTAATCTAGCAGAATTCAGCCCTTGCTTACCTTAAACTCTCCAAAAAAACTCTTTGGAGTTTTAGCTGTTCTCTGAGATCCTCTTCCTTTATAACCAACTGAAAGACATCTCATAAGAGAGAAAAGAAATGTTACAAGATATCATTACGCTGTCATCATCTTTTTATTCGTGAACCTTCTGAAAAGGTGCCCCTGAAGTTTCACTTATTTACACGGAAGTGCGCGACAGACGTGCGTAGAAGACACTCCTCTATTGTGGTCGGCGGTATCTCCAATCTCCAGTGAAACATTGACTTTCGTGGGGACCAATGGACTACCGTACTTTGAAGACTTAACTATATCGTGTAAAGTAAATTAGTATAGAACAAAAAAAAGGTTGCCGACAATGTGTTCTTCAGCATTGGAACGCTGCTAGACTGCTAGTAGCTAGTTTATGAATATGGAAAAGGAGAATCTGTGTTATTCATCCACGTCAATTCAGACCAAGTTTGTGCAATGTAAAAGTGCAGCAGTTAACGGAGGATGGCAGGGTGGTTTTGATTAGTCAAAATTTTCGGTCCAATATTATTCTGTCTTATTTTATCTTATGAAATCTCGGTCATTTATTTTGCGAGACTTACGCTAGACTTATATAAATAAATAATTGAAATTTATTAGACATAATAAAATATCATAATTTTAAACGAAAGAGCTTAACTCGGTTTTGATTATTTGAGACTCTTCAATAGAGCTCATCAGACTTGCTTGTTTGTTAAGCAAGAAATGTCATTCAAGCTATGCACATACTCGTTCAGAAATCATTTGTCCTCACTATAAAAAGATTCCGCGCAGACACGTGGCTTATGTCACCCCTGCTGGTTTCCATGACATGAGAGTGAAGGATGGCTGACACAAGTTGATATTATTTAAGGCCTTAAATCTGCCAGATTGTCTGCTTGTCCTGCCTAGAGCATGGCACATTCACTTCTTTAAGCCAATTCTTGCATATTCATAATATATGAGTAAAAATATAACGACTTATGAGTTAAGAGTAAAAATCTCGGGCTATATTTCGTTGTGACTCTTTGATTCGTGAAATATTTCACCGATAAATCTTATCGAAATTACATAACAAATTGTTAGCCTATATATCAATTAAAATGGTTGATAAAACAGATCATCTATAAAAGTTTAAAGATAAACAAAAATTAATTGCAAATTTCAGATATGCTAGCCGAAAGCCCTTTTTCCTCAACATACATTAACTCTCAAGGCTCGCAGAATTTATGATCTAAAACTTTCTGATATACATAATCTTCGTGAATAAACAAGTATAGAGCATACTTATTTTTCTGTATAATCATAATTATATTATTTAAGAATTAAGCTTTCGTAAAAAAACTCAGAAAGAAGTCATAAGATGAGAAACACACAATATTTTTATTTAGTAAATTAAAAAGGTTTAAAAAAAAAAAAACATATATCTACTGTTGAGTTGTCGACGTTTGTTGCTGTTCTACCCAAGTCCAAGTCAAAATGATTAAAGTTAAAACAGAAGGTTTCATGGTGCTGACAAATCTCATTGGTCACCTAATTCGTTAGCTTGTCAATGCATGTTGCGCGTGGGACAAAATTCTGGAAGACAACATTAACTAAAGTAAGTCAAACGTCGTATTATTCTCATTTATGACATGAGATCTAACGTTTGCGTTTTTTATAATTTTCTATTAAATTTTATCTAAATATTTATGTTACGTAAATTCACATCAACATATGAATGATGTTTAATAAAATAGAATTATAACAGAATAATTAGAACAGAAAATTTGACGTGCTTATTTATGCTCATCTTTTTGTTTTAAGTTAGTCAGAACTGAACTAAGGGTTATTAGGATTAATTAAATAATTAAATAATCTAATTTTGATAAATAATTCATCCGAAAATGAAATATTTTTAAAAGAAAATTTACACTCATTTATTAATAATAAAATTTTAAATTAAACATATTTTTAGACTCTAATTAAACTTATTTTTAATAATTTAAACTGATTATATTATTAATATGTTATCATGTGCGTATTTAAAGGATATAATTGTATATTATTTATTAATAAAAAATAAACAAACCATCTATTAAATAATTTAAATTACTAAATACAATATCATTTGGGCCAAATAATAATTAGATAATAAATAACTATAAAACCGCCAATCATGGAAGGGGAGAGGACTCAGATTAATTAAGTCAACGAGTGAGCAACTGGTACCGTAGGACACCGGTAACCCGACCCGCCGTATGGGCGTGTGAAATGGCACTGCTGTGAATACGTTAAGAATGAGTGGCAATCTTTGAGTAAGCTCGCCTGCCTGGAAGCTGAACCAGACCACCCTCACCTTCTGACCACCTGCTAAAATTAATAAAATTGCTTTATTTTACCATATATAGTTTATCTTATGTCACATATTATATGCTCTATGCATCATTCATTAAACGCTGCTATGAATTATGATATAATGATTATAATCAACCAAACATCAATTATTTTTTTATTTATTAAGAAATAGCTCAATGAATCAATTAAAAAAAGAAATAGCTCATTGACATTAGAGAAAGAGGATGTTGCGTGACTATCTATTAAATATACGCAATAATAATTATTTAATTAATCAATAATTCATAATAAAATGATATATCCAATTTAAATAACATATAAATAAATCAAAATAATTCAGGTTAAACTTCATTAGAATTTTAAATAAAGAATGATATCGTTTTAATGTAAGCATTAAAATGGTTAATTATAAAAAAATATGAAATTTCTTAATATTAATTCAAAGATTAAAAGTTTGAACTTTTAGAAAAAATAACTCCACATTAAGTTTTTTGCTAATACCAATAACGTGACCGAATCGTTTCAGTTAGTATATTTTAGTCACGTGAGTGCTACATATTATCAAGCTTAATTTTGGGTAAGGACAAAAAGGACACCAGTCTAAGATCTATTCTTGACATATTTTTATTTTGTTTTATTTTATTTTTTACGAGGGTCTATTTTTACCACTCACAAAAAATTAAAAGAAACAAAATATGACTCTTTTTTACTTTGCTCATGCTTATGAAATATTAATGAACTTGCATATTATATTTTACATAATGTATGAATTTAATTATTTAATGAATTAAACATATCAAAAAAATATAATATCTTTTTAATTTATTGAATAATAAACTTATGTGTGCCACAAACACACACGTGATAAAAATATACATGATTAATTTATATTTTTTGATATTTTAATTTATTAAATAATAAATTTATGCATGCCATACATATGATATATAAAAATATTAATATGTGTAGGTTATCACATCACCCTCTAGAAAACTTAACTTGTTATAACATTTTTATGATTAACCGTTGTTTAAAACATTATTTTAACTTAAAAATTTTAAAATCTATATATTAAATTCATGTTTTTTAATAATATTATTTTAATAAATGCAATTAAACTAATTAAATTAAATTTCAACTTGATTTGATTTGTCTTCGAACTAATCATTTTCTTTGAGAGTCTGGATCTTCTGTTTAATTTTATGGTGATTTATTCTGTCTCATAAATTTCAGCCATTTATTTATGTGAATTTTGTGTAGGTTTAATAAATGCGGGATCTATATAAATGAATAACTGAGATTAATAAGATAAAATAAGACATCATAATATTAGACAAAGGTTCATATCTCCTTCTCGATTGATCAAATAAGTTGTTCATTTACTATAAAGGACAACAGTTTAGTGTTCTTACTTTGACCGATATGTTCTTGTGGTGTAGGATCCTCCTTCGAGGTTTGTTGAAGATTATCGTATCCTACTCGGCTGCGCGTAAGACCACGATAAAAAGGTGTAATATAGTACATATGTTACATCACCGCCATTCCTATGGGCCCAGCTGTCAGTCACAAACCAACACCTGGCAATTATGCCGCGTATCATCTATTTTTATTGTTCTACTTTTAACATTCCTCTATTCAATGAAATTTAAAACAAATAATCTAAATCCCAACCGTTAGTTGGTCTATGAATCATGATAATCAAACACGTGAAATACTGAGATATGGACACCTCATGATTGGTCGGTGGGTCCTTCTCAACTCGTTTGCCTGCCTTAGAATAGCAACTAGTACTTAAATTAGCGTCGCAGCTTTATTTGTCACCCCTTTTCTTGGCTTTGCTTTGCTTTATTGATGGGTGCAACGCGTTATTAAATAATAATGTCATGAACCCTTTTAATCATAGACAGGGTTCGGTTCGATATTATTTTACCTTATATTCATATTTATTTTTTATGACTCAATTTATTATTTATTTAAAATTTATCAAATTTTATGATTTATTATGTATATTTAAATCTATTGGATTATTTGAATTTTTTTGTATCTATCAGATTGTATAGCACATAAAAATATAACTTCTAAATAGAAAATATAAAGAGTAGGTTTTTAATAAATGCTCCAAATGAAAATTACTTTAATCATAATAAGTCAAGATTTTGATTTGTATGTCTTAAAAAATCATAAAATTGGAATAATAAAAATCATAATATCTAGTACAAAAACAACATATAATTTTCACAATCAAGAACTGAAACAAAGATAGATATATCCAAAATTTCAAATTGTCTTCACGTTAACTCTACAGTTTTCAAAACTATTTTAAATATTAATATTTTATTATATTTAACCATAAATATTCAATATTTTTAAAGTTATTTTTTCTCATAAAAATATTAATATTTTATTATATTTAACCATAAATATTCAAGAAAAAATATAGTTAACAAAAAACGGGTAAGATATAGGTATTCATCGGTTCGAGTTATTACTAGACCCATATCTAAATTCATATCCATATTCATTTTTCAGCATCTATTCAAGATCCATGTTTTGGCCTCCATGTCCATTTTTTGGGCCGAGTAGTGCAGATATTAATCAGGTTGAAAATCCACTATCATCCCTACTTTTGGTCAAGTAATAATCCTATAATTTTAAAATTAAATAACTGATTCAATTCAAGTGAACAAAAATAATTTTTAATATAACCAAAATCGAATTATACTACTATTTTTATAAATTATTCTCAATTTCATAAATGTTGACAATTTAAAAAATATAATAAATTATTTTTTGATAAATAATATAATAAATTATTAATTTTACTATAAAGCGAATTAACAATACTATCATATTATCGATCGTTTCTGAACTCAATGTATGTTAACTTCTTTGAACAATGTGATTCTAAGTACAGAAAATATCATGTTAAGAGGATTTTAAAAAATGGCAAGAGAAGAATACAATGGCAGCTACAATTGCTACCGCACCGACCTGATCCTTTGGTCATCTCAGCTACTTATTTACGTGAGATCTCACATAAATAAATGGCTGAAATAAGTTATCACTGAATTAGTCCAAAGTTAATGAATGATTGAAATGAGTTAGTACAGGATTGGTCTAGAGTTAGTAAACCTAAGGATTTGAGGGGTACAGCTGCACCCATATTTTACTGAACAGGGAATAGTTATACAATTTAGTACCTTCCAGTGCTTACCCGGAGATTTGTGTACTAAAGAATTTGAGATTTGGGAAATGATGTCAATGAAGAAAAAGGAGAATCTTTGGCTTATCTTAATTACCAAAGTAGGGAATGAACAGAGGAAAAGGAAGTTAGGATTGGTAGTGGGATTAAGGTTGGGTTGGAAAAGAAAAGCCACTTGTTAGATATACCCCAGTGATTCATGTAAAGATCAAGATAGGCATGACTGTTATATCCCTTCCTTATCTTTTTACTTTTTAGGTGTCACATTTAAGTATTAGTCTTGGATTATTTTATTTGATTTTTCAACTTTTTTTAATTAATTTGTTTAATTTTTGTTGTTACTTTATTGAATGATTATATTAATTATGAATTATTAAATGTAGCGTGAGAATTTGTTTATCATTCACTGAAAGAATAATAATTATAAATGTTTTGATTAGTAAATTAAACTTAATTATTTTAAGTTCGAGTTTAATTTTGAATATGTAATTGTGAGTTCAATTAAATATAATTAAATATATTAATATCAGGTTGAACAGTCTCTATTATGACTAATTTATTATAATTAATTGGATCTAAAATATTGTCAAACTCTAGAGTTTGATCTATTAATCTCGAATCAATACCGATATAAATTAATATGGCTTTTTTTTAAACGGAAGAATCTTTGAATTGACGCAATAGCCTGAAAATCACGCCAACCAGGTACTTTGTACTAGGCAAGTCTTATACGCCAAGCTCAATCGAAAGAGGATAAATGGGAGAATTCGAACACAAAACCTTTTGACCCTATGCCTCTCACTCCACCAACTCGACCATCCTTACGGGTAAATACAGCATTGTTACTTATGCTCAAGATTGATCAAACATCTACATGTTTATGGCATTAATGAGGAAGGTGAATCTCGAGCAATAGCGTCTTTAACATAATTATAATATCTAAGCTAAGATCATTATTCAAGTTGCTTACTCCACGCAACCACATAGTTTATGATGAACTTTGCAAGGCTTGATTTAGATTAGCTCTTAAAGCATTAAATTAATTAGGGGGTGTTTGTTTTCATTGTGGTTTTTGATTTTTTGTTTTTGTTTTCAAATTCAGTAAAAAAACTTGTTTGGTTGAGTTTTTAGTTTCTGTTTTTGGTTTTGGTTTCTTCCAGTTTTCAAAAATTATGAAAACCATAAAAAGTGGTTTTTGTTTTCTGTTTTTGTTTTTGTTTTCATAATTTGATTTACTATCATTTAAATATATATCATTTAACTATTTAATTATTACTAAAAATTATGAATAATTTAATTCAAGATTATATATTTAATAAATTAAAATTAATTATCAAAAAATTATGAATAATTTAATTTAATTTAATTTAATTTATATGTAATT
>JAOQMQ010000003.1:3237280-3257413 GCA_027563845.1 Erythroxylum subrotundum
GACCACTTCAAATAATTTTTACCATTCAATCTATAGGCTGCTTGGATCTGTGGCAAATCACTTGTTACAGTGTGATTAGTATGATCAACTACAGTCACGTCAGTTTTAGTCGGAGTTTCTGATATTGTATATGGCAGAAATGTAAGAGGTAAAGACAGTGCTGTAAAACAAATACCACAAATGCAAGCTTAACAAACCAGACCAGAACAGCAAAGTGGCGAGGTCGGAAAAGAAAGGCAGAAGACGAAAATCTAGTGGGGTGAAGCTCACACGCCGGCGCGTGGACGGACGGTAGAGAGCTACAGGTGGCGCGTTCACTTTCTGGTGACCGAATTTTGGGGAACCGGTTGACTCCTGGTGGTGCTCCTATTGACACCGGCAGTGACAGTAACAAACCAATCTAAGATGGTGGTTAATGTGAGGCAGCCCTATCATAGGGTTTCCTCAAACAGAACAAATAGGCAGAAACGAAGTGTTTAGAGCTACGGGAGGCTCTGATACCATGTGATAAAAGTGAACTCAATAATGTGTTGTATATTGAATTAATTTGCAAGACTACTACATCTCTATTTATACAAGGTGATCCTAGTATATGCAGATGGAAATAAAATCCTATACAAAATAAAATCCCTATACAATAGCAGAATAAAATCCCTAGAGATTAGGATCTGATTTTCCCATATTCAAATCCCTAGAAGTTAGGGACTACTTTTCCCACAAAAACCATGTGTGTTTTTTGGATACTCATTAACACAAAATGCTTACCTTTGCTTTGATCCATCCTCTAACAGGACATACACATCTAGACATGTCAAATTTGTTAAGTCAATTTTTTCCTTCAAAACCTTAGGTTCTACGTCACCAACACATGATTCTGTCCCTTTATCAACCTGGATTCCTCCACCTTTACATGTTAAAATAAATTGACCAGCCATTCAGCCACTCATTACTCCATCTACTGGTCTAACCTCCAATCAGTCTCAATCTCAGTGTGAGAACACAACTCCAATTATCCAATCAGCATCCTCATCTGAAACCATCTCCACTCACTCATCTCATACTATGCAAACAAGAGCCAAAAATAACATTCACAAACCTGTCCAATGTTTGAACCTTATCACTTGCTTGCAAACTTCTGACGATCTTAAACCAACCAGTGTCACTCAGGCCATCAAAGATCTAAAATGGCGTCAGGCAATGTCTGAAGAATATGATGCTTTGGTTAGAAATGGGACATGGGAGTTAGTTCCAAATGACTAATCACAATGTAGTTGGCTGCAAATGGATTTTTCACACTAAATATAATTCTGAAGGCTCAATTCAAAGCACGCCTAGTTACAAAAGACTTTCATTAATGACTAGGAGTTAATTACCGTGATACGTTCAACCCTATTGTCAAACCGAAAACAATATGTCTTGTATTTAGTTTTGCAATCAGTCATGGATGGAAGCTACAACACCTAGATATAAATAATGCTTTCTTACAAGGTAATCTTTATGACATTGTTTACATGAGTCAACCTCCTAGATTCATTGATCAAGACCACCCACATCACGATTGTAAACTACGAAAAGCAATCTATGGACTAAAGCAAGCGCCCTGAGCTTGGTATCATGAGTTAAAACAATTCCTACTCAAGTTTGGATTTCATAATTTTCATTATGATATCTCACTTTTCATCCACAATTGTCATGGTCAACATCAATATTAATTAGTCTACGTTGATGACATAGTAATTAATGGGAGAAGCACTAAGTTCTTAGATTAATTTGTTCAGTCCTTAGGACAAAAATTCTCCCTCAAAGATCTTGGTCCACTATCATATTTTCTGGGCGTAGAGGTTATTCCCAATAAAAAAGGAATACTCCTATCTCAAAGAAGATATATCCTTGTACTACTTGCAAGAACCAACATGATTGACTCTAAGCCTGTCCAAACTCCCATGTGCTCCACAGCTAAACCATCTCTCAATTCTGGAGATCCTCTACCGGATGCATCTGAATATCAAGCAATTATGGGAAGTTTACAATACTTATTACTCACCCGACTAGATATAAGTTTTACTGTCAACAAGCTCTCTCAATATATGCACAAATCAACTACAGAACAATGGTCTCTTGTCAAGCGACTTCTAAGGTATTTTTTTTGGAACAGTGACTCAATGCCTTTAAATTCAGCGTCAATCTCCAGTTTCTTCACATGCCTTTTCTGATGCTGATTGGGGAGGAGACAATGAAACTTATCAATCTACTGGTGCATATATTATTTTTCTGGGTCGTAATGCAATTTCATGGAGCTCTAAAAAGCAAAGAATTGTTGCAAGATCATCCACGGAAGCTGAATATAGATTCGTTCCTAATACAACTGCTAAAATAAGTTGGATCACCTCACTGTTGTCTAAACTTGATATTTAGCTACCTTCTTGTCCGGTTATATACTGTGATAATGTTAGTGTCAATCAATTATGTTCCAACCCAGTTTTTCATTCGCGGATGAAACATGTTGCCGTAGATTTTCATTTTGTGAGAGATCAAGTTCAGAATGAGAAACTCAAAGTTGCTCATGTCTCAACCGATGATCAGTTAGCTGATATTCTAACAAAGCCACTATCCATATCTCTATTTCTTCATCTTACAGACAAGATTGGACTCTCAAACCGAGTTTCATCTTGAGGGGGCATGTAACAGCTATTCAAGATCTCAAATCCTTAGATCTTTCCATATCACAGACCTTCCAAAATTTGTTGTAGCTGTCAACACATACAAATGTATTTGAATTAGTCTTAGTTGTTACAAGATTTGGGAAAAAGATTTTAGGAATTAGTTTTTCCCTGTAAAGTTATATAAACCAACCATGTATACATAATCAACTATACCTTTTTACTGAATCCAAAACCCTATTAGATACTATATCGTGATACTGTTTCATTTTGTATGCAACTCTCAAATTTTCATTCACCTATCTCTTACCACTTCCACGTGTTTGTTGTCATTAATAAGAAGCTTAAGGTTGGACAATGCAATATCATATGTCTATCTTCCTCCGTACATTTTCATTAGACTATCATATGTCATTATAAGTTAATAATTATCTGTTTAAGTTAATAATGATTGTAAATAGAGATAATAAGTTTAAAATTATCTCATTTAAAAAAAAAATTAATTTAATATCAAAAATTGTAATTTAATGATTAACTTTTTAAAATTCGTACTAACTAAATCAAAATGTTATATTTACTATTATAACTAATAGACGAATATTCACATGATATTTAGTAAATATATCATATCAGAAAAAAGGAACATTTTAACTTGATTTATAGAAGTTTTAAGATTAGTCATTAAATTGAAAACTTTAAAAAGTTCAAAATTAAAAGTAAAAAATCTTAAAAATTAGGCACTGTTTAATTTACTATCTCTATAAAAAACACACTCAAATGCAAATTATTATATTATATCCACTTGCAAGTTTTATCAAGAGAAGGAATGAGTTATTAAGCGAGAGCTTAAAAGCTAATTGATCTATTAATTCTAGAAGTATATATATTTCAAGAATACTCATGTCAAGTGGTTCAATTTTAATCAATTATACGCTGCTATGAACTTTAACTCAAATATCTTTTAATCTTTTTCCTATTTGACTTTGGACCAATAATAATTATTAAAAAATTTGAAAAGTTACTTGTTCGTCAACTATTTATTCGTTCCACTAGTAGATGAAGTTGATGTTTCAATAAGAGAATTGGTAAATTCAGTATATTTTATTACATTAATCCCACCAAAAATGCCTCTTACCTAGAGGTCCGATTTTGGGTAAGGATAAGAAGGATACATGCTCGGAGTCTATTTTCATAACAAAATAGGCAATAAAAAAAACTCCTATATTGTCTCGTTTTGTTCTTTACAAAGGTGAAAAGTCTACTCTTGACCTTCATAAAGAGTAACAAAAAAAGGTCTTTATTTTGTCTCCAGAGAAATGACGAGATATATTTCATAAGTTTGGTGCATGGAATGATCTACAAATGATCAGACCTAATCATCCTCTTCCGGATGTTTTGTCAATAAGAGAAAATTTAAAACAATAATTAAATTCAATTATTTGAGAAAAAGAAGAACTCTATTTACGTAGTAAAAGTGGCTAGAAACATCAAACTTTGGTTTTTTGTATACATCCAGCTGGTTGTATGGAAACAAAAGACAGAACTTTAGATATGTCTGAAGTAAAGGAAGGAGACAAGATTCTAAATACTACATCACATTAAACTGTCCATTTTGTCTTAAGCACCTTTCCCAAGTGTTTGAAACTTTGAATAGGTTTCTTCCGCTAAGATTGTGTCCACAAGCTTTTACTGTTTGGAATTGACGAATCGAGTCCCCAGTCGATTGAATTCTCACTCTTTTCTGAGTCTTTAATGAATTCTTTTGTGTATTATGATACAAGATTCTCGGAGTTTATTTTTTTAATAATTATTTGAATCGAATGTGTGATTATTACGTATCTCATAAGTTATTAAAAATTAATTATTATTATTATTATTTTGTTATTTAAAATTTTTTTCTAATTAAATAATATTTTTAATGAGTCTAAAAAGTATTATAATAAGCGAGCCGTGAGATCACTGAATTTGAGAATACAGACAAGAACAACCATCCAACTTACAACCTGTAATGTCCAAAATTAAGATTAGATAAGATCCTTCGTAATTTTCCCCCTGTTGAGTGTTTCGTATGGCTACATGACATCAGAGTAATCGGTTTACTCTACATAATTTTGACGATTTAATAGTGATAAGTATTTTAATCAGTGGAATGATTAGTCTTAACAATAAGCAAATCTAAATAAGTCTAGAAGAGAGATCAGATTTAAGTAATGATTAAAAAATTGAAATGATTTGATTAGTTAAATCAGAACATTCTTAAATTGATTAATTTTTTGGTTCAATTTAATTTACTTTAATGTTATTAAAAAATGAATAGTTTATTAATTAATTGGTTATTTTTATAAATTAATTACTTTTTATAAACTATAATAAATTAATTATTTTTTATTTAACAAAGTTTTTTTAATCAAAGTTTAACTTCTTTGATAAGTAAAAATATACTCTTTCAATCATATTTTAAAATATTCAAATTTATTTAATTTTTAGTCAATTTTATAACTGTCTATTGGTTTAATCTTTAAACTTTAATCATATTATTTTACCGATTTAACTTTCGTTCTGATTATTAAAATATCGATGATTTCAGAGCTCTTATAGAAGATAACTTCTGCTGTTTGATGTTCATCCAATTTAGAAGCTCTTATACAAAAGAAAATACCTTCTTTAAGGTAAAGATAGTATGATAATATCAGGAACTCTTCAAATCTAACATGTAAAGTTTAGAAAGCTAACAGTTCAACTTAAGAAGCATGTGCTTGTCACTAAAAGTTCAGCACTTTTACAGTGGCAATACAGAAGAAACTTTTAGTTCACGCCACTTTTCGTACCCGAAACTTTTGCTTCACACCACTTCTCGTACCCGAAACTGGCAGATGTTGAGTGTATTATTGGCCTTATCATGGCTATGGAACTTGGCAAGTATAAACTCAAGTCCATGTACTGGTTCAATAATAATTCTGATTGAAAAGTGGTTTTTTAAAAAGTTGGCTAATAGGCTCCTGATTTACTATCCTAACTACTTGCCTAACAGAACATGAATGGATAATCCTATATGGATCCTCAACAGCAATGGTTCTTTCACTGATTCCTCTCGTATTAAAGCTATCAGACCAGACAATCCTCACATTCCTTGGTAGGAATCTTGATTCCTAAAGCCTCTTTCACTACTTGGACGTTGGCTGTAAGGAGAAGGTTGAAAACAAAAGTCAGGATCATCGGTTCTAATGATCTTCTATGCAAAGTATGCTACTAGGTTGAATCTATTGATATCTTTTCTTCAAATGTAATTATACTGCACTCATTTAGGCTAGAATGCAACACACAATGAATCTTACATGTTCAAAGACTGATTGACATAATATTCTGATTTGGGCTGACAAACAATTTCTAAAGTTGGAGAAGGATCAAATATGTCTTAGCCTCAATTTAAATTAATCAATTTATGCAATTTGGATGGAAAGAAACCAAAGACTTTTTCACAGAAAGAAAACTAAAAAGTATGCTTTAGCATACAGAATTCAATGGCGGATTAGAAAAATTCTTCTCCAACTAAAAAGTATGCTTCATAAATACGGACAACTTGTTCTGATCCCTTTATCACTAAAGATGTGAACAGCTTTTTACTCGTCAGCTTTTTTTTTTTCTCAAAGACCAATCTAGCCATTGTCTTTTATGACTCCGTTTCAGAGCAATAAGATTCTTTTCTAAATATGAAATTAGTCCTTTTTACAAATCTTAAAAGAGAAAATCGTAACCAGCATATTAAATATGAACTCACATGTTGGTGAAGAGTTGGAACTATTCAGACCAACCTTCTAAACTTAAAATTACAAGGAGTTGCAAAGGTTATTGAATAGGCTTGTGGAAGGAGAGCTCAGGTTGCAGCAAAACACAAGCAAACCTGTTATCAGAAGTTCAATTTGGATTCAGGTATCTAATCTAAATCAGGCTGAATTTTTAAGTTTGAGCCTGAAATTCTTTTCGGGTCCGAAATTTAAGGAATCTGATAACAGCTCCATGCTTTAGTCCAAGTTTTTGGAAGTGAATGCGCGGTCTTCAATGCGTTTCTGATCTATAACAGTTTGAATGCGTTATCAGAAATATGGAGAATCTCGATCACCCTGTAAAGCTGCCTTGAAATGATCAATACGCCTCGTGAAGATGCCAATGAACAGTTTCTGTTTATAGTATGGGGCTCTCAAACTTTGATAATATCCTCTACCAAATGCTGGCCCGATGTTCTAGCATACTGGTTAGGTCTAATATGTTCCTATTGTTGTTGTGATAAGTAGCTGAAATTGTAGCTTAAGTGGATTAATTAATGTATAAATTATCATCTGAATATTATAAACTTATCAATGTCTCACTTTATTTAAGAATATGAGAATATAAAATTAATTTCATCAATGTCCGAAAGAAGAAAATAATTCTCCGTCAAAAGGTCATTATGAGTACGTCAAATTTTCTGTTTCAGTTATTTTGTTTCAATATATGAATAAGATTTAATAAAATATGATAAGAACATCGTAACCGAAATAAAAGATCTGATACTATTAGGATTTTGCCAAGCAACTTCGTAGCAATAATTTGAAACAAATAAAGAACATATATAAAAGTATTCGTTGAATTCCTTGATTGTCGGGCTATCACACAAACTCTCACATTTCTGGAACTGCATGGGATGAGATTTTGAGAAAGTGACAGAGAAGATCAAATCAAATAAGCGAATGAGTGAGTTTGGTCACTTTCACTTAACACGTTCATTTTATCTTTTCAATTATTGCAATTCAATGGGCAAGCAATTGCCGCATTGCCCACGCAGTAGGATTGCCCCAGTATGGCAAACGTGACAAGTTGATAATATCATTTTCCAATATTTAGCTGGCTCCTTTTTCTTTTAATTTAATCTTTATATCCTACACACCTCCCAAGTTTCCTCTAAACATCATCACATAGAAAAGCACTCAATTCAATTGCAATCAGACTAAATTATTCAATTTTTTAAATTTATTTTAATAATTTTTATTATTAAAAATAGTTAAACAGTCAATTTTTATAAATTAATAAGTTCTTATAAACTAAAATAAATTAATTAAGTTTTATTTAATAATTTTTTTCAATTAAACTTTAGATTTTTCGATAAGTAAGAATAATAATTCTTTAGTTTTATTTAGTCTTTAGTCAGTTTTATAACTATATAGTACCGGTTGAATCTTTTAATCTTAAAATTTTTGTCCTACCGGTTTAATTCCTGATCCGATTTTTAAAACATTGAAAAACATTTTATTTAACTCTAAATCTTTTTTATAAAGGTGATGAATATATTCATCAAAATCGAAACACTGTAGCTTTGAGATCGAACGATAAACAACTAAATTGAGGGTTGCATCTAAATTTTTGGGAAAAAAGGGATAAATTCTTAATGTTTTTATTTTCTAAGGGATAAGTTGTTAATAAGTTAACTTATTGTTATTAAATACTAAAAAAATTGTTTTCTTATATAATATAATTAAATAATGCATTTTAAAGATTTTTAAGAAAAATATTAATTTCATTGTCATTATTCAATTTTATCCAAATAAAATCATTTTATTAACGAATGTTACATTTAGAAAATTAAAACGGTATAAATTTATTTAAAAAACATTAATAATAGATCTATGTGCATTGGTAGAGTTAATTAAGAAAGAGCAAAAAAGATAGTGAACTAAGAGCTACAAAGTAAACATCACGTAGCATGAAGAATTATAGATCTTGTTTAAGGTTATTAATTCTAACATTATTTTAAAATTTTACCGAAGTAAGATCATTATATTAACAAAAATTCGATTTTTAAATAGTATAAACTTATTTAAATTTATATTGTAATGCGTAGTACAGACATTATTACGTACCCAAGATCAGACATGAAAGGATCAAAAAAGAAGGTAATGCGAAATACCTGATTTCGGTTTCATCTCTGATTCCGATGTCGTTTTCGAGTTCCAAATGATCACGAATCTCCCAAGACCTTTATGGAAAGTGTTTCCTGACACGAGGTTTAGGTTTTTATACAGTTTTCTTAATACATAAACTCTCTTAATGAGTTATAGAATCCTTATTTTTACGATTGATATCAGCAACTACAGGAGACCTTAACCTTTATATATAGCTTCTATATCGGGCTTCGCTATCACAAGGCTGATATGAGTTCGGTCCACACTAATTGAGATCCATTTTCTACCCGGGCTTGGACCTATTAATCTAGATCATTTATTGGACCACTTTATTATCTTTATCTGGATTAAATTACGTAACTTAACTGATAATTTATTGAAAAACAAAAAAAATGTAATTAATAATTGTCCAACTTGGCGAGAAAGGACAAAATTGTCTAATATGAACAAGAAAATTAATGATAGATTAAGGAAAGAGCAATGTTATGAATACCGTACCGGGTTCGGTACCGGATTGAGCTATGGAATAGAACTGTACCGGTACCGGGTACCGTTTCGGAAAATTTTTAAAATTTATAAAATAGTTCCTAAAATTTTTAAAAATTGCAAAATAGTCCATCCTAGTTTACTGTTTAAATATAGTGCCTGGTGACCTTTTCCGCCACTACACACATCATTCTACTCGAAATCTTCGGATCTACAAAACCCCTCAATCAATTTCTCCATCAGATCTCATTCACCACCTCAAATTGCAGTCGAAACCGCCGGCGGTGCCTCCCCTCCACCAGCTGCCATCGGCGTCAACCTACCTCAAAACACCTTCCAACCCATACCAACAGCCTCCAAAACTCCTGATCTACATAGCCCACCCATGGTTCTTGCTCACAAACCATTCTCCACACACCAATCTACCAACACCGTCGGCCATCATATCCCCTCCGACCATCATCCACCGCAGATCCCACAACCAACCCCTCAACAATCCACACAACAGCCACTTACCACTCTTGTCGGACACGTTCCTGGCATCAATGGATGTTCTCCGATCACCGGAGGTGCAACCAGGCAGCTATCTCCTCCACGGGTAACGAACGCTGCTGGCGTCGGTGAAGGATCTACGGCGTCCTTCATGTCCACTGGCCTTGGAGCTGACAACCTTGGGCCATCTCCGGTGGCTTCAGATGCGTCTCCGGTGGATTCCCTGAGGTGGCGTGGTGCTGCGGCGAGGAATGGAGATGGAGAACGTGGTGGCGTCGGGTCTGCATGGACGTGGAGGAATGACGGAGCTTCGACCGAAAGGAGAACGACCAAGGGAGGAAGAAGACCTTGAAGAGCCGAAGAGCAAAGGAGGCGAGCGTGGAGGAGAAGACGGCGACGGTGAAAACAGCAGAGGTGGCGGCGGCGGCGACAGATGAGAGAAGACGAAGAGGAGGAGAGGCGACTGCTGTGACAGATGAGAGAAGACGAGGAGGAGGAGGGGCGATGATACAGGTTAGGGATTTTTAGGTTAATAACTTTTCAATTTTGCAATTAGGTCCTTAGGTTTTTAAATTTTTACGGTACCGACTAGTATCGACCGGAACAACAGGTACCGGTCAGTACCGAGCGAAAACTACCGGTACCGATCGAAAATCACCGATACCAGTCGATATTTTTGGCCGGTACCATGATTACATGTACCGTTCCGGCGACCGACCAGTACAGTACGGTATCCATATCGTTGGGAAAGAGCCAAAAGCATGGTGAGCTTCGAGTTGCAAAGTAAACATCACGTCGATTGATGATAAAAACAGGAAAATTGTTCGATCTTGTTGTGCGGAGTACGGTTCAAGATCAACCCCCTCAAGCTTTTCAAGAACCCCATCTAAAAGGAAAATCCTGAATCCTGAGTACGAACTTAGGTCCAAAACTAGTAAAGCTACTAGTTGGTAGTGGTTTCTCTAATCCTGTGGGCTCCCATTTGCTAGGACGGTGTCCTACTACATAATCATTACTTCACTCGATAATTAAAGCAAGCGGGTGGATCAGTATGACACTTACATATGGTTGGCGTGTGCTAGTGGAACAAGGTGGTTGCTGATTCATATAGAAGTTGCTCGTGTCCTCCTTAATGACGTACGTAGCTGGCTCGCCAACTCAATGTTGGCAATGTCTTGTTCACATTAACTTTCTGAATTATAATTTAAATTTAATATTTATTTAATAAAAAGTAAAGTTTGAAGTGTTAAATAAAAATTTAATAAAAGTTAAAGGGGCTGAATTAATCTTTTTTTTTTCTACTAAAAACTTTAAATGTTCAATAATTCATGCAATTAATTACACATAATTCAATCCTATCCACAACAATAAAGACCATAATTGAGTTCGAGTCTACCTAATGCAATCAAGACTCTAGGTCTACTTAACGTTGATTTGATACAATAATCAGTATAAGCATGTACTCTTTTAGTATAATTATATTAATTAATTCAATTTCTATAGATTGTGTTCATGCTATGATTAAATTTTATTATTTAATAAATTAAAAATATAAAATAATTATACATTCTTTTGTATGTTTTATTTTATAATGTTTGATATTTTTAATTTATTAAATAATAAAATTATAAGTGATACAAATATAATATGTGACATTTATGAAATAAATAAAAGTCACGTTCTTATGAGACCATTTTTATAAAAAAATTGAACGCTGAAATATTTTAATATTTTTTAGTTTATATTAATATTATAAAATTGAGTATAGTTTATAATTTTTTATAATTAACCTTAATATTTTAGTTGAATTTTGATCTCTTTTTGCTATTTCTCCTATGCAAAAGCATAAATGAATCGTAGTTTACCATGTGAAACCATCACTAGACCTACCTACCTCCCAATGGCCCACATCAAGTGCAAGAAAAACCAAACCAGCACCCATAATGTCAACTTGAATGATATTTCGATCAAGTCCTTTGTGTTCTTTGGTTCAGCTTCAACTCTACCATAAAAAAGGTACATAGCTGCATAGATGAATGAAATGGCCCTCAAGAATCTACCACCATAGTACTTTGCAATTAACAGGAGTTAAACGAAAGATGACCCCTCTCACCTTATCTGAGACTAACCCCTCTTCTTGGGACAAGCAACTGCATACTCTTCCTTCCTAGAAAACCAGCTCTAGACTGTTAAGAGTTGGTGTCCATTTCTCTCTAATATTGGCCTTTAATGTTCCTCATTAATTCACCTCTTACTGTTGTCTGTACGGCTCATGCATTTTGACGATTTGGTAGCCTATCAGACTTGCACACAGCCACACATCCTCATGATTAGATAATCGAAAATTTAAAGAAAAAAATTCAAAAAGATACGATCTTGTGGGGTTTCTGTTTAAGTAGTGGAACTTGGGTTGTTGTCTTGGCACTATTTGTTGCATTGTCGCTTTTTCCTTTGAGCCTTTTGACGTTTGTCCTCCTTAGGCTCGACTAGTCTTCTACTTTTATCTGTAGTGTTCCGGTGGAAAAGAAAAGGAGAAGAAAATGAGTTATTTGGGTGTTGGTGTCAGTCCAGGAAATATACCAGTGTATCATGGTGCAAACTTGAAGGTGATTGATAGGAGGGTAAGGGTTGCAGAGCTTGTTTTGAGGTGTTTGATTTGTGCTTTAGGAGTTGTTGCTGCTGTTCTTGTAGGAACAGATACTCAAGTAAAAGAAATCTTCTCAATTCAAAAGAAAGCTAAATTCACTAACATGAAAGCTCTTGTGTAAGACCCGACCTTCTCTCTTTTATCTTTCCCTGAAACTGAAACCCATTTTCATGAAAAAGGGTCTCTCAGAGTCTCACTTTCTTTTCATCATCTTGCAGCTTTTTAGTGACAGCCAATGGGATAGCTGCTGTTTACTCGTTGGTTCAAGGGGTGCGTTGCGCTGTGGGGATGGTCAATGGAAGTGTGCTCTTTAGCAAGCCTTTGGCTTGGCTCATCTTCTCTGGAGATCAGGTTTGTACTGACCAAGCCTTAACGGTATTGGTTCTTGCATCCTTGGCTAGGCCATGAGGTTCATATTTTCACTTGCATGAAAGACTTGCATTGATCTTTTTAACAGCTTCAAGTCCTACAAGTGTTACTTTAGTCTTCTGAGATTCTCTATTTTTTTCCCAGAATAAGATCTAGGGTAAAGCTTAGGTTTTTGTTATGTTGAGAGGGGATAGAATGGTAGATATTAGTTCTAAATACCATGATCTAACAATCCTTGTTGAATTATGTTATGTCGAAGTCTCAGTTCAATAGTTGCAGAATCTCATTCCTCCCTTCTCTGTTTTCGTTGTTTTCACTAAGATCAGATTCTTTTGAAGCTGACTCCATGCCCCTGGATTTCTGTTCAAATTGGATGAACTAGCCACGGGTGCACCCCGTAGCATTAATTCCTTCTAAGCATCTCATTGTTGTGACTTCCTAGTCAATTGAACCTAGCTTAGTCTGGCAAATTGTTTTCAATGCGTGATACAGTCAGGGCAGTTAGGAATTTATTATAGCAATGAATGGATACATAAAGTTGACTGAGCTGGAAGGTTTCAGCTACTGTTTTAGGGAGTTGAGAACTGCAAAAAGAAGATGATCAATTGACTGAACTGAACTTATTTCTCTGCCACTTGTTGAAATTGGCCCTTGGCAGACATAATTCTCAGCTAAAGTTACGATGTACGATGGTACAGTCCATTAATTAGCTACGAGGTAATGGCTTGCTTGAAGGGGGACTCCATTTGCATAATGGATTGCAATTCAAACCAAATTCAATTTAAGGGTATTGCTGGTCCCCCATTTGGTGCCTCTGGGCCACAACTTAATTTCTCATTGTTTTATAGCACTAAATGACTGAAGCAAAATTGTGAAATGGTAAACAAAAAGATTTGACCAACCGAAGTTGGTAAGTTATGAAACAGGAGAATGGGATTTTCCTTTTCATCACCTCAGGTCTCTTGCAGTTTGTGTTACTTTATGGATTATTGGCCAGATTACCTGATGTAATATGGTTCAGAAACATTTGGTTCAAACAACTTTCTTTTATCCTATCTTTGACTTCTTTTTCTTCCTTTGATCTTAGGATTTATGATATTAATGCCAGCTGCCTCTTTAGCTTTCAAATTTTGAAATGCTTTTCCAGGGAGTTGATAATCTTTAGCTTCTGTCAAACTTATTTTAGCTTGCTCAAGACCTATAAATTAAATGTAGCCAGAAACAAACTAATTCATTCTTGCCAAGTTCAAGCGGAAAATTGAAACATAGTTATTCTAAATCAACCACGTAACTCACCTTCACAACTTCATTTCTGCAGTTGATTGCATACCTGACTGTTGCCGCGGTGGCATCTGCTGCACAATCAGCAGTGTTTGCAAAACTGGGACAACCTGAACTGCAATGGATGAAAATATGCAACCTGTATGGGAAATTCTGCAACCAAGTTGGGGAGGGAATAGCAAGTGCATTGTTGGCCAGTGTCAGCACAGTGGTCCTGTCGTGCATCTCTGCCTTTAGCCTCTTTCGGTTGTACAGTGGCAACAAGGCTAAAGACGGTGCAAGGTCGTAGATTTCCAGATATAATACCACTTCTCGTGGTAATGAAACCATCTGTGCTCCTGCTGTCAGTGTTTGACAATGTTCTGTTACCTGTGTAATCTTGTAAACTGGTGCTTTATTACAAAGATTAGAAGATGATGAAGAAAAGTACTATGATATGTTTACAATAAAGTGGAAGCTTTGGTTTTTCTTCCATGTGCTTATCGACTAAAAGCACGACTGTTCAGATTCAAAAGACCAAGCATTTTTAATTTTTCAGGATTTTAGAAAGTTCATGGGACTAAAAAGAATTTTTAGTCTTGTCCACACACTCTCTCAGAAGCTTAAGCATAATCAAATCATAACTTCTACTCCACAGAAAAGTTCACATCAATTCTAGATATTGTTCACAAGTTTCTGCACAAACCATCACACGTGTTTATTACAGGCAAAACCAAACTGCTAAGTTCCAATTCATCAGCAACTCAAACCAATAAGAATAAGTTCTATTGACCATCAAATTATCTTGCTGAAGAGGATATGAGCCCCATGTTGAGGCTGAACTGTTAGACCTGTGACTGGAGCATGAACATAGGTTGGCGACACCAGAAAAGAATATCGTCCAAGTATCATGGCAAGAACAAGTTTCAGCTCAATTGTTGCTAATGTCTGCCCAACACATATTCTAGGGCCTAATCCAAACGGGAAAAACGAGCCTAAATGCTTGCGAGGCTCGCTAAACCGCTCAGGATTGAACTGCTCAGCATCTTCTCCCCATATCTCAGGATCGCGATGAGTAGCTATAACTACAAGAGCAAGTTGTGTGTCTTCAGGTATATCCAGCCCTCCAAGCTTCACGTCCTTGCACGTTCTTCTCATCAACATCGTCACTGGTGTATAAAGCCGAAGTGTTTCGCTTATGATCATGCTCACCTGTTGAACAAGGTTCCAAGTTCATTAAACTAGCATGTCTGGCACCAATCACAAGTGAAACTTACAAGTTTAAGCTCGCTAAGATTGTCTGCAGTTGGACGTTCATTGTTTCTGCAAACACGAATCACTTCGTCTCGGGCCTTTGCTTGCCATTCTTGATGCATTGCCAGAAGCAGAAGTGCCCAAGTCAAAGTGTTCGCACTTGATTCCTTCCCTGCAAAGTAAAAGGTCTTGCATTCGTCTATAATTTCATCTACTTCTAGATGTTCCTCTTTACCGTCATGATTCTTGTGAGCGGACATTAACAGACTTCAAAGGTTTCTCGAGCCATCACCCTTCCTGTTATTTTCAATCAGCTTTTATATGGATTCACGAATTTCCTTGTTTAGTCTGCTCCTCTCCCGGTTCTTCTTCGTGGGCAAGAACCTGAATTGTTGGAAGTAACTTAACATACAAATCTCTGCAGCCATTTCTATTTAAACGTGGAGCTGAAGGTACCTGAAGCCTGGAAAGTAGACACTGTTTATAGACAAAACACAGAGGAGAGTTAGTCGGTCTTGTAACTCGAAAATTCGCTTTCCCTCATCAAAACAACTTCCAAAAATTGTTCTTGATATAAGATCTGCCATGAGGTTATGAGATTCTTTGTGCACTTCTATCTCAAATTCATCTTGTCCTGCTACTTTTTCTTCCCATCGCTTCAACATCTTTGCGGTACCAGACCCCATTTTACTTACCCAACCCTGCAAAAGAACACCATTCAATCTAATTCATTCAATCATATAAAAATATTTATATTCAATCTCGAAAACGCATAAATGTTGATTTATTCCTTTAAAGCCACTTGATTATTTGTAATTTTAAGTATTATTGTGCAACTAAAATTATAATTAAGAGATTTAACTTATATTTCTATATGATCCTTAAATTATTTTTAACGGTAAAATTAAAATATTATATTTATTTTTAATAAAAAAATTAATTTTATAAATTAAAATATAAAAATACCTAAATAAATGTGCGAATGTTTATTGAGAATAAGTTCATTAAGATGAAGGATTCATGAGTATCACCCCAAACATGTGAACTTTTGGCAAGCTTCTTGTTTTTTAGAGTTTTCTTGGATCCTTATTCAAATAATGAAGCTGAGAGTTTTGGTTTACCCACATATTAAACACAAGATTGGAAATGATGAAAAAATTTAGCTTTGGTATGAGAATTGGTCAGACTCGAGCCCCCTCATTCGAAATACACAGGTACTTCTCTTAAGAAACCTCGTTCCTCTTCACCTTAAAGTATCCTCTTTGATTGGTCACAGGGCTTGGGGAGGGGATTTTAGAGGATCCGATACTTTGGCCCAATTCCTCCCCCAGTTAGATAATGAGTTACTAGCAAATTCAATCATTTGGATCATTTATCCGAGTGCCAAATTTTTAAACAAATCATGCCATTAGTTGCAGGTATAGATCTTCTGTACCTTTTATTCTGGACCTATTCAGTATCTATTTGATCTCAACCATTTAATGTAATATATTGAATGGTTGAGATCAAAAAGGGACAGAGGGCACAGAATAAGGGGTACAAAAGATCCGCCCTCATCAGTTGCTAATAAGAAGCTTATAGGTAGTATCTTAATCGTCTCTATTATGCGAAACACCTTTCAACCGAAAACAACTTTTACTTCTTGGCTTGCGATTAAAAATAGGCTAAGGGCTAAAAGCCAATAGCACAGTATTTAAGACCATACTTGTACTCTTTGTAAAATGGCCTCAGAAGATATAAACTATCTCTTCTTCTTTTTTTGCAGTTTTTTGAGAGCAGTCTGGAGCGGGATCTTATCTATGTTACCTAAAACTGGATATCTCTATACTTGGGAGCAATATCTTGATTGGGCCATAAATAATTCAAAGAAAGATAAAACTAATGCTGATGTATATAGGGCCACATTCACTTCTATCATATACTTCCTTTGGAGAGAGCGAAATTATCAAATATTTACTAGTTAGGAAGAATGGAAATACCAATCGGCTGATAGGTTCATAAGCCGGATTCAATCCATCTTAATCGCCAAGAATCTTCGGATCACTCTCTCTCATGACATGAAAGATAGATGACATCTCTAATGTGGTTTAATGGTGTCTCTCTAATTAGTTTTTTTTCTATTAGCATACTTGTTAGTTTAGTTTCAAGTTGAGCTATCTCTTTTGCTTTTTTAGCTTTTTCTATAGTTAATTCATTATTCATTTTCCAAAAAAGAATAAGTTTATTTAATTACCCAATTATGAAGATCTCAGATAAATAAATACTTGCATTTACATTTATGATCTTTTCATTATGATTGTTGTATAATTTATCATATTTACTTTAAAGTAATTCAAGTGATAATAGTTAGATATACTATGGATAAGTTAATAAATGATTTATCATTCTAAAATAATTAGGAAGAATATTATATTAGTGGTGATTTAAGAAATTCTCTGGCCAAAGTGAATTAAGATTTAAAAGGTATTGTCAAAAATCATTATAAATCTATTATTAATTAACGAAAATGATTATGATTGGACTTAAAAGGGCAAATACTAATTTCATACTCGATGTCTAACTGGAGTATTGGATGACAAAAGAATTAAATTATACATCATAACTACGTATAGATAAGTTAAGTCAAACCACATAATATTTGAGTGATCATTTATTAAAATACAATCTTGATATATGATTATAAATTATTTAATTAAAAAATTGTTGCATGTTATTAGATATCAATCTTAATTTATAGTTATAAATTATTTAATTGGAAATAAATTTTAATTTATATAATTTTAATTATGATTTAAAATTAGAATTTGTAATAATTATCAACATATTAAAAACTTAATGGATCACACATGAAAGAAAGAGAAGTTTAATAAAGAAAAATTAATTCAACATGAGTTGGATTTAATTATTAAATTTGAAAAATTGTAAGAATCAAGTATTTAATAAATTAACTCTTATTATAATTTTTTTCGTTAAAAAGAAGTTCTATAAGTATAAAAGATGATAACATGAACAATTTATAGGTAACATTTCCAGAAGGAAATTTTTATATAAAGCTAAATGAGGCTATTCAACTCTTTATTTATATTTCATATTTTTCAAAATTTTTAATTTATGAGATTAATAAAAAAATGTAAACATTATTTTCCTTTTGCGTCTATACCTGTTATTCAATCAGAGTTAGTTTCTTAATAATAAAAAATATATAAAAATTTTACAAAAAATGAAAAAAAAAAAAGAAGAGAGAGAGGGACTCACCCTAACTTGCTCCACGTTTAAAGCCAAGTTGGCGATTCTTCTATGCATAGCCCACTTTTCACCTCTAAGCTCTGCCAGTCCCTCTCCCAACAGCTTTTTGGACAAAGGGTCATTGAGAAGTCGATCATAAGACCCGCCTGTGTTCATTAACACCTCTTTGATCATGGCTGGTTCAGTTACTGCCAACCTTGGCTTTGCTCCGAACCAATACAAGTAGGTCTTTCCATACATGTCTGACCACTTACTGTAAGCTGGAACCACTCTGTGAAGTATGCTGTGGTCGCATGATACTTGCTCGTTCCTCGTTATTTCTGCAGCCCTTCGCTTCATTTGCTGGGTGTCTCCGATGATCGGACGGTAAGCCGGACCACTTATGCCTTGTTTCTGGAAGTGATGTTGGATTTTGTAGGGTCGCCATAACATTGAGTGTATTAACTTGAGGAGATATGTTATGGTCAAGAATACGGTAAGAAATATGATGAGATGCATCTCAATACAGGAAGAGAGGAGGTAACTAGGCAGTGCAAAGTCAACTTTGAACTTTGGAGGTTGATAAAGGCTTGCTCCTAATGCATCGAAAATAATATGCACGAGAACGAGTGCATACTTACTACATCCAATTCCATTAAAAACCATGAGAGTTGACGTGAGAAACAAAGGTAATACAGTACCGATTCAATCATTCTGGTTTCTAACGATTAAAAATAATTAACATATATCACACTCATGAGATCAGCTTTCACCCTAGGTTTGGACAATCTTGAGTGTAACATTGCTGTTGTGGTAACACCGTAGGCCTATTGACATTGTTCCAAAAAATATACATTGATGTAAGTTCAAAGTAGCTGACAAAATATTTTAAAATTAAGTTTCTCATGTTGAAATTTTTAATTCTATAGTTTTGTTCCCGTACATTTCAAGATTTTTACCCCATATTTTTCAAATAAAGTCGTACCATTTCTTGTAAAAATTTTATGTTATAAGAAAATAAATATAATTATTAAAAATAATCATTAGTATTAAGATTTAGAATATATAATTTTTATAATATGATAGATAAAGACATATCTTAAGCATTTGTTAAAATTTCCAGAAGTCCCAACTTTAGTACTTATGAAATTAGAAAATAAAGAGCCAGTCTTATCATTATAAGTTTCTTAATACTAGCTATCGCAATGTTGCGAATACCGTACTGAATTAGATTTTGGTACAATATTGTATTGGTACCGATTAATACTGAGTACTGTTTTGGGTAATTTTTTAAATTTATGAAATAGTCCTTAATTTTTTTTTAAAAATTACAAAATAATTTATTATCATATTGTACAGTTGTACTGTATATTTTTAACTATGTCTCCAAAATTCAAAATAATAAATAATAATCACAATTAATATGAAATAACAATAATTTTCAGATATTTCATATATAAATAATAACCACAATGTATATGAAAAAAGACAATCATTATTATATAAATATAAAATTAAGAACAATATAAAATATTTAAAATATTATATTTCAATTTTTATTATATAATAAATAATAATTACATCAAAACATCCAATAAAAAGAATAATGAATATTCTTAATTCTCAAATTATTATAATTTACAACAAGAATTCGTGATAAGGGAACAATCAAGTAGAATTGAAACATGAAATAAAAACATATATTATTTAATTTACTATTAATTAAATGTATTATATATTTAATCAATTTAAATCAATTATTCCTAAAATTATAAATATCTTAAATTAAGTTATAAAATTAATT
>JAOQMQ010000003.1:3265159-3275729 GCA_027563845.1 Erythroxylum subrotundum
GTAGTAATAGTAGTAGTAGTAGTAGTAGTAGTAGTAGTAATAATAATAATAATAATAATAATAATAATAATAATAATGATATTTTGGTCTTTTTGATAGTTATTCCTTTCCTATTCCAAATTTATATTTTCAAACTAAACAATATAATAGAAATTTTTTATCTATTTCATTTCTTGAACTAAAAAAAGTAACACCCATTTTATTCTATTCCTCATCTTTTCTATTCCAAAAATTAATTATTCTATTACTTATCTATTTTATTCCGTGAACCAAACAGGCCATAAGTGTAAAACAGATGTATGATATAATAAGAAATTATAGCATATCACAAAACATATATTTGCACATGCATATAACATTAAAAAAAAACATTAACCTGCTATGATACTAATATAAGATTTTATAAATAATTTAGAACATCATCACGTAGATTATGTTAAACAGAATCATGTTCATATGCATATAAAACAAAGAATTATGTACTTAAATTCTTGTTGTAGTTCTACTAATTAAATAACTTTTTGTTTCAATTTATTGACAGAAATATTCTTCTTTTGTGTAAACTTGACGGAAGAATTAGCAAGAAAACAAATACACAGATTTGTTTCATCTTAAAATGTTTCGTTCATTATTGTCTTCATATAACTACCTTTGGTAGTTAGTTCAAACACATTCCCTTATATCCTTCACTGGTGTATACGAGTCATTGTCTTCATATAACTACCTTTGGTAGTTAATTCAAAAACATTCCCTTATATCCTTCACTGGTGTATACGAGTCATTAAATTTCTTCATCACAGCACTCAGATTGTTGAGATCGCCACTGCCATTAGCTCTTAACCTTGTTGAGTTTAGACAACTCCGAGGGCTTGGAATGTACGAGGGCTTGTTAAGCTGTGGAGGTTAGCTCGGCGGAAGAGGAAGGTTGGAGAAATTATAAGAGGCTGCGGAGGATCGTGAATCGAAAGAATTGTAGCGAGAAGCCATTGTTGTTGCTTGCCCGGGAGGTGTACAGAGAGTGACAGCGGAACAAAGAACAAGCTGTGAGAAAATGAGGAAGTAGCGCAATGCAAGGGAGTGAGGGACACGACACGAAGCAGATAAAAGTGGGGTTTCTCTGGCGCTGTCTGAATTCAAATTCTTGGAGAATTGTCTTGGGCAAGCGATCTACGTTTTCCTTTTTTGTCGGATTCAGAAATTCTTGGAGAGCTGCATGGACAATGACACCTGAGGAAAATGGGTATGGCTCCAGGAGTGGAAGTAGAAGAGGCCCAAATTACAATAGCACGCGTTGATCCGTACCCAATCGTCCATGTGAACAGGCGTTTTATGACTCCCCTCGAGGCCTAGCCCCACCTTCTTCACCACTCGTATCGTTTGTTAAAACATTAATGGGTTCTTTGAAAACTTTTGAATTGAATTCGTTAACGAATTGGATTCAATTACATTAATGAGATTGAATTGAATTCAATTTACACTGTTTGAAACAAACTCAGTAATAATATAAATGAATTCAATTACACTGTTTAGAATGAGAATGAATATAGTGAGAAATGATAATGAATATTATTATTATTATTATTATGGTTGGTTAAGAGGAAGGAATAATTACTATTACCATTAACAGTGGTTGATTTGTAAAAAATATTGATAAATAAAATTTTATTATATTTTAATTAATTAATCATATTTTAATTACTTATATTGTAATTAATCAATTACAATATATTGATTAACTAAAATATTGTAATTAATTGTAATTAATTAATTACAATATTTTAATTAATTAATTAATTACAATATTTTAATTAATTATATTGTTATTAATTAATTATTAATAATATTTTAATTTATAGTCTTTGGAATCCAATCAAGTGAAGCACAAGAGAGTGAGAAGTGAAGTAGTCCAAAGAATGAAAGAGCAAAAGAGCAAGACGCTACCTGTAAATGACAAGAGTGATTCTTGATAAAAAATACAGGGCAAAGAATTATGCTTAATAAAAACCTACAATAAATATATAAATTTTGATGAATGTCTGGTTATAAATGCACAATAAATAACAATTTTTTATTCAAAGGTGTCTTCCTCAAGTTTCAATGCAATTGAATTCCTATACTTAAAGGAGTGAATTTAATTTATAAAAGAGATGAGTTTCAATTATATACATGAATTGAATTCATCTCTTCTTCTTTTTTTTTCCAAATAGCAGAATTGAATTCAATTCACTCCTTTTTAAACGGGCTGTAAATCATTAATCTTTTCCTTTTAGGTCTCAATCAAGGTTGACTTACTAGAAATGCAAGAATTAACTAATTATATGTCCGTAATTTGAAATTTAAGGGTTATGATTGAATCTATCAAATTTCAAATTGAGATTAAATTTAAAAGACTCAAAATGAACCGAATCAACTTAAACTGGTTGAATCAAAATGATCGAACTTTAGATCATATTCAAATAGTAAAATATCAATCCTAACTTGAGTCATCGTCATCATCTTAGCTGTATACAACATTTATATTCTCTCATATCCCATCATGTTTCAAAGTCTAACGTGTAAAATTTTTTGGTCAACATGATAAATCATAATAGCTATGATTTATCCTATCTAAATGTTGGCGTAGTCTTTCATTTGTGTTAATGCCTCACCCTTACATTTAAGCTGGAGCCCAATTGTATCAATTTAAAAAACGACCTTATCCTCAATGTCAAATCGTATTATTATTATACATTAATTATTTGATCTAGTTTTAAAGATCAAATAATTTATATCTTAAGTCTTTTATAAAATCTCATAACTTAAATTGAATAAAATTTTGAATGAAAAAAAATTTAATTGATTAATTTTTTACTTTGATTTATTTTAATAATTATTTTATTAAAAATTAATCATTAATTAATTAATTAATCCATTAATTTTAGTAAATCCACGCTTCTATAAATTATAGTTAATTAATTAATTTCATTTCCAATTTGACTTATAAGGTCTAACAAATCCTTTCATATTCACATGCGAGGAAACAATAATTATGTGAGAAAATTGTTGAGAAATCTGTCCAATATCAAATCTGTGGAATAAATATACATTTTTTTGTTTTAATTTTAGATTACTTAAATTCTATAACATAATTAATATTATATAATATAGTATGAATCATAATTTATACCTTTTCTTAAATTTTATCGTATTCTTCTCGTATCCTTCTAAACATTTTTGAAATTGATATTTATTTTAAACATGCTATCCATGGTGTCTTTTTTAAGAATAAAATCGCGTATGACTGAAATTTCTCAAATTTTGTTTATTAACGAATTTTTTATTGAATATTTATAACGATTTGATACGAAGTTATTATAATAATATTGGATTTATTGAAATTTAAGGTGAGATTAAAATTAAAAAATTTAAAGGAATTAAGCTGTATGAATTAATTCTATTAAAATTATAAAGAGTTTGATGTAAAATTTTTGAATATGACTTGGATCATTGCGTCAACATGATAGTGGGGAGCATTTAATTCGATGTGCAATATTCAGCGTTCTTTCAACAATGGCATACAAAGTAGTACTAGTCAAACAATGGCTCCTTGAATTTTCTCTGCGTTTAGGTGGGCTGGGCTGGGCTTTGAAAATTATACAACAACAATGACAATACGCTGAAATGTGGGGTTTAACAGTGAGAGTCCGCTGAAACCTGACTTCTGTTAAAATAGGCTGTTCCTATCATTTTATAGGACGGATGAAATAAAAAAAAAAGGACTTGTCAACATATTCAATGACAGAGAAATATTAATTTTTGAAAATACAAAAAATTAACATAATTGGAAGAAAATATAGTAAATTATATTCTACATTATTAAATATTCTAAATTTGCTAAGTCAAATATTACTCTATTCTGTAAGTTGTGGAAATGATCGAATATTATTTTTATTATTATTTTTTTAAAGAGATGTTTAATATAATCATAAGAATTTTTATAATAAAGGAAATCATTTATGTAGTTTTTGAATTGAGTAACCTAAATTATTTGATTTAGTCATATTATCTCTAAACTTATCTGAACCTCTATAAGAACACAAATCCAACAATTATTACATTTGTCGCAAAGTATAATGAAAATTACAATTTCAAAATTTTAATTATTTATAAATAATAAGTAATCCAAAAATAAAAAAGGAGAAACACAAATAAATACAATATCATTCAATATTAATGTTTTTATTTAAAATGCTAACATAATGTCCACGTTAATGACAACTTACAAATTAATTATAATATATTCAATTATTTAATAAGCTAAAATATAAAAAAATTTTAGAAACTTTACCTTTAAATTATCACTCATAATCGTGAAAATTTTTTGCTGCCAATTTTTTATTTAAATTATCTTAGATTCATATGTTTATAAAAATAAACAAATTAGAGCGTAAGATCAAAACTATTTATAAATGTAACAAGTTATGTCAACTCTTAATCTTGGAAGCGCTATATCAGGGGAGATAATATAGCTCCCAAGACAATTTGGGAAGCTAAATTGCTTCCAACTTTAACCTTCTTCTGACTGATATTTTATTATCCTTCTAGAACGAATAAATGCAAATAGACTGATGATGGACCCTTTTGAAAGCTAAATAGCATTTATTACCCTTCTTGAATAAATAAATGTAAATAAATTGAAGATGGGCCCTTCGTTCCTGCGCAGGGCCGGCACCGGTTAAAACGGGTGTCTGCGGAGTCTACTGTTACAGCCGTACTTCTACAGGTATTTCCGAAGACTAGAAAGTTATAGAAACAAGAATTTAAATAGTAGTTGAATGAAAATGCTTGCAGTAGCTTAGTAACTCACAGCCATCTCTGCAAAAATGGGATCATCATCTATATCCCCTTCAATGTTTGCAACCTCCTTAACTCTGGGATCTACAACGTTGTTCCCCAAGAAAATTGGGACTCCAGCTTTTGTTGTCACTCGTTCTTCTACTTCCCTAAACCAGCCTACCAAGGTTTACTGCAAGAATTAACTAATTTGTACCTTTTCCTATATTATATATATAATATAATATAGTATGAATCATAATTTGTACCTTTTCTTAAATTTTATCGTATTCTTCTCGTATCCTTCGAAACATTTTTGAAATTGATATTTATTTTAGACATGCTATCTATGATGTTTTTTTTAAGAGTAAAGTTACGTATGACTAAAATTTCTCAAATTTTGTTTATTAACGAATTTTTTATTGAATATTTATAACGATTTGATACGAAGTTATTATATTAATATTGGATTTATTGAAATTTAAGGTGAGATTAAATTTCAAAAATTTAAAGGAATTAAGCTGTATGAATTAATTCTATTAAAATTATAAAGAGTTTGATGTAAAATTTTTGAATATGACTTGGATCATTGCGTCAACATGATAGTGGGGAGCATTTAATTCGATGTGCAATATTCAGCGTTCTTTCAACAATGGCATACAAAGTAGTACTAGTCAAACAATGGCTCCTTGAATTTTCTCTGCATTTAGGTGTGCTGGGCTGTGCTTTGAAAATTATACAACAACAATGACAATACGCTGAAATGTGGGGTTTAACAGTGAGAGTCCGCTGAAACCTAAGTTCTGTTCAAACAGGGCTGTTCTTATCGTTTTATAGACCCGAGTGAAATAAAAAAAGGACCCGACAATATATTTAATGATAGAGAAACACTAATTTTTAAAATACAAGAAACTAACATAATTGGGAGAAAATATAGTAAATTATATTCTATGTTATTAAATATTCTAAGTTTTCCAAGTCAAATATTGTCTTATTTTGTAAGTTGTGGAAATGATTGAATATTATTTTTATTATTATTTTTTATAAAGACATGTTTAAGATAATCATAAGAATTTTTATAATAAAGGAAATCATTTATCTAGTTTTTCAATTGAGTAACTTAAATTATTTGATTTAGTCATATTATCTCTAAACTTACGTGAACCTCTACAAGAACACAAATCCAACAATTATTACATTTGTCGCCAAATATAATGAAAATTACAATTTCAAAATTTTAATTATTTATAAATAATAAGTAATTCAAAAATAAAAAAGGAGAAACATAAATAAGTACAATATCATTCAATTTTAATATTCTGATTTAAAATGTTAACATAATGTCCACATTAATGACAAATTACAAATTAATTATAACATATTCAATTATTTAATAAACTAAAAATATAAAAAATAGAAACTTTACCTTTAAATTATCACTTATAATTGTGAAAATTTTTTGCTGTCAATTTTTGATTTAAAGTATCTTAGATTCATATGTTTATAAAAATAAACAAATTAGAGCATAAGATCAAAACTATTTATAAATATAACAAGTTATGTTAACTCTCAATCTTGAAAGCGCTATATTACCGGAGATAATATAGCTTCCAAGACAATTTAGGAAGCTAAATTGCTTCCAACGTTAACCTTCTTTTCTTTTGACTGACATTTATTACTCTTCTGGAATGAATAAATGCAAATAGATTGATGATGGAAACTTTTGAAAGCTAAATAGCTTCCAACGTTAACTTTGCTCTAACTATATATAAATTGAAGATGGGCCCTTCGTTATGACAGGGCACCTATGACAGGGCACCTGCCCAGGGCCGGCACCGGTTAAAACGTGGGGTCCGCGGAGTCTACTGTTACAGTCGTGCTTCTACAGGTATTTCCGAAGACTAGAAAGTTATATAAACAGGAATTTAAATAGTAGTTGAATGAAAACGCTTGCAGTAGCTTAGTAACTCACAGCCATCTCTGCAAAAATGGGATCATCATCTATATCCCCTTCAATGTTTGCAACCTCCTTAACTCTGGGATCTACAACGTTGTTCCCCAAGAAAATTGGGACTCCAGCTTTCGTTGTCACTCGTTCTTCTACTTCCCTAAACCAGCCTACCAAGGTTTATTGCGGAAAATATGAACCTGAGAGCACAAGTACTACAACGAAAAGAACATTACCAGGGCCAATGAAACTGCCTATCATTGGCAATTTGCATAACTTTGTTGCTTCACCACCACACCATACTCTCAGAGACCTTGCTGAAGAACATGGACCCATCATGCATCTGCAACTCGGCGAGGTTTCTACGGTTGTTGTATCATCGTCTGAGTTAGCTGAAGAAGTACTGAGGGTGCAAGATATCTCCTTTGCTACGAGGCCTAACTTATTAGCCTCCACAATTCTGACCTACGGTGGTTTAGACATTGGCTTTGCTCCATATGGTGAGTACTGGAAGCAAATGAGGAAATTTTGCATCACAGAACTATTGAGTCCTAAAAGGGTCCAGTCCTTCACTTCTGTTCGTCACGATGAGGTCAAGAACCTTGTCGAATCGGTCCGATCCTCAGCAGGAAGTCCTATCAATTTTACCAAAATGATATTGATGTTCACAAATAAAGTAGTTTGCAGATCGGCATTCGGTAGCAACTGCTCAGATGATAAGGAAGAGGCAATTATAGAAGGTACGAAGAAAGCGACAGAGCTGGCTGGTGGTTTTAATATAGTTGATGCGTTCCCTTCATTGGCGTTTCTTCAAGGAATTACTGGGATGAAAGCTGAACTTGTAGCCCTTGAAGAACATTTGAGCGAGGTATTTGATTCAATCATAGAGGAGCACAGAGAAAGATTGAGGACTACAGGTAAAGGTGGTGGTGAATCAGGAGACGATGATCTTCTCGATGTCCTTTTAAGGCTTCAGGAGTCTGGCAATCTTCGGTGTCCTATCACTAGAAACAGCTTAAAAGCCGTCATTCTGGTTAAGTTTCTTGTTTCTTTCACCTGTAAAATTTTATCAAAATCGAACCATAGTAATTTCATAAATCATCATCTGTTCCAGATATTTAATTTTAAGACTGTTTCTTCTGATTCGTGAACCTTGACATGAAACTAATCAACCTGATAAATTACTTGTGCAGGATATTTTCACTGCTGGAACTGGTACTTCCTCATTAACATCAGAATGGGCTATGGCCGAAATGATGAAAAACCCTCGAGTGTTGAAGAAAGCACAAGCCGAAGTAAGGCAAACCTTAAGAGGAAAGAAAGCGATCACAGATACAGATGTTGAGGAATTGAATTATCTGAAGGAAGTGATCAAAGAAACACTAAGGCTACACCCACCAGTGCCATTGTTGGTTCCAAGAGAAAGCCGAGAAACTTGTGTGGTTAATGGGTACGAAATACCTGCCAAAACCAGAGTAATGGTTAACGCTTGGGCACTTGGGAGAGACCCCAAGTATTGGTCTGATGCAGAGAGGTTCATACCAGAGAGATTTGAAGATGGTAGACTGGATTTTAAAGGACAGAACTTTGAGTACATACCATTTGGAGCAGGAAGGAGGATATGTCCGGGTATGCATTTTGGCCTCGCAAACGTGGTGCTTCCACTTGCTCAATTACTATACCACTTTGAGTGGACGTTGCCGGACGGAATTTCGCCGAAGAATTTAGACATGACCGAAAAGTTTGGATCAACAGTTGGCAGAAAACACAGCTTGATGTTGATTGCCACTCCTACAGATGATATCTCAGACCAACACGCGAAGGCCATGGAAGTTCTGATATAAGATAATGACTTGAGTTGAAGACTACTCCACATATGTCAATTGCTAAAATGAAAAAGTGGCCATTTAATATCTATATACTTGTTATAAATAAGAAAGAGTAAGTGTTAGTTTTTTTAACGTGGAGAAGACTTTCTTAATTTTTATTGAATAAAAGCTTGTCTATTTATACAGTTTTTTTCTAACTAAAATTTAAATATCAGATAACATCTAATCTAAATCAGTATAAAATAAAATCTGAACTTAAAGAAAATATTCTGATAATAATTTTGACTGTTTCAAAGTCACATGTTCAACACTCCTCCTTGACTTTGATACCGCAAACTTCAAGCATCTTTTTTTTTTCTTTTTCATTTGTGCTCCCATAATTTCGCTATTAGGGTAGGCATGATGCTGCAAATAACTCCTCCTCCGTAAGTTGATCGTTTACAACTTGCTTGGTTTCTCTCACATTTTGTTGTAGGTGATTTTTTCTCAATGTGGGCATGGTGGATATGAATCATCTTTGTTTCTGTTGTTGTTGTTGTTGTCGATCTTGTTGAAACTTTTGTTTTTGTCTCCTCTTGAATTTTTTCTTTTCTTTGTGCATCCTGACTTGAGTCATTGTAGGATTTGTTGGCAAATCCGAAACGTTGACGTATGGTTTTTGATTTGTGGTGTGGGAAAGCGTAGAATGAGTTATGGGTTATAGGTTTGTAGGCTTAGAGGTCCCACAAATGATTAACTTCTAACAGTATTCAAAGAATGAGTTGAAAGAATTCTAAAATTTTTGTAGATAGGGTTAAGTAAGAAGTACTAGCTCGCTTGATCCTAATTAAGTTTATTTATAATAAGTTTTAGACCTTTCAATAATTTAATTAAAATAAAATTCTAATTCTAATTTCAGTTAAATTTTAATTAGAATTACAATTACTTCTAATTAACTACCAATTAGGCTTAATAAAACTTTACAATCAAGTCCAATTTAATTAAAATATTTTTCCTCTTCAACCCTTTCTTTGTGTATACACAATAAATTCTTAAATCGATTGGAAATGAATTTAAAATTTAACCCTAGATCATAATTAGGGTCATATACATACGCACGTTAGCCAAAAAACTTTTTTCTTATATTTATATACATACAATAACACTCATAAGATTAAGCTAAAAATGTCAATGGGTCGAGTCCCCCAACCTATGGGCAGGGCCAACATGACCCATTTTATATTTAAAAAAAACATAAAAATGACGTCATTTTTGATAAAATAACGTCATCATTTTTGAAGTTAGGATCTGGTCACGAGCTGGGCCAGCCCGACCTCAACACGTGGTCCTGTTGGGCTGACCACTTTTGACCCGTGGCCTGGTCAACCCAGGCCGGGCCAAAATTAACGTCCCTAGATCCAGCTGAGGAGGAAAAGTTGTGGAAGCTAAAATAGAGGTCCATATTGTTCTCAAACAACTATATCATAGCGTAGCAACAATGTCTTTTTAGTGCCTCAAGTTTGGCTTAATTACACTTTAGTCTCATAGTTTTATCATTATTACCTTTTAGTCCCTTATGTTTGTCATTATTACATTTTAACCCCTTAATTTTTTATCATTACATTTTAATCCCTCAAGTTTGACATAATTTTATTTTGGTCCCTCATTACATTTTAGTCCTTCAATTTTGACATAAATACTTTTTGTCCCTCAAATTTCACATAATAACATTTTAGTCCCTCACATTTGTTGTAATTACATTTTGTCCCTCACATTTTGCATAATCACATTTTAGTCCCTCAATTTTGTCATAATTACATTTTAGTCTCAAGTTTTCATTATTACATTTTTAATCCCTCAATTTTGCATAATTACATTTTAGTCACTCAATTTTTCACAATTACATTTTAGTCCCTCAAGTTTGTCATATTTACATTTTGTCCCTCAAGTTTAACATAATTACATTTTAGTCCCTCAATTTTGTCATTATTACATTTTAGTC
>JAOQMQ010000003.1:3283263-3300789 GCA_027563845.1 Erythroxylum subrotundum
CAATTTAATCCCTAATTTCCCATAAATACAACTTATCCAATAATCTTATAGCCATACATCCAAAATTCAAGACCATACACCATTAATTCTACTATTATTGACCAATTGGTCTGCCGCCTAACATTTTTCCTGATCCGGATTTTTACTCCAAAAATTCCAGAAAAATTCCTGAAATTCTCTAAAATTATAAAAACATTTTTGACATTCTCCAAATAACTTTTCAAGGTCAATAACCCAAAATTCACAAAAATTCTCAATCAATTCCAGTTAAAACAACTTAAACCGGGGATGTCAATGTATGCATGTACAATCATTTAATGTGCAAAGATGCCATTTTTCACAATACAGATATGTCACATAATCTATGAACAAGAAATTGAAATTCTAACCCCTCACTGAATACCCATAATTTACCCTTTTACCCTTTTCCTAAGTTCCGGGATGCTACAAAGCCCATAGCTGAGGGCCCTGAGTTCCGCAGCCAAAATATTGGTGATCCCGACCCCACAGGAAAAGCCCGCTATCCACACACCATTACTATCCCTAAGTAAGCCTCCTATCCCGGCCTGGCCTGGATGTCCTCGAACGCTCCCGTCGATGTTGAGTTTAAGCCATCCAACCGGAGGAGGAGCCCATGTTACCAAGTGTGGAGGCAGGGGGGAGACTGCGCTAGTTGCGCAACGTCGAAGGCAGCAATATAATCGCAAAATAACAGGCATACCTACTTTAGCTGTGCGGGCAGGTTGGTGGGTTCGCCCTCGATGCCTAACTTGTTCCTGGTGCGCCATATGACCCAGCAAGTGGTAAGGAATCGACCGAGGCTATGAATGGACCCATCGGAGGAAACACAGTTGGCCTTAAGCCAGACAAAGGGGAGCTGCTCTCGATAAAAAAGAGTCGGTCGTGGGTGCAGGTCTAAGTCCCAAAGTTGCTTGGCATGAGGACAATCCCGAAGTAGGTGAAGGACAGTTTCCTGGTGCGCTCCACATCGGCCACACAGGGGAGAGGAACAAAGGCCTCGCTCATATCGCATTTCGTTCGTGGGGAGGCAATTCCAAGTGGCTAACCATAAGAAAAGCTTATGTTTCTGTGCTGCTCGTAACCTCCAAATCCAGCTCCAACCAATCGGCCCATCAAGAGACGGTACTCTGGTGATAAAATCATACCCACCCCGGGAGGTGTAGACACTGGTGGAGCTATCAAACCAAATACGATGGTCAGGGCCATGATGGGGGAGGGGATGCAGGATGGCCCAGATACGGTCACAGTACTCCGGTGGGAGAAGACCAATAATCAGAGTCAAATCCCACCTAGTTTGGGGGGAAATAAGGTCGCTAACCCGAAGGTCATATAGAGATGTTGGAATATATTCAACTATTGACGCCAGCGTTCCATCAAAGAGCCATTTGTCATGCCAAAAATGAATATCAGTGCCATCACCCAGTCGCCATCCATACCCATCCTTAAGGATGAGTATAGCGTTTAGGAGGCCTTTCTAGACCACCGACGCAGTTGACGAAGGAGTATGCTCCATGAGACCCTGGCCAATTAAATATTTAGAGCGAAGGACCTGTACCCATAAACTAGGCCTCTCGATATAGAGATCCCAACACATCTTTCCCAAAAATGTTGTATTGGATTCGCGTGCTTGCCTAAGCCCTAATCCCCCAAAAGGTTTCGGCGTGGTCACCGTATGCTAGGGAAGAAGGGGAAGGTCTTTGCTATGCCTTAGGCAGCCCCACAGAAAAGCCCTCGCTAGTTTGTCAATCTCATCACACACTGCCCTGGGAAGCCAAAAAGACTGCATAGCATAAATAGGAATAGAAGATATGGTATCCTGGATCAATATTGCGCGGCCGGCTTTGTTCAAGAGTCGACCCTTCCAGCCCGCCAGGCGAGATTTGATCTTGTCTACGATGCCAATGTAATCATGTTTAGTCCTCCACTGGGAGCACAAAGGAACATTAAGATAGGACTCTAAACGCTGAGAGGGGTGGATGTCCAAGGCAGCGAAGATTCTAGCCCGTTTCTGCCGTCCAACCTGGCTAGATAAGAAGGCTTTAGATTTGACATTGTTGACCTGCATGCTAGAAAAGCTACAGAACTCTGTCTTAGTGCTGTGCATGAGTCGAGCCTAGCTCCTTGACGCATTTGCAAATAGGAGGACATCATTGGCAAAAAGGAGATGTAAGATGTTAGGTCCATGAACCAACGGGCGAATGGGCTGCCAATGGCCAGCATCAACTTGCCTGGTGATCCACCTCAAGAGCTTCTCCATACAGAGGATGAACAGATAAGGGGATAGTGGATCCCCCTGCCGAAGACCCCGGGTGGGCTGGAATGCCGGAAGTCGTTTGCCATTCCATAGGACGGAAAGCCTGGAGCTGGAGACACAGCCCATAATCAGATTAATCGAGATGAGCGAGAAGCCAAAGTCCAGAAGCACCTGTCGAAGGAAGGCCCAATTGACTCGATCATATGCTTTAACTAAATCAATTTTCACCGCCATACCACCATCCCTTAAACTCCTGGTCGTGTGAATGGTCTCCTGAGCAATGAAAATGTTGTCCGTAGCTTTACATCCTGGAATGAAAGCTATTTGGGCTAGGTGTATCAGAGTTGCGAGAAAGGGCCTGACCTGGTTAACGATGACCTTGGTCAAGATTTTGTATATTACATTACACAATTGTTTTGTAGTATGCTTGGAGTCAGGAAATTTCCTACCTGAACTTCACGTAGAAGTTATTGGTAGTCATGGAGACTTTAACGGTTCTTTCAAGGTAGATGTTTAGTTATAAAAGCAATCGATGACCTCTTCAGGCAATAAGTCAACTCAGTCCGCATATTGACCATGTAAATTACAGCATCATAGCTAAAAGAAAAATTAAATAGAGCAATAATAGATTTAATAGAAGATATTTGAATGTTATATTATATAACAATAACACCCACTATAAATCCAGTTAAGACGTGAAATCTGAAAAAGTCAGGTAGTACACATTCTTACCCTTAATTAATAGAGAGACTGCTTCCAAAATATTTGAATTCTATAATATATACTCTTATAATCTAATTGATTTCATGATTGCCCTTTTCTTGTATGCTAGGGTTAACTAAAATATGATAAAAAATAATGTCATTAAAATTTGGTAAGCTACTCTTTCTAGTTTGATTGTTAACTAATCAAGGAAGTCATGTTAGTTATAAAAATGATTTTGAGTAATAATTTATTAAGACTACGGTGTGTCACATAGTCTGGGCATTTCCAGAAAACCAGTTGGTGTTCCATGACTTGCGAGCATGGAACTAAACATCGTAATTTGAGTATAATATAATTAAGCTCAGCATAGTTGAATGAGCTTGAATGGCTGTTACAACTGATGTGGTTCATATTACATTCATATCTAGGGAAGCGTTAATTATTGTTGGCCACAGGTCAGTGATATCGATCGGCAAAAATAATGGACAATTTGGAGTATTCTCCAAGTTCAAATACGAAGTTCCCCATAACTTTTTTTTAGAACTAAAAAAATTCATTAAAAGTTGAGAAGTTTATAACAAGAGAGGTCTCCCACGTGAGAAGACCCACTTAATACACTGATATATCTAGACTAAACAAACGACGATGTTTAGAAAAGAATTTGGAGAGCAAACGTCATTTAACATTTAGGGTATAATTAATTGCTTCTTTCTCGAATCTTCAGATATTTCTCAATTTGGGAGGATGAGAGGTGATGCTCTGGTAGCGAGGCTAGCAATGTGGCTCCATGGTGTTTCTTCTCCTAGTTTCTCCGCACAAATAAATCTCAACTCAGGTAACAAGCTTAACTCCAGAATCGCTATGATTTTTAGTGATTTAAGGTATAACGATTTAGTTTCCAACTCTTCAAATATTGCTAAATTTTAGAGGAGGGAGGGGGCTCTCTGGGAACTCAGCTCAGCGATGACGAGTCGGTAAGGGAGATCTCAACTCAGGTAAGTGTCTTAGCTCAGTATTGATTCCATCCTGTACTTATGTGAATCTCCTCAGAATAATATACTACAAGTTGATAACAGGGATCAGGTGGTTCAGCGGTGTTCTTTTAAGCATGATGCGACTAAGGAGGAAGCAAATATGAGAAAGCCCTTTCCTTTTCAATAAGTGAGTCCAAATCTATCCATACCTCAATAGTTTTTCATGAGTAGGAGAATGTTTAATCTGCTAGAATCTAGGAATTTCTATGCATGAGATCTCTTCTTTTCTTATCTGTTCTTAACTAAACCCAGGTTGAATGAAACTTTTTGAGTAACATGAATTAGTGATAGACAGCGAGGACTAGATTCTCCAAGTGAGAGTCATTCCTCTGCTACAGTGCAAGTTCAACTGATTTATAATCAATTGTTCTCTTATGCTAGCAATAGTGAGTTCTATTAGAGAGAGTAGAGAATTAGACTTCTCTTTAAACCTTCTGTTATTCCTCTCCTTCCAAATTGCCTGAGTACAAGGAGCAACCGAGATCGCCTATCATATTTAGAAATATGCAGATCAGGTAACTCCAGTAGGATATCATAGAGTCTGTAATAGTTAAACCTAGGGACACATAGTTTAGAGATTTTAGCCCAAACCTCTTTAAAGAAAGCACACTCGAAGAAGATATGGTCTCTAGATTCATCCTCTAGGTTACAAAGAATACATATCTTAGAGAAGGTTAGGAATTTCAGCCTATCCAAAGTGCTGAATCTGTTCAACATAGCTAGCCAAAGAAGAAAGCTAGCATTAGGTCTAAAAACCTTGTTCCAAATAAGGGAATACCAACCCACTATATTAGATAACCCATCCCTCAATTTTTTAGCTTCCTTTATAATTATTTCTGAAACTGGAATCCCTTTCCATAAGTAAATATCTCTCTCCCGGAGACTTTGGAATTATGGTATAGGCAAGAGTCTAGTCTCATTCGATGATAATATCCAGTTTTCATTTCTAATTATTTCCTGGATCTTAGTTTTCTTAGGGAACCTCTCCAATAGGGTTCTTGCCAACTGATTATGAATTAAAGCTCCTTGCCCTGTCCAGTTATCATACCATAGGGAAGGAGTAACTGTCTTTGGTTCTTGGAGCCCAAAGACTCTCTCCTTTTAATATGTAGATGTGAATCCATTTGATCCACATTGATTGTTTTTCACTTACGATTCTCCAAATCCTCTTAGTCATAAGTAATCTGTTTTTCCTACTGAATGACTCCAGTCCTAATCCTCCTTCCTCTCTTTGTTGACAGATATTCTTCTAACTAAAATTTTGCCATTCTTTCTCTCCATTTCCTTTCCCCCGTAGAAATTGCTTCATCAGTTTTTCAACTGTTTTAATAAGCCCTTTGGAGAGAAATAGGTAGGAACACCAGTAAGTTTGCATTGACATTATTACCGATTTCAGAAGCTGAAGTTTTCCTCCATAGGATAGGGCTCTATTAGTCCATAACCCCAATCTTTTCTGTATTTTTTCTATTAATGGGATACAGTCACAAAACCTTAGTCCCTTGGATGAGATAGGAATGCCCAAATATAGAAGAGGATGATCTTTGATTTCTATTCCCGTAGCTAGAGTCAAGGCATTAGAAAGGTGAGAAGCACTTTTGGAGAGTATGAAGTAACTTTTATGAAGATTAATACTCAGACCCGACATCTCTTTAAAAGAAATGAGAGTACTCATCAGAAGAGAGACTGAGTGAACATTTGTTGGACCCCGTCTCCGAAGCCCAACATTCGGAAGCATAAAAGCCTGGAGGACTCAAAACCGATAACTTACCAATCAACATTGGGGAACTTACAATTGGAATTTTAGACCAGCTTCTTCAGAACATTTGTTCCCCAATGTGTTACGATTCTAACGCCACCAAAAACGCTCAATTTGGTTTAGAAATAAAGAAGTTAAAGCCCAAAACAATTTCTGCTCTAGCAAAACCGAGACTGAAAACTATCACCAACTTCGTTCCAAAAATTGAAAATCTTAAGGCCCAAATTGAAAATTTATTCCTTCAGATGAGTTAAAGCCCCGAGTCTCTAGTTTAATTTGAAACAAGAATCACCTCATTCGGATCTCTACAGACCGAGATATCACCAAAATACTGAAGCATGTTCATACTTTTTAATCGATCGTCACACTTTGATTCAATCCATCTTTTTCAATTTAATATCAAGACCGATCAATATGATATGGAGATATAGAAATTTTTTTTAGTAATCCAATGCTTCAAAAATTGGGTCGATCGGAGGTCGGACGAAAAAGTTATGGCTAAAAGAATGGAGAGAGGTTGGATCAGGAGAAAAATTCGAAGATCGGTCGCGAGGGCGCGCGGATGAGCGGCCCAGCGACCGAGCGGGCGCTCGCCCAAAATGCCGACCCGACCTCCTAACTTCTAACATCCATAACTTTTGACTCAGAACTCCAAATTTTACAAACTTGGTGGTTATGGAAAGATAAAAGACAACTCTACCATTTTCACGAAGGACTCAAAAACCAGTTCGGTTTCTAAAGGGGTCAAAAATTCACTCCAAGGTGACCAATTGACAAGCTCCTCATAAACAGTACCAAAACTTGTTAACATCGTAACGTTTAACCCAGAACTCTAAATTTTACAAACTTGGTGTCTATGGAAAGTTAAAAGAATGTTATACAACTTCCATGAAGATCATAAGAACAATTTCCAACTCTATGAGAGTCAAATATTGACTCATAGTTTCTGTTTGAAATTTGCCATTTTGGCCGCACTTACATCGAAGTTCCACAACTCACATCTTCCAGCTACCACATCCAAAAATAGCACATTATACATCATTGGAAAGCTATGAAGCCCCTCTACAACTCTCAAGAAGGCTACTTGATCCCATTCAATCTATAACAACCCAGAATTTGCCTTAATGCATAACATACGCAAAACTAACCCTATGAACACATCAGCCCAGAAATTGACAGCACCTACACTCAACTTCAACAAATCTCCAATGAGCTATTCCAAAGCAAAACTTAACAGCAAACTCAACAATGAATAAATATGCACATACACATTCCTTTTCGCAAGGTCATGCACAATTCATACACAATTCATAAAGTCGTACCTAATTCGCAAACCAACACAAACACACGAAAAAGAGAATACTAGAGTTCTCATTCTCATTTCCAATCATAGTAAATGTTCATGCATAGCTTTAATTACATATCAACATATTCATTATGAATTAAGCACAAGATACAAAATATATGAGATACTCAATGTTTGATATGCTTGTAAAGCTATTCAAAAGCTAGTCACTAACTTAATACAAAAGTATCTAAAGTCTTGGAGTTTTTCCGATGCCTTGCAAGGTTCGACGCTTGTCTCGATTTGCACCTGTGGAGGGAAAGTGGGGTGAGCAACACGGCTCAGTGGCTAATATGTTTATAGCCATCGGTAATGAGCCATACAACACGCATAAATACACATATTCCAAGCAATCTCATTCATTAGCAAATTTGTCACATAATTCATAATAAACCACGTTTATCACATAAAGCATATCATGAATTATTCTATCAACCATAACACTTTATTATGCATCAACTCAACAAGTCATAAGGAAAATGCACAATCAATGGCTAGAGAGTTTCCGTGAAACAAAACGGTTTTCACCGTAAACAAAACGAGTCCGATTTCTCAAGATCTCGTGGCCTCAATCAGGCAGCCGAGAAAAGGCTAGGTCGACGTGCACGTGACTAACAAAACAGGTTTCTCTCTCGTCCAATCACAAACAATCTATGCTCAATTAGTCAAATGCAAAATCGCATTCATATGCTTCTTTCCATTTATCAATTTTGCATATTTCCATACTTTTCATTTATTTCAAAGGTAACAGATCACATTTCAATATACATTCTCAATTATTCACCAAAATTCAACATTTATGCAATTTAAACAAATCACTCACATCAATAGGTTACCCATCACATAACAACCATAAACGCATTACCCACCTAAAAGTCGAAATCTAAGCTCAAGATTGCCCTTCCTCTCTCTCTTGAGTGAGGTTTCCTTGGTTCCCTTCAATTAAACAAATTTCTATTTAATGAATACATTCCAAAGAAAATCATAACATTCAAGAATCAAGCAAGGATAAAATTAACTCTAAACCTAACCTACCTAGAACCCATCTAGGCTAGAAAACCAAATCCCTAACTTAGAAATCCCAAAATCCATTTGATTTCACCTTTCTCTTCTTTCTTCCTTCATTCCCAACACAAACCCTAACCTCTATTTCATCCCCTTTTTGAATCTAGCATAGGAAAGATGAAAACTTACCTTTAAAAGCTTGATTTCTCTTCTTTTTCTTCTTCTTTCTTCTTCCCCTCAAGCTTCCTTCGATTCTTTCTCTTCTTTCTCTCCTCTTTCACGTTTTTGGTTCTTTCTTCTTTGGTGTCTACGACTCTCACCCTTCTTCTTTCTAATTCATTAATTGCTAACATACTCTTTAACCCATTCTTCCAAAATTACCCCTCCTTCACTTAGGCTTTCCATGTTTGCCCTTCTTTCATTTAATTCATACACCAACTCCTTTAAGCTACTTAACTCTTAGGCTAACTTAATTCTAAACTTTAATTCCTATATTCCATTCATCCTTGCTAATTTAAAAACTCAACTCTAAAAATATTAAAACAATTAAAGCAAAATAAAGATTAAATAAAAGTAAGATTAAATAAATAAATAATAATAATAAATAAAAAAAATCGGGGCCCAACACATATACATGCATAACATTAACATTCATACACGAATTGATATTTGTACACATTACAAGTTAGTATATGCACTCAATTGACTTATCCCAGGGTATGAAAGAAGTTAAGTGAACATGATGTGAATTGTGATTTAGTATATCTTGAATTTTGGTATGTTTGGATTTCAATTAGTAAACTGGGATCAAATGTTATTTATTAAGAGATTAATGAATTAAATGTATATTTGGTCTAGAAAAAAAAGCCAAGTGGTAAGAAAATTTGATATATGAAAATTAGGATGATTAAGCCTAAAATTGAGTGACATTTGGCATAGTTAAATTGGTGACAAATGGACTAGTAATTAAATGACAATTGGATCAATTAATATATGACAAGTGGACCAATCTTGGAGTGACATGTGGACTGATTAGTAGGAGACAAATGGCTACTAAATGTGTGGATTAGTGGCAGTATCTTGATTAGACAAATGTAGTACATGCCTTAAGACAAATGTTGACAGTAGAAGGTGACACGTAGCATCTGATGTAGCAAGTTTCTGCAACTGAGTTTTGCTGCTTCTTTCCTTTGTTCCTTTCATCGAAATAGCTCCTTCTTTTCTCCGTAATTTTGCTTGAACCCTAGCTAAGTTTCTACACCAAAACCATACATATATCCTTCACCAAATTGCCAAAAAAACTAGCTGAATGTGATCTTCATTTTTGCTGTCCAAAAAATCACCTTGCTTTCACCATAAGTTTGCGTTGATTTTTGCTTGCTTGGGAGGATCGGTTAATCTAGAATTTGGTGTCTGAGCTTTATGGCATGTCAAAGATATAAGAATGATGCTTGAATTGGAATGAAATGCATGTGATATTGGTGAAGATATGTGTTGGAAAATGTTGCATGAACTTGGAAGTTTTCTATTTTTGTTTTTGGTATATGGAAACCGTGAAGTATAGGGCATTATGTGGATGTGTTGGACTGGAATTTAATGTATAAAGAAGGTGGATTTATGCCAAAGAAAGTTTTTAGAAGAGTGTTCTTGAATTGAGAAAGAATTAGACCTATATGCATGATCATGAAAGATAGATTTCTGGTTTGATTTTTAATGCATGAAAGACTAGGATTTGTGAGCTATTAATTGAATAATTTTGAACTGGAATAGGAGAGGTTATTCATGAGGAATTGAAGTATAATTCAGGCCTAATAGAGTTATAATTTATGAACTATAAAGAGGTTGTTTTAACTTTGGTATAAAGTGTAAAAAAATGTGGAAAAGTGAAAGAAGAATTGATGGAATATGTTAGTTGTAGTGTTTTTACTGAATATGCATCTATATTTTAGTCATATCTTGATCTGTAGACATCCAAATGGGATTATTTTACTTTTATATTAAACTAAAGAAATATGGATATATTTTTGATGAAGGAATCAAATTTGAATTTTGTCCCTAAGAGTTTCTAAATTTGGCTTGAAGTTGAGTTTTTGGATTCTATCACTGTTTGATAATAGACTATAGTATTTTGGGTATAACTCTAGGAATAATGAATCAAATTGTATGAATTTTAGTTAATTAGAAACTTAAGACATAGAGGAACATTTTTGTAGAAGAACATATTATCTATAAACCCCATTTTCTATGTCATAATGGCTATACAATACTGACCTAAAACCTGTCCTGAGAAAATCTGGAAAACTAATGAAGGAATTGGATGGGAACTTTTGGATAACCCATCCCACGATTGTGGGAAGCCATATATGATTGTGGAAATTGCATGGAAGTAAAGAAAATGTTCTTTTGTGTGATTCTTGAACCAATTAAGGATAAGGTATTTAACTATGATGCATTTGGACATGATTAAGGTTTAAATAGAACGTAATTTGATGTTGGAAAAGTTAGTTAAATTTATAGTTAATGAATGGAGCATGATCAAGTCTACTTAAGGTATTAACCTAAATGCAAACAAGACATATCCAAGTGACAATATGTGAATGATTTTGAATTATGATTAAGGAAACATCCCCGGGACAGTCTGAAAGAGCTTTAAGCTCAAAATTTTGCATGTAGAGCTTTGCTCCGTGATTTCTGTATTTGAATGAGCCCAATGGGCTAGTATCTATATCTATATCTGTATCTTAAAGGCGCTCAATCACAACAAATAATAACGAATCTGGAGTCTCATATATATTTGCATTTGTATATTTATAATTATGAAATATATGATTATGAAATCTTTTCTAAAATTCTGATTATAAAGTGATATGCCATGATAATGTGATTGATTGGGTTATACATGTTTTGAAAGAATGTATGTGAAATGTGTCTCATTCATTATGTCTTATTGAGATGGAAAATGTTTGTGAAATTGGTTGGTTGTGTGATATTTGTTTATTTGACTTGAGTGAGATCATTAATGATGGTTCACTCATTGAGTTTGCAAAACTCATAAAAAACTGCAATGTGACTTTTCAGGTACGAGACAGGAGACCTAGTTCCTAAAATTTTCTAGAGGAACATTTTGGATGAAAATATAACTCAAAGGTTTGTCAGCTAACATCAGAGGAGTTATAGATTGTATTTTGTAGCTTCTTTGTCATATAGAACTTTTGTATAAAGAATTGTAAACTTTCTCATGTTTGGTAATGTAAATATTTGTTTGAATGACTATAATGTAAACTTTTGTCAATGATTGAAATGAAATGTTGAGTTTTAAGTATTGTATATTCTTTATGATGCCATTTAAGAGATTATATTTGCTCTAACATACCATTTTCATAGGATATATACTTGAATGTCCTCTGAATGTTCGGGTATATACTCTATGGTAGTGGAGTGTTACGCTGAAGTCTTTTGACAAGTAGTGGAGCTCTTAAAACCTTTTGGCCTAAAGCAATCAATTGGAGCATTTACATTCTGAACAAAAGTCCTACATTTGCAGTTCAAAACATGACTCCAAAGGAAGCATAGAGCGGACAACGACAGCTATAGATCATTTTAGAATTTTTGGGTGCATCGAATATGCCTGTGTTCCATATTAGAAAAGAAAGAAACTAGATGACAAAGGAGAGAAATGCATTTTTCTTAGTATTAGTGATCAATCGAAAGCTTACAAGCTTTATAATCCTAGCACTCACAAAATTCTCATCAGTTGGGATGTTATTTTTGACGAAAATCAGTTCTGCCCATGGAATAAAAAAGCTACTGGAGGCCAAATTTTATCAAGCTTTGATGGAGAAAATGGTAAAGAAGTGAATCATCCCCAACAACACCCTATCTCAGCAATTGTAGCACTTGAAAATCCTCAAAATTATAACCTTGAAAATTCTGAAATTACACCAGCAGTAGATGAATAAACTGAAGCAGTAGCTAATCTCGCTCTCATCATGTTCAGAGAAGGTGAGCATGGATGTCAGATTATGAGTTAATTAAAATAGATCAAATTGATCCTCTTACTCATCTTGCTTTATTTTCATATTGTGATTTGACGAATTTTGAAAGTGTCATCAAAGATACAAAATGACGCAAAGTAATGGATGATGAGAATGCAACCATTGAAAAAAAATGATACATGGGAACTCATTGATCTTCCAAAAGGGTAGAAAAAGATTGATGTTAAATGGGCCTACAAAACCAAGCTAAAGGAGATGGGGAAATTGACAGGTATAAGGCATGATTGGTGGCGAAGGTTACAAATAAGAGCTTGGTATAGATTACAAGGACGTTTTTGCTACTATTGCAAGATATGATACAGTTAGATTGGTGATTGCATTGGTTGATCAAAGGTCATGGACCATCTATTAATTAGATGTAAATTCAGCTTTTCTTCATGGAGACTTACAAGAACCGAAATTTATAAAAGAACGGGAATTTATTGAACAACCTTCTAGCTATGTTAAAATTCATATAGAGTATAAAGTTTGCAAATTAAAAGAGGATTTATACGAACTAAAACAAGCACTTAAAGCTTGATATAGTTGTATAGATGCTTACTTTCGAAAGGAAGATTTTCAAAAATGCCCATATGAGCATACTCTTTATACAAAATGATTTAATTTACACGGGAAATGATAAAGTTATGTTTGAGAATTTTAAAAGATCTATGATGCTTGACTTTAAAATGTATGATCTTGGGTTATTGTATTATTTTCTTGGCATAAAAGTAGTGCAATATGTTGGTGGAATATTTCTTTGTCAAAAAACGTATGTACAAGAAATTTTAGACAAGCTTCAAATGAGCAATTGTAATCCTGTCACGACACCATCAAATGTTTGATTGAAGCTTACAAAAGATCCTGAAGGAAGGAGGCTTAATGGCACTCTCTTCAAACAAATTATTGGAAGTTTGATGTATTTGACAACAATAAGGTCAGATATCATGCATGCAGTAAGCTTGATTAGCAGATACATGGAGAGTCCAAAAGAATTGCATCTTTTATTTGTAAAATGAATCCTTCGGTACTTGAATTTGGGTTGTTCTATAAAAAAAGGAGAAAAGTCATATTTGATTGGGTTCTCTGATAGTGATTATGTTGGAGATTTTGATGATTGAAAAAGTACTTTACGTTATGTTTTTATGTTAAGTGCAGGTGCGGTCTCATGGTTATCAAAGAAGAGACCAGTTGTCACCTTATCAATAACTAAAGCTGAATTTATAACTGCCACTTTATGTGCTTTTCAAACAATTTGGCTAAGTAATATTTTAGTTAAGCTGCGTCTCAAACAACAAGAAGCAACAACAATTTCAGCTATAAAGTTATCCAAAAATCCATTTTTGCATGGGAGAAGCAAGCATATTGATGTGAAGTTTCATTTTCTAAGAGATCTTACTAGAGAAGGAGTAATTAATCTGATATACTACTGAAGTGAAGACCAAGTTGCTGATATATTCACCAAATCCCTCAAAATGGTGTCATTTGTTAGGCTCAGGAAATTGCTTGGTGTCTGCCATTTGGAAAAGCCAAATTCAATTATACTTGATAAATTAAATGTTTGAAAACATTAGTTTAAGGGAGAGAATGTAAGATATTTTATTGTCAAGTTGTTTTTATGATGTTATGTGTTGTATTAGTCTTTAGGAATGTGATCACTTCATGAATAAATGAGATAATGTTGGAGCTAAAATAAGAGTATGTTAATCATGGAAACGTGTGAGTTTTTTGTCATGTTTTTCTTGTTAATGTATTTTCCTATTCAAGACTTTGATTTGTTGAATAAATTTTAAGTTCAATGGTAAGATTTCATTAGCAATTAATGCTTAAGAGAGAAAGAAGTTTCATCTCCCATTTGACTTATAAGGTCTAAAATATCCTTTTAATATTTATGCACATTTGAGGAAACAGTGTTATAATTATGAAATTTTTTCATTTTAATTTTTCAAAAGTCAAAATTACTTAAATTCCATAACATAATTAACATATAAAATATAATAAAGTATGAATCATAATTCGTACCTTCTTTGAAGCTTGATCGTATTCTTGTTGTATCCTTTGAATCATTTTTGAAATTGGTTCATCTTATCATCATAATGGCACAAATGACCGAACTCTAATGATATCCAATGAATGAGTTGAGAGAACTCTACAATTTTTGTAGAGAGGGTTAAGTAAAATGTACTAGCTTCCTTGATCTTAATTAAGTTTATTTATAATAGGTTTTAGACATTTCAATAATTTAATTAAAATAAAATTCTAATTCTAATTTCAATTAAATTTTAATTTTAATTTGTTGGTAAGTATGTTAATTTTAATTTTAATTACAAGTACTCCTAATTAAATATCAATTGGGCTCAATAAGATCACATATCTCATATTGATTTAAACTTTATCAAACTTTATAATCAATTTTAACTTGATTAAAGTACCTTTTTCCTTCAACCTTTTCTTTGTGTATGACACATTAGGTTTGACAATCAAATCCAACTTGATTAAATCACATTCTTAAAATAATATTTGAACTTTAAAGAAGTATATTTAAAGTATATTAAAAAAGAAGTTAGAATAAAGTTAGTGTCCTTTTTATTGAGTTTCTTTAAACATACCACAACTTTTGCGAGTCTTTAAATAAATGATAATATAGAAATATAATTTATTATTATTATTTTAAATTTTATGTTAGATTTAATTTTAGTTTGAATTATTACATTTATTATTAGTTTATTATTATATATTAATAGGCATTATTATTTTATTTTTATTTCAATAAAGTATTTTATTTTATATTTTATTTTAACTTATTTTAATAATTTTTACTTCTTATTTATTATATACTGATTTTATAACGATTTAATACCAGTTGAACTTTTAAACTTTAAATTTTTTCTTTGATTGATTCGAGGTCTGGTACAATTTTTAAAACGTTACTTATGACTTGAGTCACTTATATATATAGATACTAAATTTTAATAATAAAATATGTTTTTTAATTTGATGTTTTGTTGCAATTATTATTTATTATATGATGAAATTTTAATATTTTAAATACTTTGTATTGCTCTTAATTTTATATTTGTACGATGATTAAATGATCTTTTTTATATTAATTATGGTTATTATTTATATGTGAAATATGTGAAAATTATTGTTAATAAAAATAAATAAATTGTTGTTATTTTAAATTGTTATAATTATGATTTTTGGAGACATGGTTGATATAAAATTATAAAGTATACAGTACAATATACTAATGAACTATTTTGTAAGTTTTAGAAAATTCAGAGACTATTTCATAAATTTAAAAAATTACTCGAAACGGTACCCGGTATTAATCGATACCACTACAGTATCATATCAAAACTCAATCCAGTAGCGAGTTTGATACGATATTCATAACATTGCGGACAAGAACAACAATTGGAGCAAAGAATGAGATTGCATTATAAGGTCACAATTGCACGGTGGAAACTACCAAGTTGGAGTACAACAGGGGTAGAGGAATGACGGAATGGAATAAAAAACGAGAACAATAGAATTATAATAAAAAAAGAAAAATAATAAATAATAAATAAAAAGAATATATAAAAATAAAATCATGAATAATTAATTAAATTAAATTAAATTTTGTAATTAAATTAAATAAAATTAATTTAGTAATTATTATTAAATGTAATTAAATTTAAAATATCTCCATAATACATAAATTTCAAATAAAATTTTGATTAATAATTAAAATAAATTTAATTTTAAAGTTATTTATTTTAATACAATAAAATAAAATATATTGATAATTTATTAATAAATATTATATAAGATATTAAAATAAATTTATTGATTAAAAATAATTTATCTTTAATTTTATCTAATATATAATTATCATCAGTAACAAAAATATAAATATATTGACATTTACAAAAACAAAAATATAAATATATTGTACTTAGAGAGTTTTGAGTTTTTATTTGGTATGATATTTTTATTCGCTATTAACATGGTGAGTACAAAGTTGCAATCTAAATCTATATGCATTGGTTCTACCACAGAGCAATTAGAAGATGTGATGGCATTTTTTAAGAAATATAGAGACAAAGGATTTACCTTTAATATGAATATTTTTAAAAGTCTTGCAAATAAGACGAATGTAGAGCATACATTTTCAACTAGACGTTGCATTATTAAGAAAAAGACTAATTGATGAAAATGATTATGATAGAGAAGTACAATTAGATGAGGATCCCTTTAGAGTTAGTTACTTTCTAGTTTTCACATATATGGTAATTGTTTGGTTGAAGAATAGATTTCAACAATTAAAGACTTTTAAAAGTATTTTTGAATTCTTATTTGATTAAAAAAATTGAGGTCATTGGATGATAACGAACTAGCAGAATGTTGCATAAATTTTACAACTATTTCTTTTACGATAATGTGTCGGATGTAGATTTAGATGATCTTTTTTCTGAATTAAAAGTGTTGTAAATGATTTTGCCAAATGAATTAATGTCGTTAATTGAAAATTTTGAATTTGTTGAAGCTGTTGACTGTTATCTAAATGTTTTAATTGTTTATCAAATTCTATTAATTGTACATGTATGTAACATCAACTGGAAGAAGTTTTTAAAAGTTGAAATTTTTGCAAATTTAAGTTTTTCAAAGTTAAAATTTTTGAAAACTTACTTGAAATCATTAATATCACAAGAAAATTTGAATGATCTCAAAAAGAATATATTAGATAATATTGATTTTGATATTATTATTAATGATTTTGCATTTAGAAATATATGGAGAAATTGTTTTTCACGATCATCTATGTGCTTGTTAGTACAATTCTCTTGATATTTTGTAATATGATATTACCATTCGATTGTTGCTATTAGTATTTTGTTACTGTTACTATTTTCAGTAGTTTTATTTCTGATGATATGTGCAATATATTATTAGTTGTTCTTATAATCATTTAGTATTTTATTGAATGTGTATTTGTGACTTGAATTACTTATGTATAGATATTAAATATTAATAATAAAAGTATGTTTTTAAAATTTCCATATTTATATATTATGGAGCCTTTTTTTAATTACTTTGTCTTAAACAAAACATTAGGAACAACCTTAGGGATGAATGAGTCCAGATCCTCTGTTTAACGTTACTCTATCTAATTCTATTTAGTTAAAAACCTCATCATTTTTGCTTAAAGTGGCTACTCACTCAGTCATGCTCGTGACTTTTTTTATTTTTTACTTTTTATCATTTTAATTTTAATTATACTACTAATAGTTCAACAAAAAATTAAATTAAATTATAATTAAAATTATGTTACTATTAATTTTATAAAAATTAAAAGGCATGACTTAAGTGTCACGCTTGTGACA
>JAOQMQ010000003.1:3329516-3352271 GCA_027563845.1 Erythroxylum subrotundum
TTGTTTTATTCTTTCTCTCATTTTGATTGAAAACTTAAAAACAAGTAAAACAGACAAATTCAAAAACACACATGCATGTAAAAAATAATGCGGAAATGTAAAAGAAAAAAAATTTACTTCCCTTGAGTTGCCTCCCAAGAAGCGCCTTTGTTTAGGGTCGCTGGCTCGATTCCTTCTTCTCCTCACGTGACAAAATTGTGATCTTTCGGTATTACAGTTAGCGCCACTTCCACGCGAGGTAATTCCAGATAGGGCCTTAGTTGATCATCATCCTCCTTTAGCATCTTCCCTATCCTTAGCTTCTCAATCTTGACTGATTTCATACACTCTAGAAATATTTCGAACATCTCTTCACCTTTTTCTTTATCATTTAACTCACCCAATTTGTTATGTAAAGGTAAAGAGTTAGTTTCAAAAATAATTATAGACTCAGTACTTACCTCTGAGCTAAAAGATGTGTCCTTTTCAGCTTCAAGCTCCTTCTTCACTTCTTTGACACAAACAATTCGTTGAGGGTTAACCTCAAAATTCTCAAGCTCCTCATCATTTTGCAAATTTTTGGCACAAACGTCAATTGGGTACATCTCGGGTTGATACAGCTGCTCCTCTTCACTTTGCGATTCTAAACGATCAAGACGCATTGCCATCTGACACATTAGGTGTTCCATCCTCTGTTGCCTTGCTTTTGTATCCTGATGAAATTGCAAAGCGTTAGCAACAAGTGTGTTAACCATTTCTTCTAAAATGCACCCGAACCAAGTTGGCTTGCTTTTGTCTCTTGTCAGAATTCTTACATTTCCTGCTGCATATCCTGTAGAAATTGCAAATTGTTAGCAGCCATAGTATTAACAAATTCTTCTAAAGATGCAAGTGAATTATGGTGGTTCTCTGGATCTTTGGTGCTAGAATATGTGTCTTTTGGAAATTGCCCTCCATCCTTCTGGAATTGTAGAGTATTCTCCTGAAATTTTTGCACCATATTACTCAACTCTTCCAGAGATGGACCAGAGTCATGATAGGAAGCTTCTAGTCTATACGAGAATTGTTGTGTGTCCTGCAAACTATCATGGAAGTAATTCTGATGATTATCCCATCCATAACAAAAGTTAAGTTGATCAGTCCAAACATTGTTATAGGATTGAGAATATGAATTATAAAAGAAATTACTTCCGTCCATATCAAAAAAAACATTCAACCAAAACAAAAAAATTAAAAGATCACAAAATAACAGAAAAGAAATCAATCACGAACAAATATATACAAAACATCAATTAAATCACACAAAAAAAACTAAAACATCGCACTCCCCAGTAACAGCGTCAAAATTTAACCGCATGTCGTTACGCTAGTCAAAATTAAAATAACTAGACTACTACTATAGCAGTGGTGAGTCTAGGTCGATCCCACAGAGAGTGCGTATAAAGTCTATGAAATGAAATTAATCGGTGTTTACACTTAATGGGGGGTTTTGGATTTTTCAAAGAAGAAAATAAAATGAAACTAACTAATAAAAACAAATTAAAGAAAACATACAATAAAATGAAAAATGTGGGGAATTTGGTAGGGACCTGGTTCTTTGGTTCAATCTCGGCCTACAGCCTAACTAAGCATATTTTATTCATTTGTTGTTCTTTAACCTCTCCTAGCAATTATTAATCGTGGGTTAAAAATTAACCGTTTTCCCTTAGGTTTTGTTTAATCAAGATACGATCATTAATTAAACCTAACCACCAAACAACCTAGGATACAATCTCTAGATTTAATTAGACAGTAGCATTATGAATTAGAAAAACCAATTAATCAAGGCAACAACCTCATACGATGCATCATTTAACCTAGGTCATGTTATCCCTAATGATTACGAATCATTAGTCGCTATACGTGAATTTCAACATAACAATTACGGATTATATCGAAATTCTAGCAATGGGTTTGAAATTAACAATTCAATGAACGCATTAAAATCATCACTCACAAAACCCAATAGGTTCATACACAAATAACCAAATAATAACGAAAATTTGATTATCCATACACAATACCGAAATTAATTAAAATAGGATAACACAATCAATTCCTGATGAGAGAAAGAAATAACAAAATAATAATAAAATTACTTAACCCGGGTCATCGGCGTCGATGTCACCTCCGAATCGGCATCGAGACGTTTAGCCCTTCATAAGCATTTTCTGAAAAATTGCGTCAGTCCCATCTTAATCCCTATCCAAAATCCTTTTGCTGCGTACTTACTCTCCTCCTGCGTTGATGTTGATGATTCCTTGTTCTTGTAGCTTCTGATATGACAAATAAATGTCACTGCCTAACTTAAAACCTTCCCCTGTGATGCGCTTCTATTCCGTCCATTGTTCCTTGTTCTTCAAGCCGCACCAGCAAAGCCTCCACTGAAGGCTCACGCTTGCGCTAGCGTTCTCTTGCGCCTGCTGCACCTGCGCGCAGCTACTCTCGCGTCCAGCCTGTTGCGTCTCCCTTCTATTTATTTTGCTGTCTCCTTGTAGCGTTGAAACGCTGTGTGCTTCCTCTGCGTGAAGCAGCATACGCTGTGTTTCTCTTGATGTAGCGTTTACGCAGTACACAAGGAGGGCCAGCGTGAATAAGGGAGGTTGCAAATAAATGATCACATCACACTTAACACAGCTTCTTGTGCTACGCTATCTTGATGGGACAATTAAGTTGCTCTCCTTTTAAAGCCTTCTTCACGCTATTCACCTTTGCTATATGTTTTGGCTTCATACGTTGTCGCTTTTATCTCTTTTTCTGATTGCATTTAAATTTTTCTCCTTCTTTGTCTTCCAATTTTCGTCTTTTAATTTTATTTGTCCACTCCATGAGGACAAACGAGTACTGATCTTCGGAAAATATCCTAAATGGGGTATTTTTGACTCACTTTAATTTTTTTGCTCCCAAATTGTACCTAAAATCAAATATGAATTAAAGTGAGTATCTTAAGCATTTTTATGTCATTAATCGCTAAGTGTAAATAATTAAAAATATCAACAATTAATCACATATCAATTTTCCATAATGATAAGGCCCTTCTTCATGTTAATTATGGTCTCAACAATCATAAGGAAAGGCCTACTTAGAATCAAGGTACTCTCAGCAAGAAGCTCGTTAGTCATATCCATGACATAAAAGTCAGTTGGGAAAACAAGACCTTTGAATTGCACAAGGATATCCTATAGAAGGCCTTTAGGGTATCTCACTGCCTATCAGCTAGACCAAGCACTACAATAGTGTCTTTCAAAGATTCAATACCCAAGGTCTTATAAAAAGAGGTCGACGTGACATTAATTGCTGCACTTAAGTCAAGTAGGGCATGAGAAATAGTAGTTCTACCTATGATACAGGGGATAGTATAAGAACCCGGGGCTTTGCATTTAATGGGCAACTGTGGCTTAAATAAGGCACTAACACTCAACCCTAGTTGAATTCTTTCACTATGCCTATACTTTCTCTTATTTGTACATAGGTCTTTCAAGAATTTAACACACTTAGGCATCTTTTTAATCAATTCAAGCAATGACACATTTACCTAAAGTTTGCTAAACATTTCAAACAATTCATCATTGTCTTTCTTGTCAACAATCTTTTTACTATCCAAGTAAGAATTTGGAAAAGGCAAGTCACGAATGTTTACCTCATCACCTTTGGAGTCGGAAGGTGATCCTTCCTCCATTGGTCTCTTCATGATAGTTACTGCCTCTTCATCATTTTGCACCACTAGTTGTTTTCGAGACTTCTCCACGAGCTTCTTTTCTTGTAGGCTTTCAGATTAAATAGAAGCTTTCTTCTTAACTTGGGAGGTTTCTTGAGTAGTGTTAGCAGGAGGAGACTCAACTTCTATTTCCTCATTAACCGGTTCTTCATCCTCTTCATTCTCTTTGAATTTCACTTTCTTAGCGCCAATTTTCTTACCGCTTCTTAGTGTGATTGCATTCAAAGATTTAGGATTTATCACTGTGTTAGAGGGTATAGAACCACTACTCTTTGCTTGTTGTTCACTCAAGTTGTTGGAGATTTGAGTAACAAAAGTGTTCAAGTTCTCATGCTTAGTCTCTATTTGCTCCAACTTAGAGAAGAACAGATTTTGTAGACATGAGTCCATCTTATTCCCCATAGCATTCAATTTAGCATCAATTTGTGTCTTCTCATGATATAATCTTGAATTAATCTCGGCAATTCCCTTCATAATCATAGCAAATTCATCACCCTTAGAAAAAGAAGATGATGCCCCTTGATTAGACACCATTTGATTGGAAGAATTTCCTTGAGTGTTGCCTTGATCTCCACCCCATCTAAAATTAGGGTGATCTCTCCAACCTGGATTAAAGGTGTTCGAGTAGGAATCCCTCTTTTGATATTGGCCATTCCTATTTTGGCATAGGGCAGAAATTTCTTCATATCTAACATAATTATTGGAGGCATGCATCATGGACCCACAGTAATCACAACCGACTACTATAGCTTGAGAATGACCCACTGAATTAGCTTGCTTGGCCTTCACATTATTCTCCAAAATATTGAGTCTTTTCTTCAATCGGTTACCCAAAGAAGCAATTTCAACAAGAATATATTGGGAAAAAATCGAAGAGGTGTTGTACACCTTCCTTGTGTCTCCAGATTGAGGGTCATTGGTAGCCATCTTTTAAAGTAGGTCCCATGCAGCATTGAGACTCAATTCTCTGAGCGAAACATTTGCCACAGCACGAATTGAGGGCTTATGATGTGGAAGGAGCCCTTCATAGAAAGAGTTTACAAGATCATTCTTTGAAATATTGTGGTGTGGACAATAGGCTAAAAGTCTGATGAACCTTGTCCAATATTCATGCATGGATTCATTATCTCGTTGCACAACCCTAGTTATCTCCTTTTTTAGCCTCGAAGTTTTAGAGTAAAGAAAATATTCATCTAAGAATGCTCCTTTCAACTGATCCCAGGTCAATGTGGTGAAATGTTGAGGTCGTGTGTAAAGCCACTCCTTGGCTTTGCCTTCTAAAGTGAAGCGGAATGCTCTCCTCAATACATCTTCAATATTTGTCGTAAGTAGTTTTATGGAAGAACACACCATGTGCATAGTCTTCAAATGCCTATGTGGATCATCACCTGCAAAACCATGGAATCTAGGTAAGGAAGAAATTAATGATCCTTTAATTTCGAAGTTCACATCATCAATATAAAAGAGGGTCATAATCAACATTGGAATTATTAATCTCCCTCATGCTTCTATTATCCTGACCATTATTCCCTAGGTTTTTCTCACCATGTTCGTTGTTCCTATTAGGCCCATCATGTCTATTATTACCATTACCACCATCCATAGTATCTTGCTTTAATTCAAAATTACTACCAGATAAGTGTTTACTATAGGTAACTCTCTCACTAGGTTCTTGTTCACTAAATGACAAACTTGACTCGTGAAATATGCTTCTCCTGAATAAGAACTTGACTTGTTCCCTCTATTATCCTCTCTCTTCTAATCTTTTTCACTAACCTCTCAAGTTTAAGATTTAAAGGATTTAGAGGTAAAGCCCTATCACTCCTAGGCATAAACAATAACAATAAGAACGAGGTGCAAAACTAACTTACACAACAAGATTCAAGAAAAAAAAATGGAAGAATCTGACAAGTGCAAGTGTGTGTGTGTATGAATATATGAGTATGGATGACGATACACTTTATAGTGTATGAAAGAGTGTGAAAACCTACAATATGCACAATTAATCAAAGAATATCAAAAACTTCACCAATATGCATAAAAGAGCAATTTTCCCAAAACTTGACATGGAGAATGGACCTCTACACTCAATAAAGCAACCGAGTAGGCTATAATTAAGCAAACAAGAGCAATGTAATCCAATAACAGCAACTAAGTCAAAGAGTAACCCAAAAATTTTATCTAGCCAAGAAAATGCAAAATGCAAACGAAAATGAACTATGCAATACCAATGCCAGTACGAGGCTCAACAAACAAATCCCAGTCAATGAAACTTGACACTTAGTTACTAAGAACCAATTTCTTGGTTCCCCTGCAACAGCGTCACTTGAAATAACCTTAAATCTAATGTCGCCTTGGGGTTACTTCAAAATTTAACCAAGAATTGCATATAGTGCAACCTCGAGTCATTCTCTCTAAGGAACCAAAAAATGAAGTTAAATTCCTAAGTAACTAAATGTAATGCAGCCTAAACTATGGAATGGGGTGTGATTTGATCAATTACAACTAAAAATTGCAATGAATTAGAATAAACATAAAGGACTTGTTTTGGTATTTTAAATTTAAAATAATTGATATGAAATGGTAGTGAGCGAATGTAATAAGAAGAAAAACACAAGTAATTAAAAATGATAAACGCAACCCTTCACTTCAATAGCATAGGTAATCATCACTCAAATGGATATTGGAGTTAAAACAAATGAATCAAGAGTTATAATCAAGCTTTTAATCCAACAACTGACCCACCTCAATTTGTTACAATAAATATTTTCCAAAATCCCAATCTACTAACTGCCATCAGAATCGTAAAATAGAACCAAGGATACTAAAACTCAATGCTCAATTTTTACTCAAAATTTAAGAAAACATAATTAATACCAGCAACTGATATAATAATCCAATCATTCAAGCCACTTTGAATAATCACCAAATATTCACTAAATCTCAATACAAAGTTTTGACCCAAAATAAAGTAATGAAATTGAACCAAAATCAGCACAATATTAGTTGCTAAACAATAACCCAGCCACAAAAATCTTCCAATTCAAAGATATAATCCATACATAACTCCAAATAATTAAATAGTTATCCTAAGACGTAGGAATCACTAAATAATCAAATGGGTAGAAGATAAATGCAACTTAAACTCCCCTATGAAAACCCAAGTTTCTACTAATGCTATTAAATAAGAGGATTAGGATGAAATAGCCATGAAAACTCATGGAAGACACTATCAACAGTGAGCTCAGGTGGTCAGCCATGGAAAGTGGAAGATGATGGTTTTAGATTTGTGGGAGATGATGGTTTTGATTTTTGTGGGAGATGAGGACCACCAACGAAACCTAGATCCCTCATTTTTTTGAACACCCCTGTCCATTCTCCCTTGCTCACATTGTCGTTTTTTTCTTCTATGCCCAAACCATGCATCTCTCCTCTCTTCATGTTCCCAGACTACGCACGTCTTCTCTCTTCACGTTCCCTGACCACGCACGCCTCCCTGTAGCTGGATGTGACTATTTTATTTCATGGTTTTTGGTCCACCCTTCCTGTTCACTCAAAACCTTGCAAACCTCACTCTACGTTGTCGTTTCTTCTCTTCTTTTTCCGGACCACGCACACCTCTCTCGTTTCTCTTCCATGCTGTCGTTTTCTCTTCTTTTTCCAGAACACGCACGCCTCTCATTTCTCTTCCACGCTGTCATTTTCTCTTCTTTTTCTAGACCACGCACGCCTCTCATTTCTCTTCCACGCTGTCATTTTCTCTCATGTGATACTTGCACTTATGCTTCTCCTCTCCAACTATTTTAAAGCCTTGGATCACTACTTCTTAATCTTTTTTAGCTCTAATTTCTCTAAGTATCCTACAATAAAAATTACAAATAAAGTAGCATCAATTGTCTAAAATTAATTTACCACGGTTAAACACAAATTAAATGTAAGGCACAATAATTCAAATAATAATCAAATAATTCCATAAAGACCAATTATAGTGATAAAAACCCATCCAATTGATATGAAAATATATATAAATAAATGAGTTTGTCAATATACTTAAAAGGAACCAAAGATTATATGTTGACATGCAGAAGATATAACAATCAAAACCTCATAGGGTATACAAATTCTGATTTTGCTACGTGTCCCGATGACAGAAAGTCCACTTAAGGTTACATTTTTTATGTTAACAGATGGTATAGTATCATGAAAGAGTGTCAAGCAGACATTAGTGACTTTCTTAACTATGTATATAGAGTTTGTAGTATGTTATAGGGCTATTTCACAGACCGTTAGGCTCAGGAACTTGATTTATGAGTTATTTGTAGATAATTCAGTGGCTAGACTAATTCGGTTGTATTGTGATAATCTTGCTGCTATGTTGTTCGGTAACAACAATAAGAATATCACATGGCCTAAGTATTTGGAGGTTAAATACTTGATCATAAAGGAGTGCATGCAAAAAGGTGATATTAAGGTGGAACATTTAAGGACTAAGGGAATGTTAGTTGATCATTTAACTAAAGGACTTCGCCCACATGTATTTGAAAAACATGTATATAATATGGATGTATTGAAGTCTTTAGACGTTATACGTTGTCATAATACAAACGAAAGTCTTAAGATTTGTTTCGATCGTAAGCATTTTTAAAGGTCATTGGATATATATACAGATTGGCCTTGAGCCTAATTCATTAGTACACATACAGTTTAATACATATATCCATGGATATGTCATAACATAGGGAATATAAGTTTTTTTTAATCCCATAAAGGTGTTCTCTAATGCAATTTAGCATTCGGTGAGAGAAAACAAGATTTGTTTGATGCTGTTTAGCATTCGGTGAGAGAAAACAAGATTTCTCTAATACAGTTTAGTGTTCGGTGAGAGAAAACAAGATTTCTCTTATGCAGTTTAGCATATGCAATTTAGCATAAAATTTAAAGAAATCGAGACCCACAAATAGAAAGATGATACATATTAGATCATACAAGTATCATCCTTGTTTGCCACACTCAATTTTCTCATTCATGTTAGTAAGGTATTAGTCATGCGTGGTTATATTAGACCTGTGTCACACATTACACACGTGTTTGATATTTTTAGGTACCGAAACTCTTGCGAGACAGAATAATGGACTTTCATTATCTTTGGATCAAGCTTGGTACCAATACAATAACGTGACTTAACTATATTTTTGAACTGGTTTTAAACTTGAGTCAATAACGCACTTAATTATTGTCCAAGGGGCAGAATGTTGGATATTTTTCCATTTGATGGATAACAATTAATTGTATTTTATCAGTTTTCTAATAACTTATCAGTTAAGTTGCGTAATTTGATCCAGATAAAGATAATAAAGTAGCCCGATAAAAGATCTGGGTTAATGGATCGAAGTCCAGGAAGAAAATGGACCTCAATAAGTGTGGATCGGACTTATATTGAGCCTGTGATAGGGAGACCCAATATGAATGCTATATATATAGAAGGTTAAGGTCTTCTGTAGCTGTTGTAGCAAATCATGAACATACGGATACTCTGACTCATTCAGAGGTTTACATATACAGAAAACTACAAAAAGTCTTTAACTCATTGCTGTGAGCAACTCTACTGAAAGTCTTGGTAAATTCGCACTCGTTTCGGCCTCAAAAAGCTCCTCCGAAAGTTATGAAACCAAAATCAGGTATTTTTTACATTTCTTCGTTATATCTCTTTTACGATCGATCCGGGATACATAATTAAGGTTCATGTTAGGTGTTACAAGATGTTGTAAGAATAAGAAACGCGTTTTGCGGATGGGATATCTAATAATGTGCCTTTTTATTTGAACGACCAAATCATGCTAGTAAAATGGTAAAAATTGACGCTATATACAAGAGAACGTAATCAGTTAGTTTCTAATACTTCTTTCACACAGCCTAATCAAGATCCATTCTACAATATATCTCTTATGCACCTACATTATTTCACTAAATTGCAGAGACTGGTAAATGATGATATATAGTCACCTGCAGATTGCCAGCTCCCTCCACAACCAGCAAGTCGTCATACTGAACTTTCAGACATTTGGCAGATGCCAGCAAAACCTTACACCTGAACCAGCACCCTCGAATTCCACTATCTTGACATAGTAGCTCTATCTTCTCATCCACCTTGAAAGGCAAAAGAAACTGGGATTGGGGTGCTACAAACTCAACTCCTTGTATCTTTCTCAACAACCGTATTTTCAGTTTTGGATAAGTTGGTTCATGGTTAGCAGTTTGGTTTTCAAGGACTGAATCTCTGGGACCTGAACAGCATCCGAGCCCATCATCTCCATCAGTACTTCTAAGACTCTTGCCCCACACTCTCCTATAATCATTGCAGGTCAATTCTTCTTTCTCTTCTCTTTGTTTGGGGACTACAGTTCCAGCCAACAAAGAAAGGAGTGGTTGATTAGAGTAATCACTCCATTTATTAGGAGCAAAAGGCTTTACCTTATTTTTCTTAAATTGCCTACAGCCCATGTAAACGTCAGTTAGACGTGTGTGGACCAACAGCTTCATATTTCTCATAATGCCTAGGAGTTAAAGACTGTTGCAAGGCCAGTAACACAATAAGCACTGATCACTTGGACATTATGTGATCGGAAAACTTCCCTGGGATGTGGATTCAGTTGAGGAATTACATCCTTGACTTCCTGGCTGTGGTGAATCCACTGCACTTTCAACTTCTTCTGTCCCTTCTTGTCTTCATACTTTGACTGGACATTGCCGGACAGAATGTCGCCGGAGAATTTAGATATGACCGAGAAGTTTGAACAAACAGTTGGCAGACAACACGGCTTAATGTTGATTGCCACTCCTACACAGGATATCTCAGACCAACACGCGGAGGCCGTGGAAGTTCTGATATAAGATTATGAATTTGGCAAAATTTTAATGATTTGGATTAACGTTAATCCACATATGTCAATTACTAAAATGCAAAAGTGCCTATTTAGTATCTATTTAATTCTTATAAAAATGAAAGAGTTCATCTTCCATTGATTTATAAGGTCGAATGTATTCCACTCAACATCTATTCACAACATTGCAGTATTGGCCAACTCCTTACAGCCTGAGTCCATTGATCTTCGTGCTGCAACGATCGCTTCCTTTCCAATTTACCAGAAGCCATGAGAATAATCAGCTTTGAGCTGAAGAAACATAGTCGATATTTCCATTTAGTTCCTCAAGGAAAAAGAACAGGTAACCTTTACAGTTAAACCAAATTTGCAGACTGCAAAATAAGACCCTATATGACACAATGAAAAGGTCTCAGAGGTTGCTGAGGTTTCAGCTATGGGTGTAAAGAGAATAAAAAGAGACTCAAATGAGTCAATTCAGCTACTCCAACGCTATCTCATGAAACTTCAAACATGATGTTTTTCTTTCTTCTGCTATCTTGATCTTTTTGAGCTTGAAACATTTACCATATATACTTTCAAGAGAGAACTTCTAAACTTGCTCCTGAGCTTGCCTATAACTGCATTCTCTATCTTTATGTACAGAGAACTATGGAATCAGTGCTGAGACTTGAATTTGACCCCAAAATTTGGTCCCGACTCTCTCCTCTGTATTCAGCGTCTGTTATCACCTGCAAGGTTCTGGCGGCTTCACATATCTGGTTAAGTGACTTAAATTCTTCTTCCAAAGGCTTCTTCATCTTTTCTCCAGCAGTGCTTTCGATATTAAGATGAAATGTAGCTACATCCATCCCCTTGTCACTTTCAGAACCATTACCATCATCCTTGCTAGCTCTGGATATCGCTAATTCATCTTCATGAATGATTTTGTTATCCTTTCCCAGACCAACTAATGTTACATTATCAACATCATCAGCAACCATAGGTTCATCTTCTTCTATAGCTTCAAGTTTGAAACTTCTGGTTAAATTTTGCTCCAGGGATGTAGTTTTATCACACTCCAATTCAGATGCACTAGGAGTGATATTAGAACTGACATACCCAGGAAGAAAACATTGAATGTCTGGCTTTGTGTTTACATCAACCCACTTGTCATCAACCCAGTCTCTAGAAACTCTAACATCCTTCTTCTGGACAGTGAGGATCTTGCTTTCACCTGATAAGATAACGGAATATACCCATCATATAACCTTATCATTAAGAATCAGGTCAAAACGCTCAAGATCAACACAAAATTGCATAACCAGAATAAGTTGAATAGAGTTATACCTGGGAGGTAAATTTGCAGGCTGTTATCTCCAGAGATACTTACTCCCGAGACAACACCCTCCCACCACCCATCACACCACCATGCATCAACTGCTGCTCCAACATAAAAATCATGGTCATTACTATGCTGTGGAGGTGTTGGACGGATTGTGTGACGACCCCAACATCTCATGCCCAATCTATCAGCAGCCGCTACTTTAGCAACTGGGACCCACTCCTACATACAAAGAAAGCTAACAGTTAATTTCTCTCGAGTTAGAAACTATAAGAATAAGAAACGCGTTTTACAGATGGGATACCTAATAATGTGCCTTTTTATTTGAACGACCAAATCATGCACATAAAATGGTAAAAATTGACGTTATGTACAAGAGAACATAATCAATTAGTTTCTAATACTTCTTTCACACAGCCTAATCAAGATCCATTCTACAATATATCTCTTATGCACCTACATTATTTCACTAAATTGCAGTGTTTGGTAAATGATGATATATAGTCACCTGCAGATTGCCAGCTCCCTCCACATCCAGCAAATCATCATATTGAACTTGCAGACATTTGGCAGATGCCTGCAAAACCTTACACCTAAACCAGCACCCTCGAATTCCACTATCTTGACATAGTAGCTCTATCTTCTCATCCACCTTGAAAGGCAAAAGAAACTGGGATTGGGGTGCTACAAACTCAACTCCTTGTGTCTTTCTCAACAACCGTATTTTCAGTTTTGGATAAGTTGGTTCGTTGTTAGCAATTTGGTGTTCAAGGACTGAATCTCTGGGACCCGAACAGCATCCAAGCCCATCATCTCCATCAGTACTTCTAAGTCTCTTGCCCCACACTCTCATATAATCATTGCAGGTCAATTCTTCTTTCTCTTCTCTTTGTTTGGGGACTAAAGGTCCAGCCAACAAAGAGAGGAGTGGTTGATTAGAGTAACCACTCAATTTATTAAGAGCGAAAGTCTTTACCTTATTTTCCTTAAATTGCCTACAGCACATGTAAACATCTGAAATAGAAGTGTGTGGAACAACAGCTTCATATTTCTCATAATGCCTAGGAGTTAAGACTGTTGCAAGACCAGTAACACAATAAGCACTGATCACTTGGACATTATGTGATCGGAAAACTTCCCTGGGATGTGGATTCAGTTGAGGTATTATATCCTTGACTTCCTGGCTGTAGTGAAACCACCGCACTTTCAACTTCTTCTGTCCCTTCTTGTCTTCATACATGTCCTCCAAGTATGCAAGATAGTGGTTTTCTTCCTCGGCCATGATAAAAACAAAGGAATGTACCTGATTATTACGTTAAAAGTAGAAAGGTAATGAAAATCAGTACATTAAAGAATTAAATAAAGTACATCAGTAAAGAAAGATGAATCTTCAACTGAATGTAAACAAAAACCAACACTTACAGCTATGGTAATTCCAGTCTTGCAAAATGCAGTGTAGTGCTTGAGTTGTTTAGTGCAGAACCAAGCAGTACCAGACCACTCCATGTATGAATTATGAACCTTCAATTTCCTTTGGAACTGATATATAGCCCCACATTTATTTCAAACTAACCATAAAGAAGTATTGCAAATCTAGAAACCATAAATATAATAAATGCATACCGGCAAATCCGGTACATAGACATCACAAGCACCTTCTTCATTTCTTAACACGTCAATAGATCCTGACCCCTGTGCTGAGCTGTTTGTCTCCGAACCTGACATAGAAATTATAATCTTTCTCAGACAGGATAGTAGTTGACAGAAGAAACTTCAAATTCCTTTAAAAGCAATAGAACTACAATTCATATGAAAGGAGAATGTTGACCAGGGAGAAGAAAACATACAAGAAAACTTGATTTAATGAAAATGTTAAGCACTTAAAACAAAACTCAAGAAAAGAGGGTCATATACCAGATAAGCTCCAAATTTCTAATCCTAACTACAAAAGGGGAAAAACACTAGGTATGCATATGACATATGCCATTACCATATGTTGCCAATGATAATGCAATTTTTGACAATGTAGTTTTGAACATTTCATACGCTAAAATTTAACAAGTGAACTGCCACATACTCATAGACAAGTGCTAGCATCTGATTCTTCAGAATTATCAGCCAACACGTTTAAGTACAACGTACCTTTAGAATGAATAAACAAACACTTTGGGAGTGGAAAAGTCCTGGAACAGATTTTGAATTGAAATATTCAAATGACTGAAGTCTACCACTTATATTTGGCCTTCAGCTTCAAATTAGAAGTTGCACAATATAATCTAATTATGTTCCTAAAAATCAATTCACTGGGTAGGAAGTTAGAGATCCATTCGACTTGAAGGTCATCATCTCTCTATCATCACATGACCAATGCCGTGATTAATACCTTAGGAAGGCGAGTTTGTACTGTTCCATAAGGTGTATAGTTCACACAGACAAGCCTGCACGCAACAGGCATTCATGCATGCGGCGACAAAGAGAGAACTTAATATTATGAACAACATGATTATTCAACAAAGATTCTCAACTTCCTAACAATAATGTCAGGCCTTTCTTAAAACAAATTTGACAAGTCCTTCAATGTGCGACATTGATATGGAAAAGAATTCCTATATTTTTCAACAAAAAGAACCAGAAATTATGTGATGTTTTAGAATGTGAATAATCCCTCCTCCACAAGGCAAAAGGGGCACAATAATCATCAGTTCTGAACAATAGAAGTAAATTTCAACTACACTTTTGCCAACTAAGAAAGAAGGATGCAAAAGTAATTACACCAACCCCACATCCCCCCTGGGACAGTTTTCCCTGCAATATTTTACAAAGAATTATGCTCTAAATGCAAGAGCTAACTAGATATTCAAATGAAATGCAAGGACAAAATAGGAGAGCAGGTAATTAAGGCTTGATCAGAAGTGTTAGGAGAGTTAGATGGTTATACTATGTGCCATATACAGGAGTACTACCTTTGCTTATTGGTACTAGAATTAAGACTTTTGTACCATGTTGTGAGAAAAAAAGAAAAAACAAGTGAATACACGAGGTTCACATGGTATAAACTGAAGCAAACAATTTCAGCAACTGCTATTTCCAACCTTATGCTTTCATATGCAAAGGAACAAAGTGAAGTGCTTAACAATAAACGTCAATCTACTCCCACCAATTTTTGGACTACTAAATTGCATCATAGAAAAAAACCTGAAAACTATTAAAAAAATTTAGTGAGATTTAACATAAATGTACTGTCCAAATGAGGAATATAGGCCACAGTTAAGATTACATTAAATTGTAAGAACGATCACGTTGAGAAAGAATACCCCAATCACTCACATTATATTTAGAAGGTTCACAGTTTTAGTGCCAAGAATTTTAAATGTGAACAACAAACTTATTGGCACCTTAACACTGCACGATGAGCAAATTTATATCGGTTGTTGACAATTCTTTTGAAACCAAAACACGGTAAAGTCAAATACAGTCAATAACATATACGTAACAACATTATTAGTGCATAAAGGTGTACATGTAGAAGTCTTGATCCACGAGAAAACTGCAATTCATAAGGAATAACTAGTAAGTACATACTAGTGATTCATTTCAACTAGCAGACTGTGTGCCAACTGTATGGTATGTCAAGGCAAAAGATAATCCTGAGTAGGAAAGCCTACATTAGGTTTACTAGTCCTTGGATCCAAACGGAACTCCAAAGTGTTGTGAAATATATTGCCTAAGCTATTTGTCTGTATTAGGGTAACTTAAAAAAACCATACCTAACACCAGTAAATGACTAGGTAATAGAACCTAACGTGTAATTCATCCAAAAAGCCAGGACTCTAGATCAAACGAAGCTTTAATATCCAACAGCCACGGAAAAATGCAGAATATGAGTATCAATGCATGTGTAAACCAAAGTACAATCAAGATCAGCAACTCAAGGTATTCTGTTGCAAGAAGGACCCGTACGTATTAGAATCATTATGGAAAAATGGACAAATGCAACGTTGACCACATACTTAAACCAGGATGATTCCTAGACATCATTGACGTCAACCAGCGTACAACTTCTCGTCTTGCTCTCCATTTTGTAGATGCGTTAACGGATTTATTTGATCCAAAAAACTGCAAGAACTCATTTGAAACAACGAACGTCATATGCCTTATACTCCTCTCGGTCCCAATAACGGCAAGGACTGAATCCCCAAATTCATTCTTCAAATAATAGTGCACCAAGCGACTACCACGCTCAGGACATACAATGTGCTCTTCCCATGCCGAAAAGCCATGATCAATGAGTGGCATGGTGAACATGTAGAGCCCAAAGAGCTCAAGATAACCAGAGTATTATGACTTCACTTTTTATCACGTCCCCTGAAAATTTTCCAATTCAAGCAAATAACCGTCAAATACTTGCATAAACAAGAATTAAAAAGCTAAATGCCCCTCATGAAACATCAATCCACTCAAAAAACAAGCACACGAATTAAATAGCGCCGGTTAAAAGAAAAACTCACCTTGCCTGATAAACCTGTGCAGAACAGCTATGAACAGAAACGTTAAGCAAACGAACAACTTCTCAAATTTCACAGTCCAAACCAACTAATGAAAAGAGAGAATCAGACCCTTCAGGCCTAAACCCAAATCAAACCTGCCAAGATTACATAGAATGAAGGGTCAGGGACAATGAGGTTTCCAGTTCTCACTAACAAGAATACAGGACCAGTCCACAATAAAAAGTCTAAGAACAGCTCAGGTTTCTACCGGCAAAAATAAATAAATTTAGGGAAGAAAACACTTACACAAGGTGAACAACCCAATCCAAACTTGGAAAGCACAAGACTCCTGTTACCGAGAGAACCCAGTTGCACAAATAAGATATAGTTTGTTCCTTTGTGATTATTCGGCAATGCCCATAAAAGCAACAACGATGAGACTAACAGAGAAAGCAAGGAGAGACAAAAAGGAAGATAAAGAGTCAATGTACAAGAAGACTTGGAGACAATTGGGTGTGACTGCGAATGTGAGAGCATCTAAGAATATGAATATATTTGGGGGGTATGGTATGGGACATTACCGTGAAGGCCGACGGGTCGAGTCGAGTGCGTGTGTGTGTGTGTATTGATTTTCCATACAAACTCGTGAGCATGTTTATACCACACGTGGCGGATTTGTAATTTCGGTGATGGGACTTCAATTGTAGGCCTAGACTAATTAAAATTTGGATTAAATTTTTGTTTAAGAGACAGTTAATAGTCTGAATTTTAAAATAATAATTTAATTTTTAAAACAATATTCTGAATTTTTAAATATAATTTAATTTTTAAGGAATTGTCTGAATTTTAAAATAATAATTTAATTTTTTAAATAATATTATGAATTTTTAAATATAATTTAATTTTTTAAATAATATAAAAATTCAAACTATTCCATCAAATTTTGAGATATCTCTTAAATTAAAATTTAATTTTAAAAATTAAAATAAATTGAATTTAAATCACATAATCCAAGTTTAACTAGAGCTATCTCTTGAACTAAAATTTTATTTTAAAAATTAAAACTAAGTCACTTTAACTAAAACTATCTCTTAAACTAAAGTTTAATTTTACAAATTAAAATTAAGTCACACAATTCGAGTTTAACTAAATTTTAAATTAAATTTAAATTACGAATCTCCAATACTTTTATTATTAAAGGGGAAATACTATTATAACATCTTTTGAAAAAATATTATTATTTTGAATTTGAAAATAACAAAAATTAGTTAGTATTAAAAAAATTTGTGATTTACTTTAGTTGTCATTTTTATATTTCGAATTATAATTATAAAATTGAACAAAGTTTAGAATTTTTTAATTAACTTTAAAGGTTTTAGTATTTTTTAAATTTGTGCAAAAGTTTTAGTTTTTGTTAAAAGAGTTTGATTTTTATTAAATTAATTTATTTTATTTAAACTTATGAATAATTTAATGTGTAATAAAAATATTTATAAATTATTTTATTATATTTCGGAAAATTATGATTAAGAGAATTGTTAACGAAATCAATATGCTTAAGCTTCATTCCTAGTCGAGTCTCAACTAAGGTTTTACACGCTAATTTAATTAATACCAATTATGAATATGGTAACGCTTAATTTGTTAAGGTTTGAGATTACAACTTGTATTACAAGTATATTTAGCTGATTGATTAGTTAAACTACAAAGTTAAAAAATATATAACACATAAATTTAAATTATTTAGATAATATTTATCACGAATTGGTCAAACATCTTAATATATAACGTATTTATTAATCCATAAATCATATTATTGTTAATCATAAAATAATTATTTTTATCATAAGTTATAGTTTACGTGATTTTACTAACACAAATTATTTAAATAATAATTATTATAAATTTTACATATGAAAATCTCTACTAATTTGTGAAACATATCATTATTAAAAATTTGATCATAAGAAATATAATTACTTTTTGTTATAACTTGAAGTTTCTATCTTTTTAATTAATAAATCCTATTTAACTTAAATTTAAGTCAGAATTTAATTAAGTATTTTTGATACATATAAAAAAAGTAATGATTTAAAAATTAAAAAGATTAAAAAATATTAGACCGTTATAAAATATACTAAAAATTAAATAAAATTTTAAAAATTGAAATATGATTGAAATAAATTGTTATTATTCTAAGAATTAAAAGTTTAATTGAAAAAAGATATTATTAAATGAAAATTAATTAATTAATTTTAGTTTATAAGAACTTATTTATTTACAAAAATTGTCATATTAATTAATAAATTGATCAGTTTTTAACAACAGGAGTTATTAAAGTAAATCGAACCAGAAAGTTGAAAATCTAATTGAAAAATTAGACGATTCAAGATTTTTTCGATTGAATCGATTAAAAAAATAAATTGATTAATTTTGATTTATAAGAACTTGTTAATTTACAAAAATAGATAGATTAATTAATAAATTGATCAGTTTTAACAACAAGAGTTATTAAAAATAAATTGAACCGAGCTAAATTGAAAAATTAGATAATTATCAACCGAATTGGTTAAGCTTTTTAATTATTGTAAAAAGGTATTAAAGTTGATCTTCATTTTACTAAAAGAAATATTAACTTCACTTAAAATATTTAGTCAAAACACTATGTTTTAAATTTTGAAGTGCAAAATCATTAATAGACTAAATTAAGGGGAAATAAAACGGCCATGCCTAATTGCTCGATGGTCAATTTTAGTAATTCATATTTACAACATCCTATTTAACAAACCAAAAAGAAAAAAGAAAAAATAATGTGTCATTAGTAAATATCGACAATTATTAATGATATAAATAATAAATATAATTTTATAAAAATTAAAATTAATAATAATATAATTTTTATAAAAATAAATTTTTACTTATTTAATTACTAATGGAAGAACACAAAACGGTGACGGTAGATTGCAGCTTAACCCCCAACATTTTTGCAGATAAGGTGTCGTGTAGATAAGATCAACCACACCACACAGCTTCCAACGCAGCAGCCTCCTCATCTCATGGGATATGGGATTCGATAATAGTGTTTGTGCTTTAGACACGATCTAGAAAAATGAAGAACTTTACATTTACATTGCGGTTTAACCTCCCGCAACGCGCCAATTTCACCCACCCAACTGCAAATCTTACGGGTCTCATCCCTCCCAAGAGCACTTCTCATCTAAAGAGTTCAAGTTATCTGCATCCTTTCCCTGCAAAAACTGCATCCTCTGGTGGCAAAACTCTGGTTCATTCTATGATAGATGATGATGAATCCAAGAGTGAATACATGCCTCTAACCTTTGAGCTCAAACCCAGATGGGAAAGTTTCTCAAAAAGAGATATTTCTCAAGTTTCTCCAAATGGGCATTTGAGGTTTCTGATGTTGGGAGGTGCTTCTTTGGGACTGTTTTTACTCGCGATGGGGATGGATGATCAAAAGGCGTTGGCTTTGGGTCCTGAAGGGCCATTGATGGAGGAGTTCTGGGACAATGTGAGGAGATATGCTCTGTATGCACTGACAGTAAGTACTGGTGCTCTTTACACCATTCTCCAACCCATAGTAGAACTGCTCAAGAACCCCATATCAGCAATACTCGTACTTGTTATCTTTGGGGGCAGTTTGTACATAGTTTCTCAGGTGCTATATGCCATGGTTGGTGTATCTGAATTTAGTTATGATTATGGATATTAGGTTGGAAATGTAAGATTTCTTGACATGATGATCTTTCTCTTCCTAATGAGTTAGCATGAGCATGATGGTTTAATGGCTGCTATCTCTTGAGAATTTGTCTTTTATTTTCCTTTTAGTACAGACAGCTTCTTTTATGAACTGGGAATTACCTGAAATTGATACTATGCATGCGAAGGATCATGATCTGGTGCTAACTGCTAATCTGTTACGATTAGAAATTTTAGGCCGGACCCAATTTCGGTCCAAATTTCAAATGTTGATTCAAATTTTGATTGAACAGACTTTTCGGTCTGATTCAAAGCCGGATCAGGCTCGGTGAGAATGCCAAACCTTTCTACCCCAAAGCTTCTTCATTAGTTCAGAGATACTACACAAACATAGAATAGAATAAGACATAGCATTACAGTTCAGATGTTAAGTCAGTTCGGTCATATATCTGTAGACAACAAAAGTTGGCACAATATACAATCAAACCACGCATGGATTTCCTGGAGTAAGTAGGTTTTGAGCTCCTGGATTTGTGCAGTTCTTGGTTTGGCAGGTTGCTTCAGCAACAAGTTACAGAGGTGACCGATAATGGATGAGGAAAAGTATTAGCATACTGAAAGGAGAGGGTCTCTCCAGGGCCAAGAGCATCACCATCATTGACAAGGCAATCATCATAGTAGACTCTTTTAAAGACACTGGGATTGATCAATCGGGCCGAGCTGAACCATCCACAACTGACATGAATGTTAGACATGCTACAACCAGAGACGCAAACGTTCAGGATTTGAACAGTGTATGATGGGATTCCATTGGGAAGGGGAGATGTTGAGCCTTGGAAGATTGCTATATCATCCTTTGAGCAAGCTGTACCAATGCGGTTTGCGTCTCCATAATCTGTTTCCAGAGCACAGATTCGTAACTCCTCAGTGTCAAAATCAAAGAATGAACCCCTGACCTGAACATTCAGTTTCAGGGTTAATTAAGAGACCTTTAACAAACTGAACTCATGCTAGGCCTAAAATCATCATCAACGCTACTTCTAACTCCATTTATCTGGTAAAGAGCACACTCAGACATGGATGGTAAAGGTTGCAGTTGTGGATAACAAGCATTAAGAGTAGTGATGTTTTCAATTTACCAGTAAACTGTAGAAGCTTTCTGGTTAACGGAGTGGCGTTTTCTTTGGAAAAGACTAGTGGTCTTTCAATGCTGGTATCTTCTCTAGCAGCAGATTTGCCATGAAACATCTCCATCACTGCACTTGTTAGTAATAACTTGTGAATTTAATTCACACTTTCCATATTAAAATCCAAAACATCTTCTGCTCTGAAACACAGGTCCACCGGAAATGCCACTTAATTAAAAAGGAAGAAACTTCAGTAACCTAGAAGCTATATATAAGAAAGCATATATAGCTTAGCTAGGTTGTGTGCATGCATGGTCACGTTAAGCATCAATGCAGGAATAATCGCCAATCTGCAGATAACACATATCTTTTGCAATTTTGCTTTTTCTATGAACATATGGATGCTTTTATTGCATCGTAAGAACTTCCACCAGAACTTGAATCTTCTCTAGATCTTGAAATGCATTGTTCTACTCATCTTTGTAATGTAAATTTCTGCAGACGTTTATGTATTTGACAGACTTATATCTCATGAAAAATAGAAATAGCAGAGGGAGATGTGTATAATACCGAGAAGTAGAGTTAGCAGAGAACTGATAAACATCGTTACCACTTGAAGAAGAATACTATCATGAAGACATCTCCAACGTCTAGCCATCCCCACCCTCCTGGAATTTATATCTTTTAATAAACCTAGAGAGAGAAAGTTCACAACAAATAAGCGACAATGTACACTTGCATGAACAGAACAAGGAGTTAAAAAACAAAATTCTGCAGAACCTTGAAGGTGGAATATAGTACTACTGTGCTAATACTATTGCTAAGACACAAGCGTGGGGTTTAGATTTGCTCTGAGAGGTACCGGAAAGAAAATTAAACGCGAAATTACATATTAATTAATTATCAAAAAAAAGTTACAGATTAATTGCATAATTAATCAACACAATTAATTAATCCTAAAATTGCAACATACTACTTTCAATAATTGGATAGATAAATACTTGGAAATTGAGGAAATATTGAATCTATTGTTGTTTTCCGTGAAACGACGTGATTGAGACACAGAGGATTTACTGCTGTTATTCCAAACCTGATTAGCCAAAGCACACATACAGTTTTCAATGGGGCGACTGTATATAAAGGTTGGTTAGCAGTAGGGCCTCCTGTGCTTTATAATACATGGGTCAAACCTACCCATCATAGCAAGTCCATGAACACAGGCTCAATGACACGTTAAAGAGAGAATTACATTTGACATCTAATTGATCAGGGTTTGTTACAAAATATTTTATTATGCTAGTCAACAATTATGATAAAATTCTATCATTCTCCCACTTAGACAGCATAACTAATATTAATGAACAATAGAAACAAATCCTCAGATTAATATAACAATATGTGACTACAATAGGATGTCAAAGTAAAACCAACAATCTCTTAATCATAAGTCCAAAATGAGGTTACAAGTACCTCAACAGTATAG
>JAOQMQ010000003.1:3352371-3370910 GCA_027563845.1 Erythroxylum subrotundum
ATTACCGATCTACGGGCTGGATTTTGGGTGGGGAAAGGAGGTTTACATGGGTCCTGGAACTCATGACTTTGATGGGGACTCGCTGCTTTTGCCAAGTCCTGAAGGTGATGGATCGTTAACAGTTGCAATATGTCTGCAAGAGGCTAGTATGGATGACTTCAAGAAGTGCTTCTATGAAGATATTATGTAGAGCATTAAATTTTAAAATTATGTGCTCTCAGTCTAAAAAGAATGAAGAAGAAAGTTAAGAAAATAATAAGAAAGGGAATATATTAAAAAATAGAGAGGAGAGAGGAGATACGTGATGCTATACTATATTTAGATGCATATTTAATATTAAGAGATGAATAAAAAAAACAATTTGTATTTTTTGTCAGTTTTTATATAAAATGAAATCAACTACCTCCACGTCCTGCAATAGAAAACACATCAAGTCAACCCCCTTATCTTGACACAGAGCCACCTTCATCTCCCATCAATGGTAACATCACTTCAGAACCCAAAGCCTCGGAAGATCCTACAAGAGAAGCAAATATCAACAATATTCCCTCTCCGGTGTCCAATAAATCAAGTTCCTTCATAGAATGCAGCATTGCAGATGTTGACTTTGTTCCTGCTAGTAAAAGACGATCCAGCAGAATGAAGAAGGCCTCTTAGAGCCCTTGAATTTCGGCTGTCTCAATGCCCTTGAAAAAAAACTTTCAATGAAAGATTTCATTTTGGATAATAAGCCTGGTATTCTTAGCATTTTGGAATCACGAATTAAGTAAGATAAGTGTGACATTCTTCATTTTGTTACCACGAGTTGGCGGTTGATTCATAAATATGATGAACACCACAATGACCAAATTCTATTAGCTTATAATCCTGTGGAAATTTCCATACTCACTCATATGGTCTCAGCTCAAATGATTCACCTTCGATCCCATTTGTTAACTCTGAACATTATTACTCATGTCACTTTCATCTATTCTTTTAACTATCCTTTCCAAAGATCCTCTCTTTGGAAGATCAACTCTCCAAAGCCATCTCGATTTGCATTTCGTTTTAAGAACTTTCTTATTGATATTGCAAGTTTTCAGGATGTGGTACAAGAAGGCTTTAATTACCCCTTTCATGGATCTAAACATTTCATCCTTACGAGGAAGCTTCAGTTTACCAAAGAAGTTATAATTAAATCATTTCATAAGCACAACATTGGCAATACTTATCATCTAGTCTCTACGGCTAAAGCTGTTGAACAAGCTCAATCTGATCTCTACTGCAATCCTACGTCAGTGGTGCTTGTTAATAAGGAACGACAGACCATCGAAGCCTATGCACAAGCTTTAAAGTTTCACCAGTCTCTGCTTAAGCAACAATCCAGGGTGAATTGGCTAAAATATGGTGATAAAAAACTCATCCTTCTTCCATAAGGTTATCAATTCTAGGAAAGCTTCAAACAAGATTGTCTCTATCAACCATATAAATTCTAATCTAACCTTACAGCCACTTACCATCCGAGCAGCTGAAGATCATTTTTCAAAACTGCTAGGTTCTCATCCCAATTCCAAATCCTCCCCTAGGCTCATCAGTGAAATTGTTCAAAACCGAGTCTCTCCACATGAAGTTAGCTGTCTTTCTACACCTGTATCCTTTTAAGAAATTAACCATGCTTTCAAGTCAATCCACCCTAAGAAAGCACCAGGTCCTATCGGTTTCAATGTCAATTTCTTCCTCAAGACCTGGCACATTACCAATCCAATGGTGGTCGATGTTGTCATGGAATTCTTCAATAATGATAAGCTTCTTATAGAGATCAACAACACCTTCATTATTCTCATCCCTAAAGGTGTTAATCCCACTAGTTTTCTGGATTTTCGACCTTTAGCCTACTACAATACTGTTTACAAGATAATCTCCAAGGTACTCTCGTTTAGACTTAAAAACACTTTGCTCAATCATATCAACTGCAATCAGGGGGCCTACATTCTTGGTCGATCTATTGGTGACAACATATCCATCGCTCAAGAGCTCTTTAAACAGTATGCAAGGAAAAGAAGTCCTAAGAACTGTGCCATGAAAGTTGATTTTCAAAAAGCTTATGACTATTGAATTTTTAATATGGGCAGAATGTAGAGTCTATTAACAAGAATTGAGCTTGGGTCAACTATTGTCCAAATAACTAGAACTAGTTATTTGGATAGTTGACCCTTACCACTTATAAACCCTTTAACATTTTCATGTCTAGGCAATATAGGACACTCTAACACTCCCCTTCAAGTGCAACTGGGGCTGGACATTCAGTTGTCACTTGAAATATACGCAGTGGTAATCGGACCGGGCCGCTGGGACTGGATATCCAGACGAACAACCGAGAAATTAATAATCCGAACCAAACCTACTCTGATACCATATTGAATTTTTAATATGGGCAGAGTGTAGAGTCCATTAACAAGAATTGGGCTTGGGTCAACTATTGTCCAAATAACTAGAACTAGTTGTTTGGATAGTTGACACTTACCACTTATAAACCCTTTAACATTTTCATGTCTAGGTAATATGGGACACTCTAACAATGACATGCTGGATTAGTCGTATATTACTAGCACTTTCCAGGCTTATGGATTTCCTTCAAGATTCATCAATTGGATTCATCAATGTATAAGCACCATGACCTTCAAGATCCTAGTAAATGGGGAACCTTCCAAGTGTATTAAAGCTGCAAGAGGTATCAGGAAGAGGAACCCCATTTCCCCTACCTATTCGCATTAGTAATGGGGGTGCTCAACAAACTTACAGAGGTAGAGAAAGACCCTAAAGTCAAATTTCGTAGCAAATGTAAAAGGTTAAAGCTTATCAATTTAAGTTTTGCTAATGATATTTTCCTTTTCTCTAATGTGATTGCAATTTAATAGCTTCACTCTCCGGTGCATTTAAGATGTTTAACAAGATTTCTTGGCTTATCATCAACTATAATAAGAGTGCTCTATTCACTTCCAAATAAGTCTTGCCCCCATTCGAGCCTTAATGTCGAGTTTTAGATGTCAACAACTTCCTGTAACTTATCTTGGAGCGCCCATTTCAGCAACCAATCCTACCCTTGGTGATTTCAGATCTCTCACAGATACAATTCTCAACCGAATAAGTAGTTGGAGTCATAGAGAACTATCCACTGTTGGAAAAGCTCAACTAATTAACTCTGTTCTCTCTTCTATTTCAACTTATTGGGGCTCACATCTAGTTATTCCCAACTATATTCACAAACCGATCAACCGAATCTTCAAGGATTTCTTATGGTCTGGTTGCAACATGCATACTAAAGTTGGCAAGATTAAATGGGCAGATGTATGTTTACCTCGTAGGCAAGGAGGCCTTGGTCTCATTACCTCCAAATTGCTGAACCAAACCAGGCTTACTAAGAAGGTATGACGTTTGATCCAAGATCGACAATCTTTATGGGTTAAAGGGGTCAATGCCTACTACATCAAGGAAAAATCCATATGGTGCTTTAACATTCACATGAAAGCTTCTGCTTTGATCAAATATGTTGGTAAGATCCGAGACAAGGTTAGAACTCACTACAACTGTCAACTCATTAATGGAGAGACTATGAAGTTTTGGTTTGATACGTGGCTCAGTTAATCTATCCCCTTCAACCTACCTCAATTTCATACACTCGAAGGATTTATTCCTGCTAGTGCTAATGTAGCTCACAATTTAACCATTTATCGACAACTCCAAAACAGGAATCCTCCCATAAGCAGCCCCTCACTTCTCAGTAATATCACCTTTACCAGATGACCTGACACGATTTTGTGGAGGCTAACATCTTCTGGTCAATTCAGCACTTCCTTAGCTAGAAGCATATACAAAATGAAGTATCCGCAGGTACAATGGTTTTATGCAGTCTGGATTCAGAACTTTAATCCTAGACTTGCCCATCTACTTTGGCAAGCTTTCAAAATTAAACTTGCTACTTTAGACCGAATTGGTAGGTTTCTAAGTTTCCATAACTGGTGTGCCTTGTGCAAGAATAATTTCGAATCACATAATCATCTCTTCTTTTCCTGCACATTTTCGAATCAGATTTGGAAATTCATCATGCTGAAATTTGATATCCCTAACCCCCCTGTAATCTAATCTGATGTCATGGATTGGAGTGTCCAACTCAAGCTCCCCCAGGAAGGTGATGTCTGGTTAATACTTTCAGCTCTAGTTTATATTGTTTGTGGCATTTGGAAGGAGAGGAACAACCATATATTTAGGTCTATTGCGTGCACATTACAACAACTACTGATAATCATGTAAGATCAAATCAAGATGCATCTGTTCCTTTACAAATATGAGCATGTAGTCAGCCAAGGAATGATCTCATGATGGCAGTTATACTAATTCAACCGAGACAAGTTCAAATGAATTAATGTCTGCTTATCATGCCCTAGTCTTGTCGACTTGTATTAGCTTTAAGAAGTTGCACAACTTTGTTCAATTAATGCATACTCTTGCCTAACTAGGTTCTTTTCAAGGGTTAGGCCCTTAGCTATATTCTCCAATTTTGTAAACTTCTTCCTTCATCTCGGCCAATTGAATTTATTACCTTTTATTCAAAAACAAAAAAACATGTCCGTTAGATTTGGACACAAAGTGAACCTCATTTATAAAAGCAATTCCAAATATGGTAAACATTATTAACAATATTCTAATGTAAGATTCGGGAAGGTTCAAAAGTACAAAGCTTTATTCATAACTAATAGAGAAATTGTTTTCAATAAACTTGTAGGATAAAAAAAGTTTTTAGGATAAGGTTTAAAGAAAACAATAGTTAAATACATAAGTAAAATAATAATAAATAAATAAATAAAGCAATTAAAAGAGAAATGAATAAAATAATTAAATAACAACCACAGATATGAGATATTAGGAAAAGAATCTTGTGCGGCCAATCAGAATAGCCCACCACGAACGATGTCGCCAACTTGGGAGACAAAGGTTTACTTTCAAGCTAAGTCCTAAAGAATTATATAAATTATAAACAAAAGGTGTGATTCCTCAAACCCTATTCTATTTCATGCAATCAATTAATCCATTTGTTTAGAATGAGATTTTTTATTAATATATTTTAACCTAATTAAAATATAAGCGACCGAACTCCCCAAAATAATCAATATCGAACTCAGTAAACAAACAAAAATGCATCTTTTTTTTTTTGGCTGTAAAAGAAAAAAACAAAAAAAACAAAAATGCATCTTAATTTTTGCGAAAGCATCGTAAATGCTACCGACGTATACAAGGGTCATCCTGGTGTACTTCTGTCGCCACTACGTTGTGTGGCGGGCCACCCGTTGCGGACTAGCGGGAGCCGTAGGAAACTTCAGAGAATCGTGTTAAAACTTGGTCTCTAGGATACTTCCATGTAGCTTCCTTTATGGACAATTTGACTTCGGTATAAAAAGCAAGACGGCAGGAGAATATCATTACGAGCACACACCAATACACCACACAATAGACATGCTGTGTGCTCGTAGTAAAAAATGGAGACTAGTCAGGAACAAAAGTTCATAGCAGTCGTGAAAAGGAGCTTGCAGCTTCTGGTCTCGTTCTTAATATTCTGTATGTTTCTTTATCTCCCGATTCCATCAACGTCACGATTCTTCACAGGCCTTTTCTGGTTGTTGTCACAAACCCTTGAAAGGAAACATACGTTCCTCATCTGTACTGGGATTCTCGCTTTTCTTTCCTGGGAATCATCATCAGTTTCTTGTTATTCTTCTTCTTCTAGCTCGTCTGACGATCTTGACCAGTTTTCTGATGTAGAAACAACGGAAGTTGATGGTGATGAGGAGGAGGAATGCGGTCACGAAGCCTTAGAGTACTGTTTGGAGAATGATTTTGTTGATGATAACGAAGCCGAAGAGAACCAAGAAACATCTTTAATAACGTCACCACCACCTCCTCCTCTTCTTCCGGAAGAAAAGGAAGAAATTACATTTAGTATTGGACTAAAAGGTGAAGTTTTCATTGAAGAGCAAATTGGGTTTATAGTGAAGGAGGAGGAGGGAGATTATGGAGGTGAAGCAGCACCGTCAATGGAACCAGACCAAGAGTTGGCAAATAGAGAGGAACTGAACAGGAGGATTGAAGAGTTTAGAAGGGGAATGAAGGAAGAAATCAGGATTGAAGCTCAACAACCACTCATAGCATTCTAAAAAGTTAGATAATATGCAGTTTCTATGTTCTGTTCTCTTAGTGATCATCAGTTAATTTTATGGTTCTTGTAAACTAGGAATTTCCACGACATGTAACATGTAAGTAGTTATCATTTTGTCTAAATTTTGATCCAATTAACAATCCTTAATTTTAACGAGAAAATATCTTCTTATGATCTCCAAATGAACAAGAAAATATTTATTCCTCCACTCTGTTTTGAATGAATAAATTGTTTTTTGTTTAATTATTTGGAAAAAAAAAAGGATGAATCTTGTTTTATTCTTCGACTTGTTTGGTTTTAGGCATTTAAAAAGGGTATGTTAATATTCACTTCCCAGCTGTGTGGAAATTGGGAAATGTTAGAGACGACAGAACAGATACACATAGACGCGGTTTTTAGATGCTGACATCTGAGCCCGATCCTAACCTGTCTCATTTTGTGCTGGCCTATTTTTAATTAAATGTAAAGTTTTGAATGTAACAGAATAAAATAGTGAAATGGAATAACTTATAATAAAATAAAAATAAATAAATATAATATTAAAAATTATTGTTTAGGAATGACTGGAAGGGTTTATAATATACTATAGTAAAATGTTATTAGAATAAAGAATTTATGATTTAATATAGTATAAAGTTATTTATTATTTTAAATTTCATTTTAAACTTTTAATCAAAATTCTTTTATTTTTACTGTTTACGATAAAATATAATATAATATAAAACCTTTGCCTTTCGTCTTATTCCATAAACAACCTTAATATTAATTGGTAGGACCTCGAGCTGAATTAATGCAACCGGTCAGTTGATAAGAACTCGGGCTAAGTTTAGACTCAAACTACTTAGGACCGACACCTATGACTTTGGCGAAAAACGACACCGATCATTTTTTCATTTTTAATTTAAAAAAAATAGCTTCGAGTCGTCCTAACTCCTAACAGAAGCGATCGAGGAACATTTTAATTAAAAATTATTTTAAAAAACAGCTCGAGTAGGGGTGGAGTCGGACTTGAGCCCCAGCGAAACGGTTTCGCCCTGCTTAGGCTTGGCTGAGCCATTGCCATCCCAAGCGGTTTTAGTCAAACCATACATGTGAACATGTCGCATGGATGATAATAATTTATATGGAGCAATACATATGCTAATGTATAAACATGGCTACGGTTAATATGAATACATAATGTCCTCAAACGGTTGTCTTAATTGAAAGAGAATGATGCACATTTTTAAATAGTTTTCAGCCCTTTAATTATAATAATTGAAGGATAAGTAAACTTCATTTTGGATAATAATAAGATTAATCAAAAATCAAACTTAATATTACATATTAAGGAGAATATATTCAAAATTGTCCAAACTTTTAATATTTTTTCAATTTAGATTTTAGGATTTTAAAATTTTCAATTAAACGACTAACATTTTAAAATCTTAATAATTCAGTTCAAAGTGTTATTTTTTATGATGCGACATATTTACTAAATATGATGTTTATCTATTATTGACATTAACAAAAATTAAGTTTTGAAAGTGTAATCCCTCAATTAAAAATTTTAAAAGCTTTGACACTCAATTGAAAAAAAAACTAAAAAGTTAAAAAATTTAGATTGATTATTCTTATATATTAATGCAATAAAGGTTTTGCATGATAAAATTTTCATGTTCAATTATCAAACATAGAATGCCAAATTCCCCGATTGATATTAGTGTTAAATCTGCTATATTTGAAGTGCATGTCCTAATTATGTGTTAGAAAGGCCTAACTCACCTCCAAAAGCTAACTCAAGAGGGGGAGGTTTGCACACTATTATAAATTGTTCAATACTCTTATATTTGTCCGATGTGGGATTCCTGACACACCCTCCTCAGCTCAAAGCAGAGCTGGATATCTGATGGGTATATTGGACAAAGGGACATAATTGGGCACTGCCCCAAACTATCGAGACAAACTATCTCTGATACCATATTAGAAAGGCCTAACTCACCTCCAAAAGTTGGCTCAAGATGAAAAAATTTGCACACTATTATAAATTGTTGAATGCTTTTATACTTGTTCGTTGTGAGATTCCTGACACTACGAAAGAGCTTAACAAACTTAAAGTCCACTGTTGTGGAGTAGATGAAAGGGAAAAGCCATTTTAATGATAAGAACAAGATCAATTTCGGGGTCCATGAAAGGTGAAATCTACTTCAAAACTTACGAGAGTACTATGAAAGAAGACAACCAACAACTTGGGCACTCTAGTAGTCAATTATTGCAAGTAGGGTAAAAAAGTACGAAGTTTTTAAGTATGGAAAGCATAGTTTTCAAAGGTCAGTCGTCTCGGTAAATGGTCGGCTACCCACCCCAGATTCATATCAGGAGAATTTAGTGTTCAAGTTGGCCCTTCATTATCTAAACACAATTAATTAGTTTTTATATAGTGATTTGAGTGACTTAGATATATATGAAAATATGTTGAATCTGGTTCGAATTTTATATGACCTGATTTTAAGCCATTTTCTTTTAAAGTATGGATTATGGAAAACATAGTTTCGAATGGTCGGTCGACTTAGTAAATGGTCGGCTACTGAATGCAGATAAGGAGAATCTAATGCTCAAATTGGCCCTTCACTGTCTAAACATTATTAATTAGTTTTTTTTTTTATTTGAGTGACTTAAATATTGGGTTAATTACAAAAATAAATCTCAAATTTTGCTCAATTTTATAATTATAGTCTGAACTTTAAAAAGTGACAATTAAATACTCAAACTTTCATTTTTTTGATAAATTCATTTTTTTAATTATAACCCAACATTAAAATCTTCGTTAACGTTAGTAACTTGACTTACCACGTGTTCTAGAAATCCTTAATGTTTATACACATCGGACTTAATTAAGTTAACTTATTAAGTCTAATTAAATTACATCGTTTAATGAAACTACGAAAAAAGGTGTGAAATGCTTACCTCTGTGTTGGTGCTAGAAGCAGTGACGTAGCTAGCTGGGGCTCAGTGGTGCACAGGGCTCCCCAAAATTTATAAAAATTAAATATTTTAATTTTAATATATATATATAAGAATATAACCACTGAGCTCCCAAAATTTGGAAACTTAAATATTTGGGTTCTTTTATTTTAAATTCTTGGCTCCGTCACTGGCTAGAAGAATCTATCGTGCGAAGAGAAGTTGTTGTGTTGGTGCAAGAAGAATCTGTCATGCGAAGAGAAGTTGTTGTACTAGTGCGAGAAGAATTTGTCATGAGACAACACTTTGTCATGGTGGTGAGAGACGACGATACTCTTTCATGTTGGTGCCCTCTCTTTCTATGCATGAATGAACTGATTTAGGTAGCGAGTTTGATTTAGGGATTTCAGCGATTGGCAACAAGGTTGATACTAGAACGAATTGAGGATGGTGCGATGTGATGCCAGAATGAACTGAGGAGCTTCAGGCGAGAATGAATTGAGGAGCGGCAAATGTCTATGTGAGAACGAAGAGTAACGACTTTGATTTAGAGATTTCAATCAAAAGCGACGTAATTTAGTTATGTTTAATCAGTTAATTTAATTAAACAACGTAGTTTAGCTAATTAATTAGTTTAATTAAGTCTTACATGTATAAGGGTTTAAGATTTTTGGAACACGTGGCAAGTCATGTCAGTAACGTTAACGGAGATTTTAACATTAGATTATAATTAAAAAATGAAAATTTATGTATTTAATTGTCACTTTTTAAAGTTCGATATATAATTGTAAAATTGAGTGAAGTTTGAGATTTTTTATAATTAAACCGTGAAACTATGTCAAATCTTATATTATTTTATTTTAATTTTTTTAAAATTCAAATTAAGTCTAAGACTTGATTGAATTTGAATTATCATATTTAAATTTAGTTTAATTAAAATTTGAATTTTTTGAAAATTTAAGTTGATTTCGATAAAAAATTTGATAACTTTGAATTTTATTTACTAACTTTGAATTAAGTTAAATTTAAAAAAAAATGCTTAACTAGAAACTATACTTGTTATAGTACCGGTATTTGATAAATTTACACTGGATTGTCTGATAAGGTCATGAGATTACGAAAAAAGAGTACTCAGATTGCTGATTAGTTTATTAAATTTCAGAAATTGAAAAAATTCAAATATCTTTTTAAAATATTATTTTGATACTCCTTGCAAAATCACCTACCTAAGTAATAATAGTCTATTTCTGTGACCCTGCCATGATCCTTTTCTAAGCTTCGGCGAAAGTTACCGTGTCCTGTTTAATTCTTTTTTGATCTTGCTTCAACCATTTCGTAGGAATAAAAAATATTTCAGACAAGACTCGAATTCCTTGTAAATAAATCTACACTTACAACTTCAATTTTTGTATCAGTTGGTGATTGTGTATAGGGTTTTTTTTGATGTTTCTGTCTTTCTCTATTTGATTGGAGACAAAACCGAAAAATTTGTGTGATATCTTTAGGTATATTTTTCCCGTATGTTGGACAAAAGTCCTATCTCCCGTGAACAAGAATTATAATGATAAAGTATAAGGTTAATTATATAGAATTCCTGTAGGGTTTGATTTCTTTAATTTCAATATATATTTTAAAGCAATTATGTCTTATTTATTTGTAGTATCACTTAATCATAACATATTTTTTTTGTTATTTTTATTAAATTTTAATTACTTCATATATAATTCTCTCATATTTATAGGCAATCTAAGGATTAATCATTGAAGTTCCTCCTTAATGGTTTGCGGTTATCCGTCGATCTAGGTAACTCGTCCAACCCAGTTAGAAATATCATTTATCCAAATAGTTGCAACAGATGTGAATGTGAATTAGTAGTAACATTATTGTTAATGCGAATTAGTAGTATTCGTCGCATTTGAAATGATTTGCTAATTAATTGTTTTATATATCGATGGCCGTTTCATTTTGATGTATATAGTTAATGTAATTGATGTGTATAAACTGACAACACGAATTGAGTCGATAATAAACTCATTGTGTGCCGTAAAAACACGATATTGTCATGTCATTTAATAGCCATTTTTTTAGAAAAGCATTTTGAAATTGAATCACCATGCAGTTTAAGAAGATAAAATTAGAACCTTAATTTATTTCTTTTGCCAATCACATTTAAAATGCTTCAATGTAAACAACAAAAATTAATACAAAAATGGTAGTTAACCTCATACAATGTAATTAATTTTTGTACTAAATAGTTAGTACCATAACAACATCCAACACATCAAATGATGAATATAACACGTTCAATTACATTATACACTAATGTAAATGATATAATTTATATATTGACAAACTTTTGAAAGAACAATAGGTGCTATACAGGAAATAAGTAAAATTGGTGAAATAATTTCACCAACAATTTTAAAAAGAAAAAAATTGGAACCTTAGTTTCTTTCTTTTGCCAATGACATTTAAAATAATAGCTTCAATGTAAACTTGAAAACCTAATACAAAATTAGTAGTTAACTTCATACAATGTAATTAATTTTTGTACTAAATAGTTAGTACCATAACAACATCCAGCACATCAAATGATGAATATAACATTTTCAATTACATTTATACACTAATGTAAATGATATAATTTATATATTGACAAATTAGAAAGAACAATACGTGTTATAAAGGAAATAGGTAAAGGTAATTTCACCAATATGTTTTAAAAAATAAAAATTGGAACCTTAATTTCTTTCTTTTGCCAATGACATTTAAATAATAGCTTCAATGTAAATCACAAAAATTAATACAAAAGACCTAACCAATTACAATGTCATATATACATTGCGAGAAAGTCGACATATATATTCCTTTTCATTCAAGCAATCATATTACAATTTTCTTCATTCACTTAGAGATCTTATTGTCGTTATCTTTTTTAAATAGAGAGCACAAAGACACAATTCATAGTAAAGGGATTATTAATGTTGAAGAAAGACATAGGCAACAGTTTGTATCATAGTTTAGAAATCGAGTAAGTTTCATATTGATTACATATTATGAAAATATGAGAATATGTCTCATCCTCATATTTATTTTCAATTTTTCGTACAGATGATACAGTTACATAATTGTAACGTACAAGAATTGACAACAACATTATATAGTTTGGCATATGGGCCTTATATTTGTGGGAAGAAATACACAGGTTGCATTGTTAATTGGGTGAGATTTCACATACAAGATCGAGATAGTCGAGTTAGAAGTCAAAATAGTGGGGTTGTCATTGAAAGATGTCATGATGACGAAATCATTGACTTTTACGGTGTCATCTCTAAAATAATAGAGTTGCACTACATCAAGGATAAAAAGGTTGTTATACTTAAATGCAAATGGTTTGATCTAACTAACATGAAAGTGAACGGGCATATTACTACCATAAATATTAGTAAGACATAGTATGATAACGATACTTTTGTCCTTGCAAGTCAAGTCAAACACGTTTTCTACGTCAACGATACTGTATTGGGTAGCAATTGAAAGGTTGTTCAAAAGTTTCAACAAAGAAATGTCTTTGATTTTTGTGAAAGGAATATTGGTCAATTGGATGAGGATGCAGATGAAGTTTATGAAGATATTGGATTGGAGTTTAATAAAGAAGGCATTACAGTAGAAGATGCAGATATATCATCATTTCCTAAGAGAGATGTTAATCCCAACATAGTTCAACTAGATGAACTCCAAACCCATCTTGTCTTACAAACAGAAAAGACTATATTCATGATGACTTAAATGACAATGACGATACTTTGCTCGAATATATTAGTAATGGAGAATCCAATGATAATATACTTAATGATGATGATTTTCAAAATCTTGATCATGATGATTAAATGTAAATCAATTGTTTATATTATTTGAAATGTTATGTTCATAATTGCCTTATGTTATTGATGTTTTACTTATATTAATTTAGACTAGATGCATATTTTTAATATTTCACTTATGTTTTTGGGGAATGTTAAGACAAATGTTTAGTATTTGACTACTGATCTCCTTATATTTATGTGAAATATTGATGTTTGAGTTAAGATTATGCGTTGTGTTCATATTTCATTTTACACAGGTTCAATATCATGCCATCTAGTAGAAACAAGGGAAAGAGGGTGGTAACAACCGAAGAAGTTCCTCCCGCACAACAACCAACTCAATCTGAACCCATTGTTCAACAACCATCAATTGCATCCTCGAATAAAGACAGTCAATAGCAACCTTTACCAACATTGTCTGTTAGTGTTGAGGGATCTTCAAGTATGTTATTGTTAACCAAACACATTTACATTAATGCTGAAATTACTCATTACATGTTTAGTATGTTTTTCTTATTATGATTTTTTTTGTTTTCAGGTTCCAATACTGGTATTAGAAAACGAGGTAGAGGTATCACAAAAGGAATTGAGTTGTAACAGATGAATGTTGCAATGAATAGCAAGTTGTTTGTGATCATTGACCCCACGCAACGTCGCCCTCTGGATAAGATTCAATTTGCAAAATTGTCTAGTGAGTTGAGCGTCATTGTGAGGAATGAATTACCGTGCCTTCAACATGCCAGGCAATTGAAGGAAGATAACTTGCTACAAAATGCTATGATCAAAGTTTCGGTAATATTTCAATTCATTTGATTATATGTATTGCGATTTACTTAACAAAAACAATAACTTAACTTATACATGTTCTTCACAGATGAAGCTTAATATCGTCAATATCGACAAGCTTGAGGTTTCAAGCTGTGTTAGTTTACTATTAAAACAAAAGGCGAAGGATCATCGATATAGACTTCATAAATATTACCAGTCTTTCCCTTTCGATGAAGAGGCAAGGAGACATGTTTCGAAACCCGTGACTCCATAAAATTAGAGTGAAATATGTGATTATTGGGCCTTAGCGAAGGTTTAGGTTTAGGTTTAGGTTTAGGTTTGTTTTTCTCTCTTCATACTTCCTTACATTAATTTTGTTTTTACATTTCATGACTATTTCTCTTAATTTAGGAAAAGTGTGAGAAAGCCAAGGTGAACAGAGCAAAAATGAAGACTCCTCATAACACCGACTCCAAATCATTTGTTGTCATCCAATAAGAATTTGTAAGTGTAACGTTTTCAACTTATTATTCTATTTCTTAATACAATAAATTCTATTATCTTCTAATTTTTAAATTCATATAATAGAGTCAAACTCAACTCTAAGGACAAGAATGTGATAGGATCACACTTTACAAGCTAACATATTACAAGGAAGGTGAAGGCTGGATGTCTGAAGAGACGCAAACTAATTATGTAAGTACAAACAAACTAATATTATAGTTTATTTTTCTATGTAATACTAAGTAACAATTTTTTAATTAACTTGATTTTGTACTTTAAATTGTAGGACAAGATGCAGGAGTTGTTGCAAACAACATTGTCTGAGGGGAATAAACCCAATGTCAATGACATTTGTAACCATGTTCTTAGTCTAAGATCGGGGTATATTAAAGGTCTTGGATATGACCCTAAGGGCCTGTTTAGTTGAGCTTTTATCAGTAGAGCTTTTATCAGTAGAGCTTTTGTCAGTAGAGCTTTTCTGAGAAGAGCTTTTTTTAAAAGCCAGTTAACTTTTGGTTGTCAATTAAAAAAACAGCTTTTTTAAAAGAGCTTCATACAGTAGACTATTTGGCAACATAAAAATAAAAATTACTTTTATTAATTTTAACTATATTTTATTTTATAATAAAATTATTTATTTTATTTATCCAAAAATTGCAGGTGTAATAATTAATGTTGTATGAAAAATGTTTTAAAATAAAATTATTTTGGTGAATGATAATTTAATTTATATATTATAAATACTATACTAAAATCATAAAACCTTAAAACCCTAAACACAACTAAATAGCTTCTAAGTACACGCGTCACAATCTTGCCCTTTGATCGATTAAGGTTTAGGAGTAACAAAAGCTTCGTTCCAGTAAAACTCTCCTCTGTTCTGCTCTGTTCACATTTAGAATACAATGGTTTCTCCTTCCGCGTCCTCTTTCTCGTAGTTGTTAGATTGAGAGAGCTATGAAGTTTTAAGAAAAATGTTAGTGGCATACTTCTCTTTGTTATAGTACGAGATAAACGGAATGAAACAGCCACTTGTGAAGACTAAGGATGGAGATTTTGAACTTCTCTTCCAGGTTACAGAGGAGGAGTTGGAGGTAGGTATGTCGTTGCGTGATTTTCATTCTCATTTTGAAGCTAATCCTGGAGGGTTTCGTCTAGAATCTGAAGATAAGTCTGAGAATGAGAAGGCTTTTTGTTTCGGCAAGCAAAGAAGACGTATTTTTTGAGTTTTTGTTTTCCAAGATTATAAACGTAAGTGACGGGAGTGAGTTAAAAAATAGCTTCCCGAAAAAGCTAAAATTTGGGCTTTTCTGAAAAGCTCCAAATTTTAGCTTTTCAAAAAGCTGTATTTTAACTTTTTCAAAAGTTAATTCTACTTCAAAATTGCTTTTGAAGTTTGCAGCCAAACCAAACATCCATTTTTTCTCAAAAATAACTTTTGCGGTAGAAAAAAGTACTTTTGGACCTTCCAAAAGCTGAACCAAACAGATACTAAGTCTGTTGGTGCATCTTCGTCACAACTAACATATGTCACGGTGCTTTAAGAGGAAAACCAGGCACTGAAGACTAAGTTACAATGTACAAAAGAGAAGTTAGATCGTAATGTAAAAGAAGTGAACAAACTTAAAAAGATGGTCAAACAATTACTTGGCTCAAACTATGTCAGTAGTAGTAACAACGATGAGGAGTCTTAGTTTGTATATGACCTGTATTTTTTTTATATAAAATGTATTTCATTTTTAACGTTTATTTTATTTCAATTTATTATTATTTAAAAAATATGTCACCAACATTAATTATAAAATGTAACTAATTTATATTTCAAACTGTCTTAAAAATTGTAATAAATTAAATTAAATTTATTTTTAACAATTATAATAAAATTTAAATTTAAAATAAAATTTGTCACTAAAAAGTATCAGCTACCAAAACAAAATCGTCAAAAAATGTTATTACCTACGTTTACAAGAACGTCTTTAAAAACGTTTACCTACAACAAGAAATTAGTAGCTAAAACTATTTTGTTACAAAAATAGAATCGTCACTAAAAAGTACTAGCTACTAAAACAAAATCGTCACAAAATGTTGTTACGTACGTTTACAAAAATGTCTCTAAATACATTTACTTGTAACAAACAATTAGTAGCTAAAATTATCATCTACAAAAAAATCGTCAATAAAAATAATTGCCTACGACTATGGTTTAGTAGGTAAAAACCTTTATCTACGAAACACATATGTCGCAAAATAATATGTATGACGTTCTTCGTTCTCGTTAGTTATATGTTTTACCGACAAAATTATTGTGTATCTAAAACCTTTTTGCGACAATTTCAAAAAAATGTCGCGGATAGTATTTTACTACCGAGATTCAGCGACCATTAGAATGACGATTATTTTTCGTTACAGATATTAATTTGCAACGATTATTTAATATTTAGCGACGTTTGATTTCGTCACCGGATAAGCTTATCTGCTGTAGCAACAGTCCAAACAATCAGATTCCCTTCATCATCTGCATGAGATGGCCACAAATGAAATTATTTTATGTATCTTCGAACATCATATTAAAATAAATAATTCTCATAACAATTTATTTATACAACATAAAATTTTTAGTTGCGCACTAACGTTTTATTTAATTTTGATATAATATAGATTAAAATTTTCATATAACATCATTTAGAGTTCTAAATAGATGTAAAATTAGTAAATGTTGAGAGAAGTTATTTGATAAGCAAAACAATATTATATAAAATAAATATTTATACATAAACTTTTAATATTTTGATTTTTGATTTACTTGTTACTAAATACTTATAAATTAATCTTTGGCATATTAAAATTTAGTAATATATCTCTTAAAACAAAAGAAAATGAAAAGTGAATAGTCTACGGCCGTTGGATTTCATCCCTGTTATTTTGTTGTAAATTTTAGTCTTTGTTTTCCTATTATTAGTTAATGTTTTCAAATAAAAATAACAATATATTTGATTGTCAATGTCTAAGAATTAAATATTTTTATAAAATAAACAAATTATATAAATTTGTTTTTATTTTTATATTGATAAATTAATTATAAAAGTTATATTATTCATAATTTTTATTAATAATTAATATTAAATAATATATATTTAATTATTAATAAATCATATTATGAAAAATAAAAATAAAAACACTTTTTATAAATTTCATAAATTATGAAAACTAGAAAAATCAAAAAAAAAAAACGAAATCAAAATCAAAATCTTTAAATAAACAAATTCTCTCTTTTTGTTGAATTTAAAAATAAAAATTTAGATAAAAATAACTCGGCCTTAAGATTCACGGAAAAGTAAAAGACAGGCCTGTTGTGGGGGGCATAATCATGTTAACCCAGTTTCTTATGAGCCGAAATCTGCAATGGGCTCACTTTGTTTTGATCCGTAACAGAAATGTTTCATCAATTTCTAACCATTTAATTTCCAAATTGAAACAAATATTCCAAATTAAATATATAATAATGGATACACTAGTTCTAACTCTTGACATATATTCTTACAAGTTTAAAATATAATTAATTATATTACATCTCCTATAATTTCAATTTTAATTTTAATTTTCATTAAAAAATCATAAAATTAAATCAATAAAAAATTATTTCACTCCCAGTTAGTGATCAAAATTAAAAATTCAATTCATAGACATTTTAATACTTTTAAATAATTTTAAATGAAAATTTGAAAATCATAATCATAAATTGTCATTTTAATCATTAAATTTCTTGGCATGTATATTAATATTTGATAAACCATTTTATAAATGACTGAGGAGTAAATATTACGTGGGTTATTTAGAAACAACCTCTTTATTAGTTTGAGATAAGGCTGAGGGCTACTGAATCTTTTTAAATCCAGCGTATCAGCAATATTTCTGCTAGATGTTATCTTTGTTATTTTATGTTAATCTATTTTTTAACAAATTAGATTGATTTATAAAATTTTAAAAATTCTTTTAAATATACTCAATTTTTAAGTTTTTTTTTCCAATGATTCATTTTATCTTAAATTACAAATCTCGACAATCTATCTAGTAACCAAGGATTGCTATATATATAATAATATATAATTTAATGAATACAATTTTTAGAGTTAATTTCAAAAATAATAAATTTAGGGAGTGTTTGTTTTCATTGTTGTTTTTGGTTTTTTATTTTTGTTTTCAAATTCAGTAAAAAAACTTGTTTGGTTGAGTTTTTAGTTTCTGTTTTTGGTTTTGGTTTCTTCCAG
>JAOQMQ010000003.1:3371010-3385239 GCA_027563845.1 Erythroxylum subrotundum
ATAATAATAATAATAATAATAATAATAATAATAATAATAATAATAATAATAATAATAATAATAACAATAACAACAACCAAATATATTTTTGTTTTCAGGTTTTTATTAAAAATCTCAACCAAACAGATTTTTGTTTTCAGTTTTTATATTGCAAATCTAAACTAAATACATTTTCGTTTTTAAAATAAAAAACAGAAACTAAAAATAAAAAACAGAAATAAAAAATAACAACAGAAATATAAAAAAGTGAAACCAAACCGCAGTAGTTTTAGAGTTTTCAATTGAATAAAGTTTCACAGATTTGAATGGCAATTCTTTTTTGTGGAGGTTTCGAACTTTCACTTGATAAGGTCTCCGAGGCCATAACGTTAAAAGCCTACCGCACACTTGAGAAGAAGACTGGGGGACTGTGAAGAGAGCCATGGCTTACAATCTCTGTTCTTCGTCTTGCTCTCTCTATCAGCCCCTCTGCAACCCTCTATCCTCATCATCTCGGGAGCCAAAGCCGAAAAACATGTACCAATATTTTAAGCTCTCTTCAGTGTTGTTACATCAGCCAAGAACCTCACTGTACATTACCCATGTCTCTTTGCAAGACCCAATTCAACAGGAAGCTGAAAAAGAGAACAATCTTCAATACCCAGATGGCAAAGTTAGCGTTTCCTCAAAATCCTATATCTGGGTCAATCCCAATAGCCCCAGAGCTTCACGTCTTAGGAAAAGATCCTATGATTCCAAGTATACTTCTCTTGTCAAAGTTGCAGAGATGTTGAATTCGTGTAACCCAAACGAAGAAGAAGTTTCGAGAGTTTTGAGTGAGTTGGGTGATAAGGTTTTGGAGCAAGATGCTGTTGTTATTATCAATAATATGTCAAACCCGGAAAATGCGGTTCTTGTTCTCGAGTATTTTCGAGGGAAGATGGAGTTCAATAGAGAGGTTATTCTTTATAATGTTGTTTTGAAAGTGTTTAGAAAGTGTAGGGATTTGAATGGAGCAGGGAAACTGTTTGAGGAAATGCTTGGGAGAGAGATTAAACCTGATAACGCTACTTTTTCGACTATAATTAGCTGCGCTAGGTTGTCAGGTTTGTATGATAAGGCAGTGGAATGGTTTGAGAAAATTCCCAGTTTCGGGTTGAGTCCTGACGATGTTACTTTTTCGGCAATGATTGATGTTTATGGTCGGGCTGGTAAGGTTGAAATGGCTTTGAGCTTGTATGACCGAGCTAGGACTGAGAAATGGCGGCTTGATGCAGTTACTTTTGCAACATTGATTAAAATTTATGGGGTGTCAGGGAATTTTGATGGGTGCTTGAATGTTTATGAGGAAATGAAAGCTCTAGGAGTAAAGGCGAATTTGGTAACTTATAACACTTTGTTTGATGCTATGGGAAGAGCCAAGAGACCATGGCAAGCAAAGAAAATCTACAAGGATATGATTGACAATGGGGTTTCACCAAGTTATGCCACTTATGCAGCTCTATTGCGTGCTTATGGTAGAGCACGTTACGGTGAGGATGCTCTTAAAGTTTATAGAGAGATGAAGGAGAAGGGGTTGGAGTTAAATGTGATTCTTTACAATACACTATTGTCTATGTGTGCTGATCTTGGCTATGTGGATGAAGGAGTTGAGATTTACAAAGACATGAAGACTTCTGGTACCAAGCCTGACAGTTGGAGTTTTTCATCTTTGATTACCATGTTCTCATGTAGTGGTAAGGTGTCCGAGGCTGAGAATGTTTTGAATGAGATGAATGAAACAGGTTTTGAGCTAGATATTTTTGTTTTGACGTCACTTATTCAGTGCTATGGGAAAGCACAGCTTACTAGTGATGTTGTACGCACAGTCGATCAAGTTTTAGAATTGGGTATAACTCCAGATGATCGGTTTTGTGGGTGTCTTTTAAATGTAATGACTCAAACCCCAAATGAAGAACTTAACAAGCTTGTTGAATGTATTGACAGAGTCAATACGAAGCTTGGTTTTCTTGTAAAAGTTCTGGTGGATGACCACAGCAATAGGGAAAATCTCAGGAAGGAAGCAGATGAACTTTTTAGTTCTATTAGTTCAGATGTGAAGAAGGCCTACTGTAATTGTTTGATTGACCTCTGTGTCAACCTCAATATGTTGGAGAAAGCCTGTGAATTACTGGAGCTAGGGCTTACTATTGGAATTTATAGAGATATACAATCCAAGTCTTCAACTCAGTGGTCTCTTCATTTGAAAAGTCTCTCTCTTGGGGCAGCTCTAACGGCATTACATGTTTGGATAAATGATTTGTCTAAGGCATTCGAATCTGGAGAAGAGCTTCCACCTGTCCTAGGAATCAATACTGGGCATGGGAAGCATAAGTATTCAAGTCGAGGTTTAGCCAGTGTGTTCGAGTCTCATTTGAAAGAAATGGATGCTCCATTTCATGAGGCCCCAGATAAGGTGGGCTGGTTCTTGACCACGAAGATAGCAGCTGAATCATGGCTTAGATCTAGAAGCTCTACTGTGGTAGTTGCTGCATAGCTAGTATGCTCATACAGATTCTCCTGTTTAAATGTGCATGGGCTCTATGCTTTTCTTGATTTCTCCACTTGTGTTGCTGATGCTGTCTCCTCCGCTGGAGAGTTTTTGTACTATCAGAAACAAAAATCTGTGAAGGAAACCATGGCTGGGTTACTGTTTTTAAGCATCTCTTGAGATAAAGCTACAATTCCTCCCTTACCTCTAAAGATACGAAATTTTTATCCATTTTATCCAATATAGGCTATTTTCTAATGCTTCTATGATTAGTAAGAAGTTATTACTCGTCTCTAGTTCTAGTGGAGGTCATGACACGACCGTCTCAAAAATGCAATGTATACCTTAATAACTCATCAATGTATAAATGAAACAATAGCATTTCATGCTTAGGCAATATATATGAAAACTGGTGTACTTCTCTGTTTCTCTTCTAAGGGCAAAAGAGTTGATAAGATATTAATATATTCCGAGGCTAAGCACCATAAAAGCAGGAAGATAAGTTACAGTTCTGTCAAGTCAATTCTTTAACAAGTTGGTGTCAAATTCATAAATTGATACAAGTGCTTTAAGCATAGGCCTTTATATGATTAAGCTTCCATGTGTTAATTTTTGTTCCCATATTACGAAACAAGCTCTAGGTGCTAGGCTGAGAGGTGTTATCTTTCTTTGCTCGCTTGAAATGGAAAGTGTTCAGAAGAGCTAAAATATAGAGAAAAAAAAAACAGTTTAATCAACCATTGCAGAGCTTATATACTTGTATAGCTGTGAGTCATTCATACTTTAGGCTTATAGCATGTATCTTGTATGGTTCTTGGCCGACATAAGAAGGAAAAAGAAGAAAAGACTATCAAATTGCAGACAAGCAAGATTAAAAAAAAAGAGGATTGTAGGTAGAAGCATAAAAAAGAAATCCAAAGCTCCAAGAAACTTTTAATCTGGTTAATATAGAAAGGATTGACTTCAACATCATATTCTATATTATTTTCTCTAAGCCTTTGAGAACGTTCAAATCACATACAGTTTTGACCTTCTTCAGAAAGTAGTGCAGTGCATTGAAGTAATAAGAGTGGGATGTCTCTCTTCTTCTTTTATTCAAATAACGGAGTCAACAATCAGAGGATGCAATACTGTGATGGGTTGCACGTTGAATTGCCTCCAACGTGAAGTCAATTAAAAGAGCATTCTATAAATCCATGCACACCATTCTCTGGTTGATAGGGTTAGTACTACATGGGGAACTGCATACGTGCACCTTGCTTCTCGCAGACAGAGAAGAGCAGAGTCCTCATCTACAATGGCGGAGAAGCGGAGTTCAAAGCCTCAACAAGTGTAGAAAACATCACTTCAGGTTATTTCTCTGGTTTTGTACTGGTTCATCATAACCTGCCTTATGCACCACTGCCACCCAAAACCAAGCTAGAGCCTGGAGAGGTTTACTATCTCATGCCACCCATCAAGCATCCAGTTTGCAGGCAAATTGCTTCATCAAAGCTTGGCAAGCCACAGACTTGTCGAAAGCAGAAATTGAGAATAGTGTTGACTAAGCAGCAGTTAGAGTTGCTGTTGGGAAATGACAAGAAGTGCAAACCTAAAGCAGATAGAAAATGGCAACCATCTTTAGCTACCATTCCGGAGGTGCAGAAGTTTTAAACAAAATGCATATTCCAAGAGTTTTTCATTGCCGGTTCGATTTCAACCATAATTTCCCTTCTGAAAGCTTGTAACTCTATAATGGATGGTAGAGGAAAAGTTCCGAGGGAAAGAAACCAGGGAGGTTTTAGAGTTGTTGATTGTAAATTTTACTTGTAAGCAAATACCAGAGATCATTGGTCTTCCTGTGCCTTTTAAGCCACACCAGGATGACTACTACCTGTATATTTCAAATGTTTTGGTTATCATGATCCGTTCCACTGAGAAATCAGGATTGAGTATAATGCCTTTTTAAGTCCGAACTCAGAAATCTAAGATAGGATCATCATTTCTTTCATCTTCAAGATCTTTTCCAAATGGTATAATTGAAATTTTGACTACTTAGATTCTTGGAACTTAAACTGGGATCAATAAAATTTTCTTCAATAAAATTCAAAATTCGACTCGATCCATTGTTATAATCACCAAAGAACTTCAATAATATGCATAAAATGATCAAGGTGATCATGCTGCTGCACTACAAAATAAGTATGCAAAAACTTAAATACAGGCTTAAACTGCTGTAAGGTCTTATTAGCCAACTTAACAGGGTTTTTGTGACAGATAACAATAACATACAGAGGAAGAGTCCGTGAGTGAGTCCGTCTCTTCAGTAAATTGACTCAAAGAGAGGGTTTGGAGCTTCCCCTGTTGCTAAGCAAAATCCAAAGACACGTTTCCTCAGCCAGCTTTTTAATTTATGGGTTTGATATAACTGAAATTAATAAATTTATATATTTTTGCAAAATTAAAATTTAAAATTTAAAATAAAAAAGAACTTAAAATAAGATTAAAGAAGGATACTGTTTTTATTTATTGAAAGGTTTGAAGTTAAATTAGAAATAAATATTAACAAATAAAAATCAATTAATTTATAAAAAATGGTTAATTTTTATGATAATTAATAAATCGAATAAATTTTAATAAAATAGGTATTAAAATAAACCGAAATAATAAATTAAATAGTCCTAATTTTTTTTCGAATAGATTAATGATTTTTTAATTGATATTAGTGCAACATGATTAGATGTAATCTTGTTTTGCAAAAGGGGTTTGAATTTCGAGCAAGAAGACACTTAATCATGTTATCTTCCACGTCATTGGTTTAACTTTTTCTTAACACCCACCATTAAGTGATGATCACATGGAGGAAAAAGGCAATTATTCCTTGCCCAAGTACTAATCTTTCGGTTTCATTAGTTGCGAAGTTGGCATTTGAAAAAGCAACCGACCCATGTAAGGTATGGACAAAGCACTTATACCTATTACATTCCTTTGGCTTTCCTATAAAATGACTCCTATGCCCCTTAAGGCTATTAATTTTTGAATAAAAAATGTTTAAAAATTCTTTTCATCTTTAAAATTTTCGAAAAATTGTTGTAATTCTAAAATTTTCGAAACAACCCTTTTTTAATATCAGTTTAAAAAATAATAAAACATATGTGATATCAATATCACACGAATAAATATTACTTACATGAATAACCTAATTCATTTCTTAAAGTTGAAAGAAATTAATTAAAATTGAAATAAATTAATAATTTATTATAATTATTTCAAATTATTTAATTTAACTAATTAATATTTAATTTAAGAATTGAGTTAAATTATTATGCTAGTAATATTTGATTAGTGCGTTATATGACACTTATACCGCGTATGTTAATTTAAGGGAAGAGATTTCTTTAAAATTAAGAATTATAAAAAAGATTTAAAAATTTTATAAATCAATTTTTTTAAAAAAAGTTTATTAAATACAAATATTAAAAGAAATGTAAGGGCAGGAGGGCACTAGTGTAATTGAAGATAAGATCAGAACTGCAGAAGAGAATAGATGGAGAATCTGCGCAAAGATAAGATAACCCAGGTATTATTTGAAGGAAAAGAAGCAAACTTTTGGATTCAACTCTTTAAAACAGATATCTAATATCCATTTTCCATCTTCCCAATCCTCTCCTTGCCTTCTTCTTCTTCTTCTTCTATTTCCTTCAGGTCATGAGGAACTGGGAAAAGCTGTTGCAGTACAGGCAACAGTTTGGTGTAGCAGTCGTTGCTTCACTTGTCTTTTCCTTACTGTTATATGCAGCTCCTAGGATGCTCAACATTGTTGCATACTTTTGGCCTCTTTTTGCCTCAACAGGTGTGTTCTTGGTCTTGATAATAGCCTTTGGTGGTGGTGTTTCGCAGTTTGCAACCGATCAGGTTCATGGTGACAAAGCTGGTGAAGGGCTTCTTGATTATGTCTCAGGGCGGCCAGAGCACTTCCAGGAGCCTAGAGAATATGACTCATAGTCATAGCAGAGGAGGTTCAAGAACTCGCAATCTCAATGCACATAAAAAACTTGGAGAGAAGAAATAAACATAAAGTTAGATGTAAATTTCACCAACAATCATATCCTGTCTGTGTTTGCTTCCTTGAACATTGTTAATATCAGGCCTGAACTGAACCTCAATAAAGTCTCCTGTCACTCGATCCCATGAACTTATTTCCAGCATATTTCATTTTATTTACTTCTTGTTCATGTGCCAAACTGCTTCCAAATTATCAAGCATAAATAGGAAAAGATCATAAGTTTCTTCAGAGCTTAACATGCACTTAGTCCAACTGAACCAAAAGAACATGCTATTCAAAGTAGGGAAAGAAGATTTATTACAAGAAAATAAGAAGCAAACTACACGCACAGTTTCCATTGTTAATTCCCAGTGAAAGGAAAAGAGAAAAAGGTCGTTTACTTTTTCATCAATCAAAGAACAAGATGTGAATCTGTGGATTTGAAAAGGAAAAAATCTTAGTTTCCACCTGTTTTGAAATGTTATATGAACATGGAGGAATTCACTTTACTTTGGTGGTGTTAATGTGAGATTTTTACTTAAAATATTGATTGAGAAGGCACAATATCTGATTCTGTCAATGTTCCTGATTGATCCACATCCAGCTTTTTGAATGTTTCCATTCCCATTGAGATATCTTCCTGACTGATCTTCCCCATCTCCTTCAATGTGTGCAGAATGAACTCTGCAGCACTACAAAGTAATAATGGAAGAAAATAAAGCAGATTAGGGTAATTATAGATTATATTAAAATAACTCAAGAGTATGATCAGGTAATCTCACCTGACAACTTTGTCATGATCAAGGTCTGCTGCCTCAAGATCTGAGGATGTCAGGTTTCGGGATAGAATGTCTTTAACAAGCGATCTTTGCCTCTTTTCAGTGCATAATTCAGCAAGGTAGAGAAAGAATTGAGCTAAGCAAACTGTGCTGCTCAATATCCAGAATGCACCAAATATGCGACCAGTGCTGGTTGAGAAGCTCTGATCTCCATAGCCAAGTGTAGTGATGGTAGAAAATACACAATAAAACGCATCAACAAGTTCCAGATTCTCAGCCAGGTATAAGAACAAAGTTCCTAGAACTACAAGCACTGCCAGAAGAGCTGTGACAAAAAGAAACTTAAACTTGACTTTAGATGTTTCAGCCTCCTTCATTAGGATCTCAGATGTACCAATCTTTTCATGCTTGTGAATGGCTCTAACAAAAAGGATCTCTTGCTTTTCTACTATATAATCTGCTGCCTTACTTAGAACTATCCCACAAAGAGCCATGCCTGAAAAGACGTAAGCACAAGAGAGCAGCTTTGCCCATGTACTGTGAGGCACTAGGTCTCCATATCCAACAGTGGTCATAGTCACAACACAGAAGTAGATGGCATCAAAAAACCCATTGGTTTTCTTGCCTTCGATCTGGTTCCTGATAAGGAAGAAAACAAGCGTTCCTATGCCTAGATAAAATGCCAACAATACAGAAACTTGTTTGAATCTGAACTTTTCTTTCTCAAAGAATGTTTCAGTCCACTGTAAACATCGCCACTCATTTTGTTCTGGATGTCTGATGTCTGATTCATTAGAACTCGTTAGCGGTCGACATCTTCTTCTTTGAAGGGCATGATTATCATATGCATTTTGGGGACTGTTTGCTTCTGGAAGCAAACACTGGGTAGAGTCATCATTGGCCATCAAAATCTGATGAAAGTTGCATATGCTTCCAACCAGCCTGCATGAACTCGATGAATTTTTGAGGAGGTCAACTTCATGCATTTATTTTACAGATTTAAGTCTAAAGTGATTTAACGATCACTTCTGAACTAGGAAATGTCAGGTTTGTAAATCTGTCACGACATCATCATGCCCTTTAAAGCTTTTGTCAGAAATATTCAAGATATTCAGGAAAAAAAAACCATAAAATTACATTGATGTAAAGAACTAGAAAAAAATTATGAACAGTTTATTCAATCCTATCCCAAAATTGCTGATTGGCAATTAGACAGCAGCAAAAAAATCGAATTGAAAAAGAAGCATTATTTCTTACCTCTGGAATCTATCAGTTTTCTGGGTATTGACGTAGTCTTTAATTGTTCCATTTCCTGCATGCAGGAATCCTAAAAGACAGGACTAAGTTGTAACAGCGCAATCTTTTATTAGTAAATTGATTACAGGTGAATTCATAAGGGTCACTTTTGAATTTCTTTTTAATTTCATAGAGGCTAGGAATTTTAATTAAATATTGTTAAATTGTAGGTTACTTAAAGATGCTTTTTTTTAACAAAAAAAGCAATGTTTAAAAAACTCAACCAATTCGAAAAAAGCAATGATTAAAAAACTCAACCGATTCAACTAGTTAAACTATAAAAATCTTGAGCCGTCCAACTTCTTAAATCGGTTTTCAACTTTTTGGTTCAATTTATTTTAATAATTCTTGTCGTTAAAAATTAATCAATTTATTAATTAATCGGTCAAATTTTATAAATTAATAAATTCTTCTAAATCAATTAATATTCATTTAACATTCTCTTCTTTCAATTAAACGTCAAATTCTTTGATAGACAAGGATATGTTTTACAATTATATTTTAAATTCTTTAATTTTATTAATTTTTAACCAGTTTTATGACAGTCTAATACCGGTTGAATCTTTAAAATCTCAAACTTCTTATCTCACTGATTTAACTTTAGCTCCAATTTTTAAAACATTGAAGAAAAAGATAATTTAGTAAGTTCGATTCGAATGTCACAACTCAATCCATCTTCGCAATTCATAAATGGTATGGTAGTATTTCTTCCACTGTATAATCATCATCATCAGCACTCAATTAAAATTCGAATGTCACAACTCAATCCATCTTCGCAATTCATAAATGGTATGATAGTATTTCTTCCACTGTATAATCATCATCATCAGTACTCAATTAAAATTTCGCTGAAAGACAGAGTTTAAAAAGATCCGATAATACACATCATATGCTGTTTGTATTACTTCCAATATAATCCTTAAAAATCCCTAAGTATATCCTACTTTAGAAAAGTTGAAGATTCGAACTTGCGGCTTAATTTTGAATTATAATTTATTAAACAATTAATATAATTTATAAATTATTATCTGTATTACAAAATTTACTTTTTCAAATTGTTTTATATAATTGATAAAAAGTGAAAAAATATTAAATTTATTAATATCAATTACTTTAAACTCGTAACTTAATTCTAAATTATTACCGTTTGGTCTTTTATGGTTCATACAATAGAGTTTATTGACATTGTGTCATGAAGTCCTAAATGTCAGGTTTGGACTAAGAGTTTTTCGGGCCAATTCATTTTAACTTAATTCTGGAGAAAGGCTCAGGTCATAGCCCAAATTGCTGTTGGGCAAGGGTTTGCTTTACGCACAACAATTAGAACATCATCGACTTGCACTTGAAGTTAGCTTAATCCGTGTTTAACAAACAAAATCAAGTGAAAAATGATGATGATATCTTGAGTTTACTCATTCCGGTTGGTCCGACCTGAAAATTTAAGAAGGAACTTGTTCTAATATACCTTATTTTGCTTGCCCCTTTATTAAAATTTTGAACATTTACATCACATATTTCTAGCATTATCCGCCTTCCTTATCTTCCACGTAAGTCTATACTTTCGTCGACGCCCACCAATGTGGAAATATGCCTTCTGGTGAACATGAAAGTTGGTGTGGTTCAGTGATTCCCCTTTCTACAGTCAGTGTCTGCATAACTGGCAAAAGATTATCATAGCCAAGTCGTCCTTTTCGATATGTGAAAATCCCTTTGTCTTCAGTTTTTTCGTTGAAGAGGAATTTGGTAACACATTACATCCAAACTTAAGCTCTTATTGACTTGTTTTCATTTATCTATATCCATTTGTAACCATAAAACGCTATAATGTGCTGATGCTTGAGCTCATGTAGTAAATGGATTATTTGGTGAATGGAATATATACATATGTCATCTTCTCCAATTATTTCATACCTTTGACAGATTCCTTGCTTATGTAATGGGTACATGAGTTGTATGACATATTTAAAAAATGGGACCAGCTTAAACAATTAAATCATAAAATCTTTTGAATTAATCAATTTTTTTAGTTTAGTTTATTTTAATATCTTTTGTTATTAAAATCAACCAATTTATTAATTAACGGCTAATTTTCATAAATTCACATATTTTTGTAGACTAAAATAAATCAGATATTTTCATTTAATAATTTATTTTTTAATTAAACTTCAACTTTTTAATAGACAAGAATAGTTTCCTTTTTCGACCTTATTCCAAATTCTACATTATATATCAATTTTATAATATTTTAATATCAGTTGAATCTTTAAACCTTAAATTTGTTATCTTATCAATCGGTTTATTTTTTGATTTAATTTTTAAAACATTGTACGCCAACTAAAATAGGAAAAAAAATTCAAGAGGTGATTCAAATCATGAAAAAGTTTTCTATTAATTTAATGTTTTAATAAAATAATTAGTCAAAAATAAAAATATATTAAAGTTTGAAAAATAATTTAAATTCAGTATATTATTAACTCAAAATAATTTATAACTTATAAATTATTATATATGTTCAACAATTTATTTAGGCTTTGTTTGGTAAATAGCTTGTAGGAGACAAAAATAAGGATCGAAGTTTCTGAGAAAGGAATGAATCTTTATTCATGATTTGTGAAGATATATATACACTTGGTTCCATACTCTCTCTCTTTTCTGTTATTATGTCGTAACAAACCTATAACAACCTGTAGTGTCTAAATAAAGACGAAGAATAATGAACAATGAAAAAGAACAAAACAGAATTGATAAGGTGTCTCGCTATAGTTTTTATGTGTTGTCGTTTGCTGGTGTTGATTTTTCTTGTGAGTCCAACAACCCCTCCTCAAGTTGGAGTTTATGTAAACCCAACTTGTCCAATGTTGTGTGAAGTGTCGGTGCTGGTAAAGCCTTTGTGAAGGCATCGGCCAATTGGAACCTCAAAGACAAGTGACTGGTTTGGAGAAAACCATCGTGGACTGCATTATGTACCAAGTGGCAATCGATATCTAGATGCTTAGTACGCTCATGAAACACGGGATTGTTGGAGATATGGATTGCTGCCATGTTATCGCATCTTAGTGGAATTGGTAACGGAACCTTCACTTGCAGAATTCTCAAGATGTAATTGAGCCACTTTATTTCGCAGAGAGTACTAGCCATACTTCTGTATTCGGCTTCAGCAGAGGATTTGCTGACTATTTGTTGCTTTTTTGTCTTCCAAGAAATTAAGGATGAACCTAGAAATATGCAGAAGCCTGTAATGGGTTTTCGAGTGACTAGGCAGCCTTCCAGTCTGCATCAGAATAAGCTAACAATTTATTTTCAGAGTTTGCCAAGTAGAATAGTGCCTTTGAAACACTCCCTGCTAGATACCTTAGCACATGAGTTAGTGCCTTCCAATGTGGTTCTCTTGGGGCAACGGTGTATTGCCTTAGTTGCTGTGTTACGTATGTGATATCAGGTTGTGTAAAATTCAGATACAACAATTGCCCGACTATTCTCCTATACTTTTCAATATCGACTAATAAAGCACCATCATTAGAATTCAATTTCAATCCTGAAACCATGGGCACATCAACACTTTTCAAATCCTCCAATTCAAATCAGCCAATATATCACATATGTGCTTCTGTTGGGATAATATTATACCATACTTTGATCTAGCTATTTTAATACCAACAAAATACCTTACATATTCCATATTCTTTATGGTGAATAAATCATTCAAGAAATTCTTCGCATCACTTATCAGGGATTCATCAAAATTGGTGATCAGCACATCATCTACATAGATTACTAAGGCTATAAAGTTAGTATCGTTACCTTTTGTAAATAGATAAGGATCGGAATCTACTTGGACAAACCCGTAAGAAGTCAATTTAGTTGTGATTTCCTTATTCCATTATCTCCCTGCCTGTGTTAGGCCGTATAGAGATTTTCAAAGTCGTAGTACCTCCCTTGGTCGCGTTCTGTTGTAGCCTTGAGGTGGTGAGATGTAAATTTCTTCATCGATTTTTCCATGTAGATAAGCGTTATTTATATCCACGTGGTGTATGGGCCACCCCTTTGTTGTGGAAACAGCAAGAATAGTGCAAATGGTCGTAAGTTTTGCAACAGGAGCTGCTTGAATCCCTTCACAACCAGGCATGATTTACATCTTTCAATCTGTCCTTCTGGTTTTCTTTTGATTTTGTAAACCCACTTCATGGTTAGTGGTTTTTTTCCTGCCGGTAACGTAGCTGATACCCAGGTTTCGTTTCTTTCCAAAGCTTCAAACTCCGCCGCCATCGGTTCGATCCATAATGGGTCCTGTTTAGCACTTTTATAAGAAAATGGTTCATAGTTAGTATACAAGTTAGTTGGGAATATTTTATGGGAAGTGGAGAAGGTGAGCTTGTCGTGGTTCAGGAAGAGCTGCGAGGAAACAATAAGAGCTCGATTTGGTAGGGCAGAAATGTAATCTTTAAGGTATGGGGGTGGGTTTCGATGGCGAGTACTGAATCAGGTAGGGATGTTGGTGTTATCGAAAGGTGTTTGGATAGTTGATGGGGATGGCGCTTCAGGTTAGGGATTTTAAGTGTCGATAGTAATTGGTGATGGTAAACGAGGAGATTGGTCTACTGGGTCAAAGTTGGTTGGGTCGGTCAATGAAGATTGGGTAGTCGGATAATTGGGTAATTGGGTTTGGGTATAGATATTTAGACTAGAGGGTCCAAATAATGGGTCTGGTTCAGTGCTGTGATTGGGCTCTTCGGTTTGTTTATACGGAAATAAAGATTCGTAAAAGACAACATCTCGACTAAAAATTACTTTTTTGTATCGATTGTTTGTAATTTGTAAGCCTTTCGATCGGTCGAGTATCCAAGGAATAAAAATTTTATTGCTTAGGAGTCGAGTTTTTCTTTGTGGGGAGTGGTGTTAGTGGCGTAACATAGACATTGAAAGGTGCGGAAATGGTCATATGTTGGTTCTTTTTGAAGTAATTTTTTGTAAGGTGTGTCCCATGATAGCACTTTTGTCGGTAGACGATTGATTATGTGAGTAGCGATTAAAAGAGCTTCCCCCCAAAATTCTTTTGGTAAATTGGCTTGGAAAATAAGTGCTTAAGTGATTTCAAGGAGGTGTTTGTGTTTTCGTTCAACAACCCCATTTTGTTGGGGCGTATGAAAGCAGGTTTTTTTGGTGAAAAATCCCTTTGTTTTCAAATAATTGTTGGCTCAAATGGTTCACTTGGTTCCGTTGTCCGTTTTGTATAGTCGTAATGGTTTGTTTAAAATGGTTTTCAATCATGATGATGAATATGGTAAGAGTTTTGTGAACTTGTTCTTTGGTGCTTAATAAAAAAGTCCATATGGCTATACTATATTCATCAACAATTGTAAGGAAATATGTTGAACCATCAATATTTTTTTGTTTTGAAGGGGCCCCAAAGGTCCAAATGTAGTAACTCAAAAGCTTTGGTAGCTGTGATATTATGCTTACCGAAAGGTTTTCTGGTTTGTTTTGCCAAAGGGCATGTTTCACAAAAGAAATTTTTAGGTATTTCCGAGCAACGAAAGTTTAAATGTTCCAAAACCTTAGAGGATACATGACCGAATCTAGAGTGTAATAAACCATAATCATCGATCACATTACAAGCAATA
>JAOQMQ010000003.1:3501208-3516623 GCA_027563845.1 Erythroxylum subrotundum
ATGGGCCTTGAAGTGTGATCAAGCTCATTGCCAACATCAAATGAGCCTACAGGGTCGCACACAAAGAGTGATGTGATATGGGCTTATTCTCTTGGGCTTAATTTAATAGGCATTAAATAAGTATATGTGGATATATTTATTAGGCTAGATTGAATTAAGTTTTCGGGCGTTTATTATATGATATATAATGGGCCGAAACTTAATTGGACTTCAATGGGATTAGGGTTTCTCTATAAATAGAGAAGCTTAGGTCTCATTAGGTGCACGACACAACAGGTTACACGAAACCCTATCCACCATTCGAGAGGATAATCGTGCGGCGTTCGGAAAAAGTTTCAGGACGTGCTAACACACCATAGCCGCAGCCCGGATCGTGCATACTCGTGTGGATACCGGTAGAGGGCATTCATGTTTGCAGTGTCTTGGAATCTGAAAATCAAACAACCTATTCACGGAAATAAGGTATTTTCGTACATCCTTGGTGTTTTCGATTATACTTCACGCCGTTGTATGGTCTTTTCCGCAGTATATTTTGAATATTCGGGCCATACCCGATCCAACACTAGTATCACAGGAACAGCACATGGACTCATACTCTCCCTAACATGGCCCTTAGTTATAAGCTCTTCCACTTGTCTTTGTAATTCCTTAGTCTCTTCAGGGTTACTGCGATATGCTGGCCTATTAGGCAATGAAACTGTAGGCACCAAGTCAATTTGATGCTCAATCCCTCTGATGGGCAGCAAACCTTTTGGAAGTTCCTCTGGAAAAATATCATTATATTCCTATAAAAGAGATTTAGCAATAGAGGGCAAAGAATCATCAAGGTCAGCAGCACTAAAACAAGTTTCCTTGTACATCAACATTACAAGTGATTTTTTTTCATGATAAGCATCTTTAAAATCTCTCCCTCTCGCATACAAGCTCACTTTCTTATGTCTCTTGCACTTAGTGTTTCCCTTTCCCCTCTCACTCTATCTATTTTTTAAATTCTCACTCTCACTCATTTTTCCCTTTTCCCCATTGTGTTTGTTCAGCTCAACTCTCTTTGCTTTTTGTGACTCCTCTCGTTGTCTAAGCTTCAGTTGATCTTCGTATACTTCTTTAAGAGACAATGGCTTGAGGGTGACAAGTATTCCGTCTTTAGAAAAAGAACAAGTATTTAGATAACCATTATGTGAGATCTTACGGTCATACTCCTAAGACCGACCCAAAAGTATGTGGCCTACTTGCATCGAAATCACATCACATAAAACCTCATCAAAATACTTGCCAATAGTAAATAGCATAACCACCTGTTTAGTCACTTAGACCTCGCCACAATCATTCAGCCACTCTAGCATGTACAACTTTGGGTGTTTCAATAACGACAATCCAAGCTTTTCCACCAAATAAGTGCTAGTAGCATTAGTACAACTACCTCTATCAATAACTAGACTACATATCTTCCCACCTACATTGCATCTAGTGTGAAAAATATTTTCTCGTTGTTCTTTTGGAGCATCATACTTAGCCTGCAAATTTAAAGCTCTCCTTGCAACTAGTAAATCTCCATGCTCTAGATATTCTACATCACTTGCATCTTCCAACGATGGAATTTTTGGATCTGTCTCCTCTCCATCTGTTTCAACAACCCCATCATCTTTTATGATCATAGCTCTTTTATTAGGACATTGAGAAGCTATGTGTCCATACCCTTGACATCTAAAACACTTAATTTTGTTGTTGTTGGTCACTGGAGTGGTTTCTTTGTTCTTCTAAACAATTTCGCTCTTTTCTTTAGGAGTGTACTTATCTTCTTTAGATTTTGGCGTAAACCTATCATCTTTGAATTTAGATGAATTCCTCTCTTCACTACTTCTCTTGTAGCATGACTTCCAAGGCGATCCACCACTATTATTGAATTGAGACTATATAGCTAATTTTTTGTAACTAAGTTGTTCCTCCACTTTCATGGCAACACTAACCGTTCCTCCACTTTCATGGCAACACTAACCGTATCTTCAATCTCCACGTAATGTTGTAGCTCAACTGTGTTGGCAATTTCCCTGTTCAGCCCACACAAGAATCTAGCTACAGTAGCCTCTCGGTCTTCTACAACATTTGCCCTGATCATAGCCATTTCCATTTCTTTATGGTACTCTTCAACACTCTTAGACCCCTGTTTTAAGTTTTGGAGTCTTTGATGCAATTCCCTGTAATAATGGCTGGGAACAAATCTTGCTCTCATGACAACCTTCATTTCATCCCAAGTTCGGATAGGTCTCTCCCCATTTCTTCTGCTGTTAATTTGAACTTGATCCCACCAAACTATGGCATAGTCTCTAAATTCTACAGCTGCTAATTTGACCTTCTTTTCTTCTGAATAGTGATGATAGTCAAACACAAGCTCCACGTTTCTTTCCCACTCCAAATATTGGTCTAAATTACTTCGACTTTGAAAAGAAGGAATCTTCATTTTTATACTACTTAGGTTCCTATCAACTTCTTCCCTAGCTCTTGGTTCTCTTCTAGGCATGGCACCTCCTCTTCGACCTATTGTAGCATACTCCCTAGTTTGATATCTATCCCACTCTTCCATGTTTGTTTCAGTTTCAACATCCTCAAATTCAGGTTGGTTGGTCGGTGGTGGTGTTGGCTGATCTCGTTTTGGAGCCTCTAAGCGTTCTAACCTCTCTCCATAGCTTTCAAATGTAATATTCATTCGGGTCAATTGTTCTTGTAAAGCCTTTAAAGTTGTGGCTAGGTCTTCTGAATCATTTTCGTCACTTGCCTTAGACATTACAAAGTAACAAGAAAAACAAGTGTAATAATGTTAGTTACAAAGAAACCTCACTCACTCCCTTACGTGTTTCACTCGAATAGATGATGATTCACTCGTATTTTGCTCTTTTTTTTAGCTTTTTCTTCTGATGTAAATCACTCTTGCCTTTTACCACTCTTAATCTTTTCCCGAAATTCTTTGCCAACCAAAATTTCAAACAAATCAAGGACAATCAAATTGAACGTGACACTCTTACGAAAGAAAATTTGAAGAAATCAAAAGGGAGCAATAAGAGTGCAATGAAAAGTAACCCGTACGGGTCAAGAACTAAAGAAATTCAAAGGATCAAAATAGAAATTTTGTAATAGGAATTAGCTTCTTAAAGTTTCGTTGTTCAAGTTTCGAAATTTTCAATTTCAATTCAAGCAATAATGCAATATAACTTCTAGCAATTCACACAATTTTTCTATCAATCACCAAACTTTACAAATTCCAACAAACTTCTTTCGTTGACAACTTAAAATCACAGCAACACTTCAAGATGAACTATCCACAATCTCAGAAAATTACGATCAAAGAATCAACAAAGCACCTTTTTTTTACAGCTTTGTTTTTGATAGATTTTTTTTGACAGCCTTTTTTTCACAAGAACAATCTTAACAAAAACTAACTACAAACAGAACACGAAGTATGAATTGAAATAAAATTACGAAACAAGAACAACAAAGACGATGTTAACAAACAACACTGGAATGATAACGATAAAACACGAAGCGAAATAAATAGTAGAAGGGAAGCAAGGACAAAAGTAAATAGAAAATTGAAACAGCAAAGAAACAAGAAAAACAAATAAAGACGATAAGAACAATGGATAGGAACCTGAAACCGAGCCAAAGCTCTTACACCAAATGACGCGAAACCCTTATAATCGACTCGATTAGGAAACCCTCGATCGATCCGATCAAAACCCTAACCCAAGAATTCAAAGTTGTCGAAAGATCCTTCGACACCTTAACCTAAGATTAACAACGCAATCAAAAACCAAAATGTGCAAAGACACCAAAAGAACGCCACAAGCAATATGACTAATCACTTGATAAGTTCATAAAATCGATTTACAGAGAATTTCATGATTGGATCCCTCACCAAGTGACCTAAAATTATTCTGAATGTAATATGAATAGAAAGTGCAGAAAACAACCTTTTTAGTCTCAAAAGGTGGGCCTAAAAACGAAAAGCCTAACTAGAAAAATGAAAAGTCACTTAGGAAGTCGTGCCTTAAAGAGGATTCGAACCTCCACGCTCTTTAGCACGAGATTTTGAGTCTCGCGTGTCTACCATTTTATCACCAAGGCATCTTGAAAGTGAATCGTATTTCATGTTCTAGCAGAATATCCTTTAGTAAATTGAGCATATATTGGGCTACGGACCTCCAATTAAAGCGAATCTTATACCATTGGAATGCTAAGACAAAAATCTACAACTTTCATGTTGGTCAATTAGGCTGATTCGACCTAAATCAATGTCAGAATTTCGGCGCAATTCAGAGCACATGAATAGTGTTATTGCCTTGATGTTATTGATTGTAACTTGATCTCCAAAGGCCTTTTCTTCATCAACCATGGTATATATAAGCCCACCAAAAGCTTCTATAAGCCTCTTAGTATTAGCACGAGTAATCGGTCCTTTTAGCATGATTAACAGGTCATCTGATAGTTAACTTATCTTTTGACTCTCTCTTGAGCTCACATCAATTCTTGAGTGATATGTCTCCCAAACATAGGAATCTTCTTTTATCGAGGTTAGGTATATTTCTAAGAACTAGTATTTCATAGTTCCTTAAGAAGTCAAAATTCGACACTCTGTTAGTGATGATATCTTCAACTTTAGAATTAGAGAGGGGTGAAAATGAGGTGAGTTAAGGTCCTACTGATGACCAATTATCATACCATAGAGACATTGAAGTTCCATCCCCAATCTTGCATGTGATGGTGTTCTATACTGTATTCCTCAGGTTCAATAATTATTTCATGAACAATGAAGTACTAGTATTGCTTTGGAATTCCCATAAGCTTTTTTCCTTTTAGAAAATAGATATGGATCCATTGGACCCATAAGGTTTCTTTGTTTAAGAGAATTATTAAGAACCTTTTGCATGACATAACCTTATTTGAGACTTTCAAGTTTTTGAATCCTAGAACTCCTACAATCTTAGGTTTGCAAACCTCCTCCCAATTGATCTTATAATGTACCTTAGATTCATTAGCTCCAATCCACAAAAACCTCTTAAAGAGCCTCTTAATTTCTTTGATCACCTTCTTAGATAGGAAAATATGAGCTAACAAATATGTATGCAGAGATTGGAGTACTGAATTAATGAGAGAAAGTCTTCCAATATATTATAACACCTTAGGGCTCAAATTATTGATTCTTTTTTGAATTTTTTTTTATAGAGGCAAACATTCATAATACCTTGATTTCCTTGTAGAAATAGGCAAACCTAGATAGGTGAAGGGGGCTTTTTCACTTCAAACATGTAATTATGAAGAAACATCCCGATAGATGCTTGCAGTTATTAAAAACAATAATAAGGATCTTCTCTAAGTTAACAGATAGTGTTGAAAAAAGCTTGAACAATTGAAGGGAATTTACCAAGATTGTTAGTGCCTTATTTGTCCCTTTGTAGAGCAATAGTAGATCACCGACAAAACATAGATTTAATAGCTTATGTTTCTTACATCTATTGTGGAACTCAAACCTAAGATCACTGTTGACATTGAATGAGATTAGCTTGTTTAGTGGCTTTTATACAACGAATGTAGATATAGGAGGATAAAGGGCTTTGCAAACACAAGTTGGGGGTACCATTAACCAAGACTGAATAAGAAGTAGTAGGAAGATATTGTTTGATCCAATTAATAAAAAACAAATGGAAACCATATGCCTCAAGCATATGCAATATGAAATCCTAGCTTAAGGAATCAACAAATTTGTGAAAATCAACGTTAATTGCACAATTTATAGGGGATTTTTTTTCCTTTTATAGGATCTAAAGAGCTCCTAAGTAAGGAGAATATTATAACCAATAAGCCTATTATGGAGGAAACTACTATGAGTTTTATTAATCACCTTGTTTAATACAAATTTTAGTCTAGAAGCAAGCATTTTGGAGACGATCTTGTACATGTTATTGCAACAAGATATAGGTAGGTAATCCAACGTTAAGCTATGATTGTAAATTTTGGGAATTAAAGTGATAAAGGTTATGTTAAACTCTTTCAATATGGATCCATCATGAAAGAATTCAAGTATTACATCTATTATGACATCCTTTATCGAAGGCTAAGCATTTTGGAATAAAGGGCTTTACGGCCATCAAGACTTGGGACTTTTATAGGATTAAGCTGAAAAAGCATTGATTCAATTTCTTCTTTAAAAACTAGTTTGGAAAGTTGGTATAACATTTAGTTTACTGTACCGTACTAGCTAGTACCAACCAAAAAATGGTACAAATAATCTATAGTACTGTATCTGTATACAGTACCAGTCAATATTCACAATATCGATCTAATGTCGAATTAAATCATACAATTGAAAAAACTTAAGATTAAATTGGAAAAAAAAACTCTTTCCTAATCCTAGTAGTAGTCGTCGCCCCCCTCCCTTCCCCCTCTTTTTAACTTACTCTCTCTGTCTCTTAGTTCAGCAACTCCCTCACACAAACATAAATGAAAAATTGTCATCATCCAATTCAAGGATGTTGCTCCCACCATCGCCAGCTCCCCAAGATTTGTTCGAAGCTCCTACTTTCATCATAAACATAACAACTCTCAGATTCGTTGTTATAAAAACTTATCGCAACCCTCAGTCCCAAAATTGTTACAACTTTCAAATATTTCACCAACTGGCCTAACTCTCGCCTTCTAGATCTATCCGTTCGTCACCACTCGTCAGCTCCTTGCTGTATTTCTCTAATCTTCCATAACTTTTTGCGGCTTGTTGCTTATAAGCTTGGTAGTGATGGTCTCATTGGAGAGCTTTATAGTAGGTTCAACCTTTTAATGGATAACAAAAAAGATGTCACCACTTTTGAAAGATATTGGAAGTCCATAACAAAGAAAGTTTCGATCTCAAATTACTCTTATCACGTTTATTATTTATCATTTTTGTAAGTTTTGAATTCTAATACCTGAGTTTGACCCAAAGTTTAAAATTCTTTTAAAAAATTAAGCCCAGCCTGAAGCTAAGTAAACTCGGGTAAGGCTAAGCAAACCTTTCTATGCCTAAACTTGTGTTTTCATCTATGCACAACGACTTTCCTAGGAAACTCGACTGGTAACTAATCCCCCTAGTTGACTAGTATTCTAACGAGATTAGGGAAGACAGTTAATTTTCAACCCGATTAATATCTGCACTACCCGACCCAAAAAATGGACTTGGAGACTAAAAAATAGATTTTAAATAGATGTTGAAAAATTGATGTAGATATGGATTTAGATATGGGTATAGTGATAACCGGAACCGATGGATACTCATATCCTATCCGTTTTTTATTAACCCTATTTTTTTTAATATTTATGGTTAAATATAATAAAATATTAATATTTTTTTAGAAGAAACAACTTTAAAATTCTCACTTTACTCCTCAATCCTCATCTTTTTTATCATATTTTATTTTCTTATAGGATGATAATAATGCAAATGATATGGAGATGGAGTTTTGAATATTGTGGAGTTCACGCAAAGACAATTTGAAGCTTTGGATATTTAAGTCTTTGCTCAAGTTCTTAATTGTGAAAAATATATGTTGTCTTTGTACTAGACATTATGATTTTTATTATTCTAATTTTATGATTATTTAAGACATACAAATCAAAATCTTGACTTATTATTATTAAAGAAATTTTGATTTGGAGCGTTCGCAAAAATATGCTCTTTATATTTTCTTTTTAGAAGTTATATTTTTATGTGCTATACAACCTGATAGATATCTAAAAACCCGAACAATCCAATAGATTTGAATATGAGTAATAAATCGTAAAAACCGATAGATATGGATATGAGTTGAGTTAAAAAAAAGATATAAATATGAGTAAAGTAATACTCGAGCCGAATCCTACTTATTGTCATCCCGTTACGGGATATTACGAAGGTTAACCCATGATAAGATATGAATTTCCCTCAAAGTTTCTAAAGGTGGTCCTGGATGTCAAAATTGTAGAAATAGGAATGATGGTCAGGTTCAAGGGCAATTTTCTGACACTTTTGTCTTGTAACTTCAACCATGGCAAAGAAGTGCAAAAAGATATTCCCCTCGTTAAGGAGCACATCTTTCAGCCCAAAATTTTCCTGCCCAATTTTTTATTACAGGAAAACTGGATGATTTTCAATAAAATAAGCTATGAGAGTATTTGCCCATGTAGATGCTCTGTCCTTGAGCACTTCAATACGAAGGGAAACTTGAGGCCAAGAGGTCATAGTGTTTTCCAGATGTTGGTTGGAGGTAACTAGAGAGGGCTAAGGAGTGGGGGAGGAAGGTGATAAGGAAGGAAGGTATGGGTTTTGAGTAGGGTTAAAGGGGCAAGGTCAAAAAATCCTGTTGAGTGCACAATGGTTAGTATCCAGAGATTGCTCATCAACCATTTTGCTACAAAAGGAAACAAACAAGATTGATGGGGAGGAATTCTTTCCCTTTAAAGACTTATGATGCTCTCCCTTCTCTTTCTGCATATTCACCATTCTCATTTGATTGGACTTCATAAAAGGCTCAAGTTTAGCCCAATCGTTAATCAATAGTATCCATAATCATTGTTCTCCAAGTGCATAAATAATCCATAAATTATGTAATTTAAATAAATTAATAATTCACAATTAAAACAAACTTTTAATTTGTTAAAATTTTAAAATACAATCACCCAACCATGTTTTCGCTGATTCTTTGTTCTGAAAATACTCATTCCCAATACAAAACTGAAGGCAATGAAACACATTTTAATGTGTCGATGTGTCATTATCCATCCACAACTTCTTTCATTGCCCAACACACATACACAATGTTCATCTCCATCCCCACCATTAATGGCCACCACCACCACAACAATCCTCTCTCTAATCTCACCTCCGCCCTCACACTCTGCTACGGCCACCACCTCTCCTCCACTTCTCACCTCAAATTCCAGAACCCGCCCACCACCCTCTCCTCCTCCTCCTCCCCATTCAAGCCATTTCTACTCACTTCCAACAACACCAATGCTTCCAACAACAACAACAACAACAGCATCATCACTTCTCTTGAGACTTCTAACAAGCTTCGCCACCTGAAGTTCACGACTTCCCGCGATGAACATGACGGAGGAGAAATAACAGTGTCGTCGGCCTCCGCCGTTGCCTCTGCGATTCGCCGGTGTTCAACTTCTACGGTGAAATTTGTGCAAAGGATTGAAAACGGTCAGAAGAGCAAGTTGGTGATGCCAAGTTCTGATTTTCTGAGACTTTGCGTTGAGCAATTGGACCTCTTCCGTAGAGTCGTCCACCCTGATGCTGTTCTCTCGGTTGGTCCCAACAAGTTCCTTTTTTTTTTCTTTCTGTCTTTTTTCGGTTACACTTTCACGAGAAAGTGACGGAAAAGGAAACAAAATGAATGAATGAAGATGGATTAATGAATGATTTGTGCAGGTTTATGTGAGGCCGGCGGGTAGTTACGTTATGGACAGGCTAGAGCTGCGTCGAATTACTTCTTATCCTGGAGGGAATACTGCTGAAGTTGTGATTTTGATCGGTAATTTCAATATTCCAACAGGGTTACGCGCAGCAGAAGCTGCTCTCTCCTGCCAACAAGTATGTCATTTCGTATCTTAACATAGTTGTAGCAAAGTTATGATATTTGTTGTTGATCTCTAACTGGGTTCTTTCCGAAATTTGTTTAAAATTGAAGGTTGAATTAGTTACTGAGCATCGTGCAGTGGTGTTTCCAATGGTGAAACATCCTTTTGTGGTTGGGTTCTTGGTTGCTGAATTGCCGGACATGGAAGTGGAACTTTCATCGGGAAATGCGCCAAGTGAGGAGCATGACTTGATTCACTTTCCCTCGCCGGAGGAAGCCTACGGTTTATCTTCTGATTATGATGAGAAATTTTCGGGAATTCGATCATTGAATGATCAGCCATTGAAAATTGTTGAGTTTTCTGCTGAACAGAGAACTAATGCTATTCACATCTCGCAGTCATTAGCTATGGCTTATGTTATGGATCAGGTGGCTTACTTTCTGACTTTCTGAAATGCTTAGTTTGAAATCATGGAGCTATCTGTAGCCCTCTTATATATTATGCCTACTGAATTCATTTGTATAACTTGCTTGAAAGTTGAAAGACCATGTTTTAGTCTCTAAAATTTATATTCTTTTAACTGACATGTAACAGTGTTTAGGCAATGCTACAATTGTTTAATTGAAAACACAAATTGAATTGTGTGAATTTATTTTGTTTTCTTATTTTATAGTGAATGGATTCTCTTCGAGGCATATCCTCTCCTTACTGGGTGATAACTGTCCTATTTGTTTCTTTCACAGAAAGCAATGCTACTACAGCAATCATCATGGCAAAATAATGTGAGAATGAGTAACCTGGTTGAACAGGTAAACCATTATAAGAGTCATTTAATGGTATGATATTTGAAATCTTTTAGTGCTAATATGCTGAGTTCTATTCTGCTGAATTACCTTCAGATTCGAGGTCCTCTGTCTAGCCTTCGAACTTTAAGTAAAATGTTATCCACTCACGTCAAGAAAAGTGAGGCATGTGCTTTTACTTTGTCTTACATTGTAACTCCTTTCTCTTTTCACATTATATTGAGATATTCCAGTGTTGATTTGCAGACCTCCTATGACATTGTTGAAGACATACTGGTACAAGGTGATCGAATTAGCAATACCCTTCAAGAACTGCAGGATGCTGTGTATTTGACAAAGGCGATCTCTCTTTCTCTGTCTTCCTCTTTTGGAGAAATAGAAGACCATATATTTGCAGTTCTCTTCTATATTTTAGTGATGATTTTTATTTATTTTACTGGTATCCATACGAATAGGCTTTAGAGAACTTGAGTGAATAAGAACCTGTCCTGAACAAACCTCTTAATACAACCAAAAGGAAAACAAGGAAAGATGAATAAATGTTATGTGACACGTGTAGATTTCTTTTTTCTTTCTAACAGCGTCCTTGTGATTTTTGTAGGCCAATATAGTGCACTATAGTGAAGAGACATTAAAGAAAATTCCAGATTCATCTTATGAACATCATGATTCAATGAGGTCTCAATTGTCAGATAGTTCTCCAAGAAGCAATGATAATGAGATGCGAAGTGATCCAATTTCTCTAAATGCTAGAGCCAAGGATTTAGAGATGCCTATGCCACCGTTGGCCCTTGCCCCTTTACAACATGGAATAAGGTATGTCTAGATCAGTTAAAATGGCTCTTGAGGCTCAGTGATAGAGACTGTCAAAGTCATATTCCTTCCTTTACGCAAAGAAACAGAAAGTAACAACGTTTATCTTTTTGGGTTTACTAACTATTAACATCAAACGCACAAGTGGTAGCATTCACTATATTACTTTTTTTTTTTGGTTGCGCAATGGAATCTAACCCTATATCGCATATTTTGCTTCATTTTGCTTATGTAATGCAAGACAATTAAGTGTACTTCCATGAAAATTAATCGTGTCAGGAAGACCGTGCAATGTTTCTGAGGTATTGTCAGATATGGTGGAGGCTGTGAGACCTCTTGCACATAAACAGAAACGTATAGTAGAGCTATGCGAATTCTCTCAATCTTTGCAAGTTTCTGTAGAAGAACCAGCTTTACGTCAGGCTCTGAGCAATTTAATTGAGGGTGCATTGTTGCGTACACATGTTGGAGGCACGATTGAAATTATGTCTATTGGAGCACCAGCAGGTGGTGCTCTTGTTATTATAGATGATGATGGCCCTGATATGCACTATATGGTAAGAATAGTAATCATTGTCTGTTATTCAGACTAGTGATGTGGTTCTGTCTCTCTGAAGGGAGGGAACTCAGGAGCAAAGATTTGAACCTTCTTCAGAAATGTTTAAGTTTTGTTTGTTTATAAAACAACCTTCTTGCATGCCTGCACGCTGAAATGGCAGAACCAACTGTTGTTCTCTATTTCAGACACTGTAAGATTAAGTGCAGCGGTTGTTTAGTTTCAATTCCTTCTTTTGTTCGTCTGAATAAGCAAAATGAGGAAAATAAGAAGTTAGCTATTGTTAGAAAAAGTACGAAAGATAATTGAGATTATTTTATTAGTCAGGTAATATTTTCTTTTAAATTTGTTAAGTAAAAATTTTTTTTGATATAAGCGTTTTGCCAATGGATGTTCATGCAGACCCAGATGCATTCCCTCGCACCATTTGGGGCAGAGCTTTTGTCGGAGAACATGATTGAAGACAACATGACATGGAATTTTGTTGCTGGGCTCACTGTTGCTCGTGAGATTCTAGAGAGTTATGGTTGTGTTGTTCGTGTCATATCTCCCCGCTTGACTGGGGTAGCCTTGGGAGCTGGAGGAACTCGGGTAGAAGTTTGGCTTCCATCTTCTGCTGCATTGGCTGATCTAGAAGGCCTTGCTCATGAGTCATAGAATAGAGTGGCAGTTGGAATTATATCCAATCGGACTGAACCTTTGCTTGAAGAAATCAACAGCAAGAGCAAGTTGACAATGGAGCCTGTGATTTGCTTACCAGCTGTGCTTCCGAGACTGAAAATTCTGGAGAACTTGACTTAGTTTAGCTGTAGTTTGATAGGCAGTATCCGCATTGGTTTGATAGAAGTACAAGCATACAGGGTTTATTAAAATCCCCTCAAATGTCTATAGAGCATCATCATGACTAGAATTCTATGCACAGGATCAAGTTGGAAAAGGATAATGTGGTATTCAAAATAGCCTATAGGCCTGTCTGTATTGCTTTAAATAAAATGAAAAGCTATTGTGAAAATGAATTTCAGCAAAAGCTTTAGAATCCCGTTCTAGTTTAGCACTTGCGGTTCAGGCTTTCTTAATACTAGCTTACCACGGATAGTAGGACAAGCAGTTACTTGTCGTGAGGCCATTCGATCCTAACGAGGTACTTGAGATTCAAGATTTAACGGCGCTCACCTTCACACTACCGTCAACTCCCATTTTCGGAATTGTGTGCACAGTTGTCAGATTCATGATTTAGCATTTGCAGGGTTGCGATTCAAATGGAGGCGGGGTTTAATTCTTGCTAGATTAGACCAGGCCTTTTGCTTGAGTGACTGGCTTTCCACCTTCCAGAACATTACAGTTACTCACCTACCTTTCCTGAAATCTGATCATAGGCTTCTCTTGGTGTATCTCAGCAACGATGTTTATTCTCCACCGACCACTCGTTCCTTTCAATTCCAATCTGCTTGGTTGACGCATACTGACATTAGGTAGTTTGTAGCCGAGAATTGGGCCCCTCCCAATCCTGATCTCAACAGTGAGCTCAGAAAATATTTGGAAAAATTACAACAGTCGAACTATACCACGTTTGGAAACATCTTCTACCGAAAAAAGCGCCTACTGGCCAGACTTGCCGGTATTCAAAAGCACTTAGAAGATGTCGACTCGATCTCCCGCAGAGAACTCGAGGAACATCTCCGGGTAGAATTGGAGCAGGTCCTATACCAAGAAGAGCACTACTGGCACCAACGATCTAGATGCCAATGGCTAGGCCAGGGTGACCGAAGCACCAGGTATTATCTTGCCCTCATCATGGCTAAACAACGGCAAGCAAGGATTACTTCCTTGAAAGATGAATCGGGCAATGTGCTGACAGATCCCTCGAGCATCAGACGTCTCGCTCAAAATTTCCTTGCGCAACTTTACACGGCGTATAGCCCCCATCCGATGGCCCAACAACCCCATGGGTAGAGCCCTCGCCTCACCCTCCAAGCTAGAGATGATTTGGACCAACCCCTCCATCCTAACGAGATCAAAACGGCATTCTTTGATATGGCCCCTAACAAGGCCCCCGGCTTTAATGGATTACCTGCCTTATTCTTCCAATCTTAATGGGATATTGTGGGCCCTTCCTTAACTGTTTTCTTCCAGCGAGTTTTTCGGCATGGGGTCTGGGAAACCGGGGTAAACCACACCATTCTGGTCCTCATACCGAAAATCCCTTCTCCCACTTCGATCCAGCAATTCTGACTCATTGCTTTATGCTCGATCATTTACAAAGTCATTACCAAAATTATTGTTAATCGGCTTAAACCTTATCTTGAGGATCTGATAGCCCCCACCCAATGCAGTTTTGTCCCCGGGCGATTAATTGCGGACAATATTATTATCGCCCAAGAAGTCATTCATACTATGAAAAGAAAAACCGTACAAAAAGGCATGATGACTCTTAAAGTAGACCTGGAGAAAGCTTATGACCGCCTCTCATGGGATTTCATCCAAGACACCTTATTTAAGGTAGGCATTCCCGAGTCACGGATTCATCTCATTATGAAGTGCATTTCCTCGACTTCCCTACAAGTAAGGTGGAATGGTAAACTTAGTGAGGCCTTTAGGTCCTCTCGAGGCATTAGGCAAGGAGATCCCATATCGCCCTATCTCTTCGTCCTGTGTATGGAACGACTGGGACAATCACTCACTTACGCGGTTTAATAAGGCAGATGGTGCCTTACTAAATTAAGCAAAAATGGACCGCCTTTCTCCCACTTGTTATTTGCTGACGACCTCATCCTTTTTTTCGAAGCCTCTATGGATCAAGTGGCCATTATTCGGGAGACTGTAGGTGCCTTTTGCGATGCTTCGGGCCAACGCATTAGCCACACTAAATCTAGATGCTTCTATTCGAAGAATATTCCTCACTCGACAACCTACTCCTTAAGCAGTGCATTGGGCTTCACCCAGGCGTAAGACCTAGGACGCTACCTAGGCGTTCCTATGCTTCATGATCGGGTGAACAGGAAAACCTATCAATATATCCTAGACAAGGTTCACCACCGTTTATCAGGATGGGCTTCCAAAATGTTATCCTTTGCCGGACGCATCACTTTAACTCAATCGGTCTTAGCGGCCCTTCCCAACTATACCATGCAGACGACCCGGTTGCCCCGCAGTCTGTGCGATGAACTGGAGAAGTTAATGCTGCAATTTTTGTGGGGATCATCCAATGGTCACCAGCGGATTCACTTAGTTAACTGGGAGAACGTTTGCAAACCAAAAGTGATGGGTGGTCTTAGCATACGGAAAATCCGTGCCACCAATGACGCCTTCTTAGCCAAATTAGGATGAACCCTGATTGTCAAGCAGAAAGCGCTATGGGTTCAAGTCCTCACGGCTAAATATAAAATTGATGTTAACCATCCCCCCACCACTATCGACACATCTGGCGGATCCATGATCTGGAGAAGCATCAAATCAACTTGGCACCTAGTGCTTTAGGGCATGCAATGGGTGCTTGGCGATGGCGCGCGGACCCGATTTTGGCTGGACCCTTGGGTCAAGGGCATGGGACCTCTTATTCACCAGACCACCACCCCTGTTCCTGTTGGAGTTATGTAAATATAGTGCCCTGGAAAGCAAGTGTATTTACATGTGACTTTATTTTCTTCAGTTACAG
>JAOQMQ010000003.1:3602410-3641807 GCA_027563845.1 Erythroxylum subrotundum
AAATTTTTTTTACCACTATGGAACTAGTAAACGGCGACCGGCGGTTAACAAACGCCGACGAGTTTCCTCAATACATAGCCCCATTTCCAACCGCCGGAACACTTCTTCTCTCTAACCCTGCGTCGGCGTTTCTCTCCCCCGATGTCAACCACCCGCCTCAGAAGCTCCGTCCGATCAGGGGAAACGGCGGAAGTTCGCCGTTGATCTCTCTTCGGGACGATCCGCCGCTTCTTTTTCAGCAGAGGACGGAGGTGGGAGGGGCTCTGGACGACGGCGCGCTGGGAAACGTGGGGCTTTTGAGCAATATGGTGGTGGGAGATATGGCGGTTAACGGTGGTGGTGGTGGTGGTGGTGGTTGTGGTGAGAGAGTGGTGGTAAATGAGTCGGTGAAATTCTGGTCGAATTGGGTCGACCCAAATTGTGAGGGAGGTGTTTCGTTCGATGCTGGGTCAAGGTGAGGTCTTTTTGTGTGATTCTACTCTTTATGATATTGTCCGTGTTTTAGTGATTGCGATGGTTGGATGTTTGTGAGACTGAAGTGATGCTATAATCGCTATTTATGAGGATTAGCTGCTTATAAGGTTTTCTAGAACTTGATGAAACTCTCGACTTATTTTACATTTTAGCTTGATTTGTGTGGAATTTTACCCACATTCTATAGCTTAGTTTCTGCAAGGCGTGAACGAGAGGAGAGTGATCGTGGATTTTGTTTCAGGGAATTAGTTTCATGGATTATGGTTGAAATGTATAGGCTTTTTGAGAATGCGACTCCTTACTTTATGTTTAGTCTGCTGTAACTGGAGCTGCAAGGGTCTTTGTGTTTGTTTTTACTCTTTTGTTATGTTCTTTTCCAGTTCATCATCAGATGGGGATGATTGTGGTGATTCCTTTAAGGCGGTGAAGGAATCTGCTAGTCGTAAAAGGAAAAGGAAAAGAAAGAAAAAGCTGGAAGATTTCTTGGAAAATTTGCTGATGAGAATGATGGAAAAGCAAGAGCGAATGCATCAGCAATTGATAGAGATGATTGAGAAGAGAGAAAGGGAGAGAATTATTAGAGAAGAAGCTTGGAAAAAGCAGGAGATAGAAAGGCTCAGGAGAGACGAGGAGGCTAGAGCCCAAGAGAGAGCTCGAAACCTGTCCCTCATTTCCTTTATACAGAATGTCATGGGCCATGAAATCGAAGTTCCTCAGCCATTGACACCCATCTCTCCTCCTGAGACTAGTGGAGACAAAGATGGAAGCAATCTGCCAATCCAGATAGACTTCAAGTGCAACTCAAGCGACAGAAGATGGCCGGAAGCTGAAGTTAAAGCCCTCATAATGCTGAGATCCACCGTGGAAAAAAAATTTCAACTAATTGGCTCCAATAGCCTTAACTTCTGGGATGAGGTATCTGCTAAAATGCATAATATGGGCTATGACCGGTCTGCTAAGAAGTGTAAAGAGAAATGGGAAAACATGAATAAGTACTTCAGGAAGTCCATGGGAAGAGGTGGGAAGAAGCGGCATGGAAATGGTAAGACATGCCCTTACTTTAATGAGCTCACCCTGTTATACAACGAAGCGGTTATGAATCATGCTACCTCTGACCATGTTAGTAATGAAAACGAGGTCAATAGTGCTAGACATTAGAGGTTGGTTAATTTAGGATAGGTTTTATCTCTTCTGTTCACAAACCTGTTTGAATGAAATCCTGACAGGGCTGGAATTAGATTTACAATTTCATTTGGACGTGTCTATCCTCTGAACAAAACTCAGCCTTCTTTAATATATTTCTCAAGTATTTACTAACGTACAAAGCTACCTGATTACTGTTATCATCAAATAAAAACGGGTGAAAGGTGCATTATCCACTTCTTCCTTTGTGTTTGGAGTTACTGCAAATCTTTATATTCTAGTTGCTTGTCGTTTGTTGAGAGTTTATCGTCTTCACTGCAAATTTAATGTATAATGAGTTTGTCATGTCTGTAGGTTACTAACTTCACCTTAGTATCATCACCAATCACCAAACAAAGACTGCAAGGAAATAAGACCAACAGAGATGAACCAACTGTAGAGTTAAGTCTTCTTCGTATTAGCACAGAGAAGAGTAGAAGAAGCGCAGATAGAGGAGTTAAAAAAGATAAAAAGTCATTTTGAAGTTAAAGAGTTATAAGAGTAGTTGAGGTGCTTAACTCCACTATCTCCTCTTTAATGCCAATTAACCCTTGAAAAGGTTTTCATACATAACCCGGTATTCAAGTCTTTTGTAGTTAATAACATAGTTAAGATCAAATGTACCTGAAATGGAATCACAGGGTTTCCATTATTACCACCAAAATAAAAAAGAGTCGGTGTAAATCGAACTTGATACCTTTTGAAGTTAACAAGCACCTGGGACAAACTCTACCGGTTGAACTTAGTCATTAGGGTAAAAAGACATAAGATACTTGGTGTATATGAGCTCAATAGTTATTGTTAATCTCCTGCTAGTCATGACTAGATAAGTGAGTAACTAGGATTATTTTAAAGCTTTTACAGTACAAAATAATGCCTGTTTAAGATATGATCATCGTCCACTATACCTTTAAACGTTGCATTTACCGCTGCTTTTCATGGACGTACAAATCAAATTACGAGTCTGGTTTTAGTACGAGGGAGAAGATCTATAGGAAGTTCCCCACTGGAGTTGTTGAGGACTTTGTTACCATAAGTCTCTCAGCCTGGCGTTGCACTCTCTGCAGAATTTTCATCAGAACTTGTAGAACATAACAAGTAATCCATCTCTCTAATAAGAAGCTACTTGTGTTGGAAATTCAGATTCAAGAACTAGTTTCTTTAAAGATATACCATGAATGGGTAGGTGTTCATGTACAAGATTTTTAAGAATTCAGGTAACTCCATACATTACCAAGGTTTGCTCTCCAACGCTCGTATGCAGAAGCCTGAGCATTGTCATTGTTCTTATCTCATTGTTGCAGAAAGAAACATCATTGTTCTTATCTCATTGTTGCAGAAAGAAACATAACAGAATTCGAGATCTAAATGTTCAGGTTTCTCGGAACAAGAGAGTTGCTTGTACAAAAATTCTGAAGACCAGACAAACCAAGTAAATCTATTAATAGACTTATATCGGCATAAAGGAATCCAAGTTCTGACACATATACATATTCCATTTCAGAGCAAGCAATAAGTGTTTCAACTTGCAATTGCTTATGTATCATCAACCACAACTGTCACTAGCTAACTCCATTTCAGAACAATATAGATTAAAGAAAACGAAGAGGAAACAAATTCTATAAATTAACATGTGAGGAATCACAATTACTTCACCTCTGGTTCCTACCAACGGATGCTCCACCACCACCCACCACCACCTCCAGATCCGTAGATATCACCTTGTTATTGGTGGTGGTTGTGGTTGTGGAGGTGACGTTGGTGATGACCCATCATCATGCTAGTTTGGATACCTCCATAAACCCCACCACCAACAAACTCACTCAGATGATCACCACCGCCACTCACGGCGGATCCATCTCTATGATCCCCTTGGCGACCACCACCACCAGTGGCAGCAGTCTTCTCACCCTCCATCTCTCTGTACTTCTGCAAGTAAATCTTCAAGGGCTCAATGTAGTCCTCAAAACCCAGAGTGGTCATAGCCCACAACAGATCATCTCCATTAACAGTCTTCCTCTTCTCCCTCTGACACTTATCTGAAGCCTCTCCTGTTATGAAGCTTATGAATTCCGACACACACTCTTGCACTGTCTCCTTCGCGTCCTTTGAGATCTTTGCGTTCGCAGGCAAAGCTTTCTTCATAATTCTGCTCACGTTTGCTATTGGCAAGAATCTGTCTAGCTCTTTCATTGACGACTCACTAGCGTTAGGCCCTCCTGACTCGTTGTCCGAGTCCGCCATTTTTAACCGCAAACAACACCAAGATTGAATCTTTATCAGAAACTTCTGGTTTCTTATCAACAAGAAAGGAAAACAACCAAGATTGAAGCTTTAGGTGAAGAAAAACTAAGAACAGATTCTTGGATTGAGAAAGAACATAAAGTCTGGGCTTTCATGAACAAGATAAGATCGTTGAAACTTGGGTAACTTTTAGTTAAGAGATTCACTTGTTGAATCGGACAAGACGAGAGTGAAGATTAAGCACCATAACAGGCTAATAATAGAAATGAACTTAGGTTCTTGGCGACCGGTAAATGTAAATCTAGAAAGACCTTCCATTGTTTATTTGTTTTTTTTTTTTTACCATACGCGTGGAATGGTTTTGGACCGTTCATTTTGTCGATAAGATTCTTACACGTTCCAATCACTTTGGCCGTTTGATCAAATACGCGATAATTATTATTTTCAACAAAGCTTCCATTGATACGTTTGAATTTTTCACCACTAATATTAATTCTAAATTATTAAATTTTTAATTAATTTATTTAAAAATTAAACCATAATATTAATTTATACGAAAATAATATAAAATTTAAAACCTTTCATTCTTATTATTTCTTTAATATAAAAATAAAAAATTAGATACTCTAAAAAACTGTACTCATTATATGTTTAAAAATAGTGATTATATTATAACAAAATTAAAAATATTTTTTTAATCAAAATTAGTTACCTTAATATAAATAAAAGATTTTTTTATTGCTAGAGATATCAATGTATCATTTTAGTATTCGTTTTATCATAAGATTCTTAATTTTTGTTATTGATAATGCGGAATATTTCATAATTAAATTTATTAAATAATAATATTAACAAATTATTAAAACACTAAAAAAATAATTTGTATTAAATAAATAATGACTGTATCATAAAAATAATTAGAAATATTCTTTTTTAATCATAATATTAATTACTTTAACATAAATTTGATTTTAAAAAGTACTAATTCTATGCCCCGTTCATTTTCAAGTCTTATTGTTGATGTTATATGAGCAATGTAAGTAATGTTTTTTTTTTTTGTTGCCCACGAGATGTCTTAGGCGGGTTCTAATTATGGAAAGACATCTTTAAATTATTCACACCCAACTATGTAGGCAATGTTAGCATTAGCATAATCAAGTTTTAATTTTATTGATTCAAACCCAATTCCTACTAATTAAAAGGATTAGAAGAAAACAATTAATATTATCAAACAACTGCAATTTATTTTTCATATTAAAACTCATAAATCACACCACAACATACATGTAAATATCAACTTTTTACTTAGAGGCACTGTGGAGAATGTAGAGAACAGCGACCAAGATGACTGGAAAGAGAAGCAAAACAAGAGCAGAAGGTGGGTGCAAAGGCCCCATTCCTAGTGGCACCAAGAAGATGATGGCCACCACAACCAGAAGAGCCACCGTCGAGCCGCTGCCCCAGCCGTACTGATCTCCCTCCATTCTCAGAGAGAGTTTTATGAGCAGTACTTGCTTGTTGCCGATTATGGAGATTGTTTACGTATGACACAGAACTGCGTACGTTTAGTGAAGTGCATGAAACTTATATTATATATACACACACACACAGAAAGAGAGGTGATGGTTTACGGTTGGTTTTGGTTTAAACTTAAAAGGATGCAACGGTTGACTTGAGAGGGCGTGAATGGGAGAGGAGACATGGCTGTTCGCTCTCTTTTTGTTACTTATTTGTTTATCCTTGATCAAATTTCTTTTAGAATCTTCTAAAAATCCAACGATTTAATTAGTTTAATAATAAAAATTTTAATTAGTTTAATTTTTAATTTGTTTGAGTGGATTTAATTTAATAATATTATCATGTTTAATTTGTTTGAGTGGATTTAATTTAATAATATTATCATTAAAAATCGATCAGTTAATTAATTAAATTCTATAAACTAATCAATTTTTATAAATAAAAATTAACTTAATAAATTTTGTTTAATAAATTCATTTTTTAATTTAATTTATTTTTTTCAATGAACAAGGATAATTTTCTTTGATTATTTTTAAAAAAATTTTAAGTTTTAACCTATTTTATGAGGTTCTAATAACGATTAAACATTTTAAACATTAAATTTTTTCTTACCGGTTCAAATTTCGGTCCAAATTTTAATTAAAATTTACCTTATCTAAGCACTCTTTTTTCTTTTTTCTTTCTTCTAATTCTCTAATATGAATTATGATATTAATAACATGCAGAGTAAAGTTTTATTAAAGTAATTTTAATCTAAAAAGTAATCTTATTATCTAAAATTATGTAAAAGTGCTTAGTGATATTAAAAATATTAAAAAGGTTCTTTTAATAAATTTATATTATATTTTTTTAAAATAAAACGTTATTTTTTAGCTTTTGTAATATCATGAAATATTTTTAAGTAATCTATAATAATAAAAATATTACTATAGATAAATATAACCTAATTTGATTTAGCCGATTTTACCGTAAAAATCTTGAACCAACTAACTTTTCGGTTTGATTTACTTTAATAACTCTCATTATTAAAAAATCGATCATTTTATTAATTAATCGGATGATCTTTTTAATTTTTATTTAACAATCTATTTTTTCAATTAAACTTTAAATTAAAGACATTCTTTTTTAATTATATTTAATTCTTTAATTTTATTTAATCTTTAGCGACCTTTGAACCTTTTAAAATTTAAACCTTTTGTGTTACGGTTTAACTTTCAGTAAAAATCTTAAACCCGTTTTTTTGGTTTGATTCGTAACCTAATCGGATTTAAACATAATCCCAATAATTAGAATTTAATAAAAAATTTGAAATATTTAATAAAATTTGAATCCAATCAGACGGGTTACCATCGTTACTTTCGGCTTTTGTAAAATAGCCCACTGGTCGAATGGAACTGCTACCGTTAAGAATGTGTAATCCAATAGCCAACCTGACACGACGACAATGCATGCTCTTAGTGATTGCTTTTTCAACGAATGAATCAACTCAACATGCTTTCTTCTGTAATCTATGGCACTAAAAAACACTCCCTTCCTCGTTCACATCGCCCTCTCGCCACGTGCTTTTACACCTACTTGATAATGTGACCATTGAAATACCACCCTCTTCTCAACACCTATTGCACTTCCAACACCTAGACCACAAAAAGGCAAAGACCTCTGTTCTTTCATTTCGAAGAGACATGGAACATGGAGGCTTCCATTGCTATACCAAGCTTCCCAGCTCTAGCTCTGGTAAAGTTCCTGCAACACATGCAAAATGCTAATAATGAAATTACTTTCTCTGTTTTTTTTTCCAGTGTGACACTAGTCTATGTCTGTCACGTTTATCATCTTCTTTCTTTTGCATGCAAACACTTCCCAGTTTCACACATAAACGAGATCCCCAGCCCTCTATCTTGGCATGCAGTTTCCATTTTATTAGTTGAAACTCGATCGAACTCAGCATTTTAAACAAACTTGTTCTTCCCTCAATCCGGACCAACCCCGCAGAGAGTTTTTGGTTTCAAGTTCTTTATCCGTGTATCTAATCTCTTCTGCATATGGTAGATTGCTTCCTTGTGAGTAGATTAAGCGTAATTGAGATAGTCTTCTGTGGGTGGTGGTCAAGATGGTGGTGTGGAGAGGAAAGGGGAATGGATGATGGAAGCACTTCTGCGTATGGTAGATTGCTTCCTTGTGAGTAGATTAAGCGTTATTGAGATAGTCTTCTGTGGGTGGTGGTCAAGACAGTGGTGTAGAGAGGAAAGGGGAATGGATGATGGAAGCAGCTTGCACTAACGTTGTACAAGTGGCATGCATCATCTGACCCCACAGTAACAAGTGTTAGCCATGCATTATCTGATATAATGCAACCCACCAGTTAGGTCCACCTTCTTGTTTGAATATACTAATAAATGAAGAATTTATAGTCAGCACAATAGTCAAAAGGATTCGGTTTTATGAGCTCATTAATATGGTTTTTAGTCCCTAGGATTTGGTCTAAGTTTTCGAGTTAATATGTGCTTCGGATCAAATTGATAGAAGGAAGAAGAGATGACTTCTCTTAAGAAAGTTTCTTCCAAGCAATTTTATCATTGACCTTCTTGCTTCGCATTTGATGCCAAGATAAAGTTATCACAAGAAGCGAATAATCGTTTCAGTCTTCATGTTTGGAGAGATTAGTTAAATCAATCTTCTTTAGCTGGTAGCTATCGATACCTGTTCTTGGAGACATCTTCATGGATGTCATAAGCTGGAACTGACATGAATAGATTCTGTTTCCTTTAAGCTGTTGCCAAATTTGTGACAGGGCTGAAACTATCTGATATCGACATGAATCTAGCTGCGATCAACCACAACAACAAACACTGTGTCACAGATGACAATGAGTGCACCGTAAGGGAGCAAGACCGGTTCATGCCAATTGCCAATGTGATCAGGATAATGCGCAAGATCCTCCCCTCGCATGCCAAAATCTCAGATGATGCCAAGGAGACAATCCAGGAGTGTGTTTCAGAGTACATTAGCTTCATCACCAGTGAAGCCAACGAAAGGTGCCAACGCGAGCAGAGAAAGACAATTACAGCTGAGGATGTGCTTTATGCAATGAGCAAGCTTGGTTTTGATGACTACATCGAACCCCTGACCGTGTATCTTCACCGATATCGCGAACTGGAGGGCGAACGTAGCTCCATAAGAAGCGAGCCATTAGTGAAGAGAAATGTGGAGTATGGTGCGGTGGGAATGGCTGCTTTTGCACCACCATTTCGTATGGGTCACCCTGGACTTTTCACCACAGCTGCAGTAGGAACATACGTCAGAGATGCATCCAATGCAAGTTCTTCTCAGGCTGCAGTTGCCAATGGAACTTTTGCCCCAAACAAATGATCACGAGATTGCAGAAACTTCCAACACTAACCGATCATAAAATCTAACTTATTAAGTGATGAATGGGTTAGTGTTTACAAAACTTTGGTGATTGTTTGAAGGGCTTAGCTAGTTCTTTGTGCTAAAAACACCAGATCACTGATGGATTTTAATTTTCGGGAGCTTAGCTTTATGCTTTATCATGATGTGCTCTTTATAACTCTCGTTAACGTGTTTCTTTGCTTCTCTTCCTCTACGTTTCCTCCACCATAGACCCTTTTTAGATCTATGGGAGGCAAAGAAAACATCCCGATATCCTGCACTTAAACAAGGATCCTGAAAGTGAGAGTTCGAGTACTATTGTATCATAACATGCAAGTATCTCAGTTCCAGACTTGCTTTAGTAGGCGATGTTTTTGCCATGTGAATAGACAAGATTGGTATGAACGAGTCTGAGGAATATGAGGTCGAAGCTGCCGTTAAATACCTGCAAGTGTGTGAATAATCCACCATAATCTTAAATAAGGTCAAAGTAAGTCATGAAGGAATGAAGTGAAGTAGGCTTGCAATAAGAGAGTAGGTCGGTCCGAGGAGCCTGCTGACGAGGACAGGATCCTCTCTCTAATACTATATTGTCTTATTTTGTCACATAAATTTTAGTTATTTATTTATATAAGACTTGTATTTATTTATGCAGAACTCATATAAAATTCTTATAAATAAATGGTTGAGCGATTTATTGGTATAATCTTGCAGAATGATGCCCCCGGGACGGAGCCACAATACTGACTCCAAACAATTTGACATTAAAAAATTATTTTTTTAAATTTTGAATTCATAAAAAAATTAAAATTTTCTTCTTAAAAAAATTTTGCCCTCACTAATTTTTTTTTTACCTTCAGTAAAATTTTGCTCCCGCTTAAAAAAATTTCTGAATCCGTCCCTGGATGCCCCGATCTTAGAAAGCATACAATCCTATGGGCAGTCAGATTCGGGCCATAACTTTGACCTTGAATTTAATTTGCAAGTAAGGATTTCACTTTTAATTATTTAATTTATCAAATATTCTTTTGAAACAATATAAGAAGTGATAAATATTTTACAATTTATTTTCACTTTTTTTATAGTTTTTAATTTTTAATTTTTAATTTTAAACAAAAATAAATACATGTTTATATAATTATAATTTTTATTACTGATAATAATTACATAACAGATAAAATTTAAAATTTGTAAATCAAATAAGTAAATAACTTTATTTTATTTTTTATGTTTATTAATAAATGTTAGCAAAAATTAGTATTTTATGTAAAAATAAAAATAAAATAAATATATTTATTGAATAAATTTAAATTTTCTTAAAATTTTAAAAATAATTATATCGTATTAATTAAATAATATATATTTAGTTAATAGTAAATCAAATTATAACATAAAAATAGGAAATAGAAAACTAAAATTCGTTTTTGTAATTTTTATAAACATAAAAAGTGGAAGAATCTATAATAAAAAATATAAATAAAAAACTCAATCAAATATTTTTTTTACTAAATTAAAAAACTAAAAAATAAAGTAGAAATAAATTATTTTATATTCAAAAAGTCATAGTTAGTTTCCATTACTTCATTGTATAAAACTTGTTAATATAATATAAAATTAAAATATATTTAGCATAAAACCAAGAAAATGATTATAATTTATTTTAAGGAAATAAATGTATTTTTAATTAGATAGAATTGTTAATAAACAAATGTAATTATTAAAAATCGAATTTAATTTGAATTTATTAAATTTTAAATTAAATTTTCTTAAGTAAAATAAGTAATGTCGGCTTGCATCATGATGATTCATGTGCGAGGGAAGACGAGGACAGGGACGAGGAGAGAATAGAGGACATCGATAGTTAGATATATATTACACCTCACTTACTTACATCTCCAGTTCATTTCGCGACCCTGTTTTCTTCTGTTTCTGTTCTGTGCTGTTTCAACCCCCCAAAAGAAGAAACAAAGAAGCTTGAGCTTTTTCAACCCTATAATCTTCCATGACCGAACTAGTTTTGCTTCAGCTTCGAAGCTTCTAAGCAAAACACGACGTTCGGAAAGAGAGAGAGATAGAGAGAAAAATGGAAGACAAGCTTCAGCAACAGCTTAAGGATGTGGGATCCAAGCTTCAACAGAGTCTTCCCCCTTCTAAAGACGCCCTCGTTAAGCTCCTTAAGGTGTTTTTAGGTTTGGTTAGTTAATTCTGTTATTCTGTATGTGGTTTGCTGGGAAAAAAAATAGTGTGGAAAAATGGAACGTAGTGAATTTGGTATTTGGGGATTTCTTGTGGTGTTTGGTTTGGTTAGTTGACGCCCAAATTGAGTTAGTTTCGAGTTGGAGATGAGAAGTACTTTGTTCAGGTTCTTCTCTGTGGAAGGTGTATTGTTTGACGCGAGCTTAAAGATTGAGATTTTATTTGGTCAGAGATTATTTATTTGCTTGCTTTCAAGTAGAGATTTAGTTTTTGGTGAACTTCGGTGTTTGTTGAGCATTTTATCTTGAAAATCAGGTTGAACTAGGGTTTATTTTACGTATAGGGTTTGTTTTCCATCTAGGGTTTGCTGCTCTGGGAAACTTTCACTTGTTACTTTTTGGGTTTACGATGTAGAAATTGCTGTTATTTATTTAATTTATGTTCGTTGCAAAGAGTGGACAGAGATATTTGCTAGGGTAATGCTGTAGTTTGAAGTTGTGAGATATGTTAATGGGGAGTAAATTAGTGACTTTTAGTGAGACAAGTGGATTGTTAGTGAACTTTTAGTTTGGGTGTGAAACATCCTTAAGACAGGTCAAATAATTAATTGAATGCTTTTTTGTTCTATCCAGCTTAAGTGATGGAAATAAAGACAGATCCTTTGATCAACGTATAAATGCATTTCTATTTTGAATTCTTGAGTTAATAAATCACGATTGAGGTTTTGAGTGGTGACCTGTCCGTTAGTTGAATGGCCTGATGTGAACATGTAACAGTTTAGAGTTTAGGCTAGATGTATTAAGTTTTATTATCCTGTAGAGCTAAGAAAATGTAAAAAGCTATCCTTACATCCTTGTGCTGGAAACTTGGTGTGTGAAAATATATAAGTTGAATATGCATTATAGCTTTTTATTGGTGCCAATTATGTCTGTGGGCTTTAACTGGAGTTCCTTTGAGTTGAACTAAGGGTGTAGGGACCAACACAATGTAACCAGAAGTTGCTTGGACTGAGCTGAGACTACTTGGCGTGTGACTTAGGTTTTTGCTACCAATTACTGGTTCAACTAAGCATTAATGTCATGGACGTTTTATTTGTCATCTCATACTGCTTTGTTAGTTGTCTAATAAATTTTGTGTTGTTTTTGATCAATCTGCTCTGGTTGCTAAAGTTAGATTCTTGGTATGTGTCTTGGTTGGTAATATTGGACTTTTAGTACTGGAAAATAGTTTTGGCACTCTAGCATGTATTTTCATTATAGGGCATAAATTTACATTGTTACTCGTTACTTGCTAATAATATTTGCTATACTTGCAGCAAGCTGTTACCCCTCTGTCTGAGATGGAACAATCACCCTCTGCTTTGATGATGGAGTCGATGCAACCTTTTCTTGATGCAATTATCGAGCCAGAATTGCTAAAACATCAGGATAGAGATGTTAAGCTTTTGGTTGCAACCTGTATTTGTGAGATAACCCGAATTACTGCACCTGAAGCTCCTTACTGCGACGAGGTTCTAAAGGTGCTTAATGTTGATGGAACTTATTGACTTAAGGATTCCATGTTACTTACAAGACTTAAAAATTTTATTCGTAGCTGATTGGTCTCTATCTGCAGGATATTTTTCAATTGATTGTAGGCACTTTTAGTGGGTTAAGTGATACTAGTGGTCCCTCATTTGGAAGGAGGGTTGTTATTTTGGAGACTCTTGCCAAATATAGGTCATGTGTTGTGATGCTGGATCTTGAATGCGATGATCTGGTGAATAAAATGTTCAGTACATTTCTTGCTGTTGCAAGGTGTGTTGTATCCCAATGCCTTTTTTATGATGCTCAATTTATTTATGTTCAGTACATTTCTTGCTGTTGCAAGGTGTGTTGTATCCCAATGCCTTTTTTATGATGCCCAATGTATTTAAAGTGATTGATCTTGAAACTCTGGGTTTTGCAGCGATAATCATCAGGAAAGTGTATTGTCTTCGATGCAGACAATCATGGCCCTTCTCATTGAAGAAAGTGAGGATGTCAGAGAGGATCTTTTGCTTATTATATTATCTGTATTAGGTCGTAACAGAAGTGTAAGCACCTGTATTTAATTGGATGCAATTATGTGCTTTATTGTCAACTACAATTTTTGTGTTAATTTGGATTTCTTGTTATATGGCATCCTTACTGGGTTGGCATTCGGTGATGTTTGTAATTCTAGGATATCTCCAATGCCGCAAGGAAGCTTGCGATGAATGTTATAAAGCAATGTGTGGGAAAACTTGAAGCTGGCATAAAACAGTTCCTCATATCATCAATGTCTGGGGATAACAGGTCCACAAATAACCAGATTGACTACCATGAAGTCATATATGATGTTTATTGTTGTGCTCCTCAAATCCTATCAGGAGTTGTCCCATACCTCACAGGCGAGCTATTGGTAATTCCGTTTGATGGCCTACTCATGCACTTCTATGCCTAAAATGTAGAATAATCTTATTTCAAGATACATTTCTTTCTGTGCCATGGTTATCTAATTACAGCTATCATTGGTTGAAGCATTTTCTCTTACATAGAAATTGAAGAACATTACTTGCGTGTTTTGATATGGCTATGTGTGTATTAAGACTTTTTTTTTTTGTTTAAAATTCTGAACAAGTTTGTTCCAAAATCTGCAGACTGATCAACTAGACACTCGTTTAAAAGCTGTGAAATTAGTTGGAGATTTATTTGCTATGCCGGGATCTGCCATTACTGAATCATTTCAGCCAATTTTTTCAGAGTTTTTGAAAAGATTGACTGATAGAGTAGTTGGGGTCAGGATGTCAGTCCTTGAACATGTTAAAAGCTGCCTATTATCAGATCCATTACGTGCTGAGACTCCCCAAATCATGTGTAAGTTTGCTGAGTTGCTTGACAAACTTATTCTTTGAGAGCCTCAACCGATATTGGTTTTGGTTCATTGTATTCCAGCTGCCCTTTGTGATCGACTGTTGGACTATGATGAGAATGTTCGAAAGCAAGTTGTTGATGTGATATCCAATGTGGCATGTCATGCCTTGAATTCGGTTCCTGTAGAAACAATAAAAGTAGTTGCAGACCGTCTGAGGGACAAATCAGTAGGCTCACTCTTTTCTTGTTGCCTAACTACTTTTTGTTGTTCTTTATAGTACTTAATTCGTATGCTTTTTTTTTTTCTGGGACTTTTAGTTACTTGTTAAAAGGTATACAATGGAGAGACTTGCTGAGATATTCAAAGTTTATTGTGTGAAGTCCACTGAGGGCTCAATAAATCCTAGTGCATTTGATTGGATTCCTGGAAAGATTTTGAGGTGTTTGTATGACAAAGATTTCAGGTAAGACATCTTACTTTGCAAACTAATCTGCATTTTTCTTTTCCATTTCCTCATTTGCCGCTCATGGACATGCTTTCGTTGATCTGATGAACTTTATAGCTTTTTAGTACTTGCTTCTCCATTTACTAGTTTAAAATTGTTTCTAACATGTATCATTCCTCTTCAGATCAGATACAATTGAATCTGCTCTTGGTGGATCTCTATTCCCGGCTGAGTTCTCCATCAAAGACAGAGTTAAGCACTGGGTCAGAGTTTTCTCTGCATTTGACAAAGTTGAGCTTAAAGCTTTTGAGAAGATTCTGGAGCAGAAGCAAAGGTGAGTAGCTCATGTTTGGTTATGATATGACTATTGATACAGCCTTCCTTTGTCATTTTTGAGAATTTGATGGTTCTGGATGCAGATTACAGCAAGAGATGCAGAGATACCTGTCGCTTAGGCAGATGCATCAGGTATGCACATGTAGCAAATTTAAGTCATTCATGTTTAGATTAAGAGTTGAGGTAAACGATCAAATATTTGCATCTCATTCACATACAGGATGGTGATGCTCCTGAGATCCAGAAAAAGCTTCTGTTTTGCTTCCGGATCATGTCCCGCTCATTTGCTGAACCTGTAAAAGCTGAGGAGAATTTTCAGATACTTGATCAATTGAAAGACGCCAACATTTGGAAGATTTTGACAAGTCTTGTTGATGAAAATACTAGCTTCCATCAAGCCTTAAACATTCGTGTAAGTGACACCAGTTATTAATATTTTCTGTTCAGAAAACTAGAATTGATGATATGTTGGCATCAATTGGGGCACAAAGCTCAGGAAGCTTTATGCTTTCAACTAGAGTGGTAATCTCACCATAGTTATGAAAATTGTGTGCTTGGTATAACAGGCATTACTATTCCCTTTGCTGTTGTCATTCCAACACATCAAATTCTGATCATACCATTAACAAGGAATCTTTATTTTGTACAAATTTGTTACTGTGATTCATATGCTTAATAATTATTATTCTATCTTTATACATATCTTACATCCATTTTTGTAAACTTGCCAATTTGTTGCCAAGTGAGCTAAAATAGCTTTCCTTTATTTGATTCTGATGTTCATTCTCCTTCAGATGCTTATTAGAAAATTTACATTGTTGGCATCTTATGAGTGATTTAAACAATGAATGCCATTATTCTATTTTCCTAAAATCTTTTCCAACTGGAACTACTTGTCCCTGCAACTTATATTGAATAAGAAACTGCATGTTGTTCTTTGAATTTTCTTTTTGCAGGATAATTTGCTTAAAATCCTTGGTGAGAAGCACAGACTCTATGAGTTTTTGAGCAATCTCTCTTTGAAGTGCTCTTATTTACTTTTTAACAAGGAGCATGTCAAAGAAATTCTTCTGGAGGCTTCTACACACAAATCTTCTGGAAATGCTCAGCTTACTCAATCGTCCATGGATATTCTTGTGGTGAGAACAAGCCATTGATCAACACCTGAAATCTATCCTTCATCCGATCTCCATTTAGTCATTTACTATCTTGGAACATGCTCTTTCTTGACTGTCATTTAAACATTTCTTGAGTTTGGAACTTTGTGTTAGATCCTGTTGAACTTTTCAATCATTTTCATTATTGTGACTGCAGTATAAACTTCATTAAGGTGCCATTGGCCTTGAACTACGCAACTTTTCTTTTATATGATTGTGTGTGTATATGCTTATGTGTGTTCATCTTTTAAGTATCAAGTTGATTTTTCCTATTAATCAAAACGTAATGAAGGTTTTTCTTGTGAGAATTTTCAGATTCTTGCACGTTTCAGTCCATTACTGCTGACTGGGGCTGAAGAAGAGTTAGTAAATTTCCTGAAAGATGACAATGAAGTGATCAAAGAAGGTGCTTTGCATGCTTTGGCGAAGGCTGGTGGCACCATCCGTGAACAACTTGCAGTTTCATCGAGGTATTGCTCTTGAAATTATTGCCTCTTGATCTGTTCCTTAAATGTGCACTTACACTGCAATTATTGCTTAATGCAGTTCTCTTGACCTCATATTGGAAAGATTCTGTTTAGAAGGCACACGGAGACAGGCCAAGTATGCTGTACATGCCCTGGCAGCTATAACAAAGGATGATGGCCTCAAGTCCCTCTCTGTTTTGTACAAGGTGGTGCCCTATTCTTTATTTTATTCGCCTCTTGTGTGCCACTGCCACTGGTAGTCAGATGTGTCGAAGTGTTTGCAAGGCAGTGTTCATAAATGTATTTATACAAATAATGTTGCCTGCGTATTCAGAGACTTGTTGATATGCTGGAGGAGAAGAGACATTTGCCAGCTGTATTACAATCTTTGGGATGCATAGCACAGACTGCAATGCCAGTGTTTGAAACTAGAGAAGGAGAGATTAAAAATTTCATCAAAAACAAGATCCTGGAATGTAGCACTGTATGCCTCTGAAGATCCTCTTCAAATTCCTCTTATTTTGCACTTTTTAATAGTAATGATTAAGGGTGCTTTGTTGTACAGAAAGAAGAAGAAAACACTAACAGTGGTTGGGATAACAGAAGTGAACTGTGCTTGTTGAAGGTTGGTCTTTTTCTTACTTATTTGAGTCGTTTCAAAGATGAGTTGTTCATTAGAATCAAACTTTATCTTCTTACCATACCTGACTGCAAGCTATACATTGTTGATTTGAAATGGAATTGCTGTAGATGTATGGGATTAAGACGTTGGTTAAGAGCTACCTGCCTGTCAAAGATGCACACCTTCGTCCTGGTATTGATGACCTTCTTGAAATCCTTAAGAACATGCTTTCTTTTGGAGAGTTATCAAAAGATATAGAATCAAGGTATCATGTTGTTGTCTCTTTAGACTAGTCTGCATATCATCTTTGATTTGATCTGTTCTTAGTTTGTGAGATTTTTAGTTTTATTTACCGGTTTACCTCATCATGCAGCTCAGTTGATAAGGCCCATTTGAAACTTGCTTCTGCAAAGGCACTTCTTAGATTATCAAAGCATTGGGATCATAAGATACCTATTGATATCTTCCACTTATTGCTGAGGACACCAGAGGTAATTTCCCTATATCATCTGTTCCCAGTTAGTCATAAGTTGCAAGTAACTGTTTCTTTACATCATGATCTATTCCTTCATAATTTTCTTCCTTTCCTGTTTGGTATTGCAGATTGATTTTCCCCAAGTTAGAAAGCTATTTCAAAGCAAAGTTCATCAATATATAAAGGACAGGCTTCTGGATGTGAAATACTCGTGTGCATTCTTATTTAACATAATGAGTTCCAGTCCCTCTGATCTGGAAGAGGTACCTATACTAGAACGAGTTGGTTCATATTTGGTCTCCGATTTCTAATTTTACTTGCTTGTTACCTGTGTAGTAAAGTTGCAAGTCTTTCCTTGGTTGAATTTTCCTGACTGTTTGGATTGGCAGGATAAGCAGAACTTTGCTGACATCGTTCAAATGCATTACCAAGCCAAGGCACGACAAGCACCTGGCCAAAGTGATGCAACTCCTTTGGCACCTTTTCCTGAACACGTTCTCCCTTACTTGGTCCACTCTCTTGCTCATCTTTCATGCCCCGGTGTAGATGAATGCAAAGATGTTAAAGCATTTGAACCAATATATCGGTAAGTTTAATTACACTGATCGCATTTGTTTTCTACTGTGCTTTTGAGGCAATATCACATGTATGTAATTCCATTAAATGGAAGGATCAAGCCTTTTTTTTTTTTTAATTTGTTGGAAATAACATTGTCTTTGTTCTTCTCTGCTTTTCAGGCAGTTATACTTGATTCTGTCCATACTTGTGCAAAAAGACGATTGCAAGTTAGAGTCTGTTACCAACAAGGAGAAGGAGAATATTTCTGCTATAATTTCTACATTTCAGAGTATCAAGTGCTCTGAAGATATAGTTGATGCAGCAAAATCGAAGGTCTCAGAGTCCTACGCCTACTTTCTACTCTTCATTGTCTTTTTGATTGATGGTTAACCACCATAAACTTCAAAGAAATAAAATTAGCCTCATTGATGCAATTATTGACATCCACAGAATTCACATGCTATCTCGAATCTTGGACTGTCAGTGACCAAACGCTTAATTCAAAAAGATGATGATCTGCAGAAGTTGACTTCAAGGGTACCTCTGCCTCCAATGCTGTATAAACCACAGGAAGAAATAGAGGGCAATGATTCTCTGGTAAGTTTTACAACTTCAAGTGGTGGATGGAAACTGATTGAACTCATGGAAAAGAGAAGTTCCTGATTGTTTTATACAGAATCAACAGAGTTTATTAATTCTCTTGTATGCCTCTGTTTTGTAATGTCATTCATTTAGCTTTGGGAGGTGCTTTTATAGTTTCTCTGTCATGAGAGTATTGTGATTTTCATCAATGATATTTCATGTTTTTGATAGGTAAAAGAAGGAAATACATGGTTGGATGATGAAAATGTCTTGGCGCACTTTGAATCACTTAACCTGGAAACTGATGGGCGAGTATGTTCTAGTGCTATAAGTACTTTCAACAATGCAATGATGTTATGTGGCATTTAGTGCTGTTTTCCAATTTTACTAACATATTTTTCCTCTGGTACCGATAGGTTATTTCTGATATTGCTAAGGATGAGGTTCCAAAAGACATTGAAATAGAAGGAAATGAATTGCCTCTTGGGAAGATCATAAAACAACTGAAATCTCAGGGAACCAAGAGCAGAAAGGATAAAAAGAAGTCCTCGTCAGTTAAAGCAAAGGGTGCTGATAATGATGCTGATATTTTGAAAATGGTGAGGGAAATTAATTTGGATAACTTGGGGCTGTCTACCAAGTTTGAGTCTAGCAATGGGCACAAATGTTTTTCGAGTGAGAAAAAATCAGAAGTGGAGCATCGAAAAGTTCAAAAGAGGAAACTTGGTGAAATCACTTCCACTCCTGTTCCTAAACGAAAGCGATCATCTTCTGGTCATAGTGGTTCCAAATCGACTCGAACTCCTCCAAAAGCTTCTTTAAAAGCGTTATGGCATGATGCCAGTGTCAATTTCGGAGACAGAAAAAGTAGGCTGAAAGATAGTGGTGAATCTGACTTTATGGCATCGTGCCTTTCAAAAAGCAGAGGCTTCTCAGCAGAAATTAGGGGTAAAAATACCGATTGGGTTCACGATAACAATGACAACAAATTCAGAGATTCTGATGATGATGATCTGATGGTAAGATTTCTTTAATGATCAATATGGTGGCTTATACTCTTATTGTTATTTAATGACTCGTTTTTCAATTTCTTCTTCTTTAGAAGCCTAATTTGGTTATGGAGATTGATAAGAACAATGATACTAACAAGTCTTTGACTGGATCCATGAAGAAGCGAAAAAGAAGAAGCGTTAAAGGGTTAGCAAAGGTTGACTCCTTGTCCTTTACTTGAAACAATATGATATTTATCTCTTAGGTACTTACGCATAACTGCTTTTCAGTTATGTATCATTACGATTGCCAACATGATGATACTTTACAACTACTAAGAAAAGCATGATGATACTATTTACATTGTGCATTTCTTATATAGCCACCATTCAGTTTTGGATGTAATCTCCAAATGTATCTTATACATCTTTTATACTACTTATTATATACTACTTATTATGTGCTGTTTTCTCAACTGCCTTTACTCAACTTTTCTGTTCCATTATTTAAAAAATTGATTATTAGCCCATCGTTCTTTTTCATCTAAGTTTCAAGATGTTAAATTCCTAATATTAAAAGACTTTGGCTCTTCTAATTCATTAAAACCAACTTTGTTGGGAGTACAACCTATGAATAATTGAATAAGACCTTTTTTTTTGGACTTGTGAGAATATTTTCTTTGCAAGAAGTTTGACCTCTAGTTTTATGTATACTCCCTTTTTCTTGCACTTTAAACATAAAATGCTAACTTACATGCCTACATAAATTTGAAGTGTACCAGGTTGGTAGGATTTTGATTCATGCATGATTCATAATTGTGCTGTGATTGCATATACTGGCAAGGTTATAGCTGTCTTTTGGCAGATATGTACTCAAATTCTTATTGGTGTTCCTTTCAGTTCGTTGTCTTGCTTGAAGTTTTTCTTTTCTTGTATTTACAGCTGTGTACATTACTTTCAACATGCAATATTATGCTTTTTTTTACTTGTTAAACTTTTCTTTTTCTTCCTCTTTCCAGTGCTCAACAAAGAAAAATGGCATTGACTTTGAAGAATTAATTGGTTATAGAATCAAAGTTTGGTGGCCCATGGATAAGCAGTGAGTACTCTTTTTTTTTAATTTATTGAAAGCCAAAATTATGAAGACCCCATTTTTTAATTTATTGAAAGCCAAAATTATGAAGACCCCATTCCTGCCTCTTTGTTTACATTATGTGCAAGGTTTTTTAGTTCTTTAGTCGACATGTACACTTTATATAATTATAATTGATATGGTCATGGCTGTGAGATGCTTTTTGGTGAGTATCTCTTAAACATTTGTATTCTTTGCTAATTTTCACTAGACTCTCTACTTTATTTCCCAGTTTAAGCTGCTTCAGTGTTGCTATTCTACTTCTGGGTGGTGTTGCGGTATTAATTAATTCACGATTCCATATAGTAGTTAGGTTTCAGATGATGGGAATAGGATAGGTGCCAAATTTAAAAGTTTACGAACCAAAAGCTGTAATTACCTAAAGTTCTCCTTTCAATGGATTTTGAGAAATTTGTTTAGCTTTTTGGAGTAATTTTGTGGGGTTCATTGTGGTTAATTTGGCAGGTTTTATGAAGGTACGATTAAGTCTTATGATCCTCTAAAGGGGAAACATGTGGTAAGTCTATCTATCTCTCTCTCTGAATTCATATTGGAACTACTTTTGTTGCTCAGTTTTGGAATGACATCTGTTACTTATTGCAGATACTATATGATGATGGAGATGTTGAAGTTCTCCGTTTAGATAAAGAGCGCTGGGAGCTTGTTGATCGTAAGCCTTCAAAGGTCCGTAATCTTATTAAGCATTCTTTCCTCAAGCTTCTGGATTCTAGTGTTGTCCCAGAAAATAACTACTTCAATGTTACATTTGTAATTTTTCCTTTTTCCATTTCAGAAGAACTCTTCTCAGCGTGCTTCTTCTGCGGTAGGGTAAGTGTTCTCTGTGTTGTAGAATCCGTGTTTTTTCTGTTATGTAATAAAGGATATTTTTCCTTGTTGCATCCCTTTCTGTATAAGCTTATATCAATACTTTTCCTTCTCTATGGCAATATCATGGTTGGTTATGGAATTGAACTTATATGGAAATCTTTCTGTTTTACAGGTCACCTCCACGTAGAAATAGGAGGTCTGCTGGTTCGAATCAAATGAAGAAACCAATGAAAATGTCAGTAGAAATTGCTTCATCTCCAATCTAGCATTTATGTTGTACTTTTTCTTTTTTTACTTTAATTCAATGCCTTATAATTATGTTGTTTTTAATTTTGTAGGGTGAAAGGAAAAAGAACTCCCAAGAAAAACTTAAAGAAGGTGGAAAAAGAGTCCAAGGAAAAAGATGATTCTGATGCATCATTAGATCCTGAGGCTACCATGGCATCAGTTGGTGAGATTCGTATTCTTGTAATTCCAAGTTCCCAGGGCATGTTAGTTGTGGAATTTTTAAGGTCAAATTTGTGGATTTTAGAACTTCCAAAAGGTTTTCACAAATACCTAATGTAAACTAATGCCACTGTTTGGTTTGTTTTGCGTATTCTTTTTTCTGTTAATCTTTAGTTCTCTGTTGGTAGTGACGTAGTTGGACTTTTGAATGTGATTGGATGTTGTGATCGTCATACTCTTTTACCTTCTAATACACTGTCGTGTGCGACATGCAAAACTAGCTTTTAGAGAATGTTGCTTATCGGTTCCCCAAATGTCTGGTTTATTTCCTTCCAGATGTGTCTGAAGGCGATCCCACGAACAGAGTGAACGAAAACCTATCAGATGTAGAGGGATCTGTTAAGGAAGGATCAGTTTCTAGAGGGAAAGAGTTGGATGAAGCAGAGAAGAGCCCCAATCATTCAGAGTTGTCTGATGGAGAAACAAAATCCAATAAAAAGGATGATGCTTTGGAGGAGAGAGAAGCAGATGATTTGAGTGAAGCCTTAGAAGAGGAAGCAAATGAAGGCAATGCAAACCCTGAGAAATTGTCAATAGAATCATCTCATTCTTCAGATGCTGAGGAGACTGAAATCTCTGACGATGAGCCTCTGGTACTTGCATTAGCTTTACATTTATTTCATACATAATTATCAACTGCTGTAAACTTGATTTAACGCTTGTTAATTTTGCTAATCTCAGAGCAAGTGGAAAGACAAGGTAAAAAAACCAACACCAAAGAGAAGAAAGTAAGCAGCTAGGCTAAAGTTAGATCGGTCTCCAGAAGAATGGCAAAAGCTGAAGCACTTTGTTAGATTTCCAGACTCCGGTGCAGTTGAAGTCAGCAGAGGCAGCAAGAAGGCAATAGGTGATTTAACAATGTAAACATACTAATAAAATCATGTCGATTGCCCTTGATTACGTACGAATGTAAATTAACAGTAGACGGCGTGTCCTGACCGTGATAGAAATGTCAAATGTCCTGTAATTGTCCTGGAATACTGATTAGATTATGGTGTCACGGTTGATCTAGTGTAGTTTAGTGCAAACATCATTCTGACCAACTAGGAGATGTTGAAATAGAAATTGGTGGTGGTTTGTACAGTTGGTAGTTGGTGATAGTGCTTGTATGTCAATATGTTGATAAAATTTTTTTTGGCATCCACCAAAGTGATAGAAGATTGACTGCCTTATTTGCCACTTTGTTGTGTAGATTATATTGCCTGCTCTTACATTTCTTTCCCGGCAGAAAGGTTGTTGTCACTTGCAGTTTGCTCCAGTTCCATATTCCGGTTTGATACAGTACCTGGCCTAACACCTTACAGCGTGCTCATTATGAGACTTAATCCAACACCGTACGGCACGAGTTAATGACATTCACATTCATATTGATAACAAAATACAATCCCTGAACTGGCTGAACTGGGATGGTACGTAATCAATTGGAGTACAATTCAACTGGAGCAGAAAGCAAAGTGGCGTAATATAGAAAATTAAAGGGTACGGTTCAAAATTACACTTTTTTGTTTAAATATGAAATAATACATAATAAATTGGTCTAACAGATTAAGAATTCTTGGTCTTCGAGGAATATTCTCTATTCTGTATTAAATCTAGATGAGATATTTTTCAATAAAGAAGAAAAGACAGCCATGTGCTAGGAACTAGGAAGACACGGTTGATGAGGGACATGGAAAGAAAAGAAATTGAGATATCGAAGACTACACAGTGTATGAACGGGCTAAGGTGGTAAATGATGGGAAACGAGGTTTCAGCCAACCAACAAATGTGTAGACAAGAAGGCTGACGCGTGGTAGTTGCCATCCAATAATATCACTTCGGTCTACTGAACTCAACCTCTTCTTTAACACCTCTTCTCTAAATCCACCAAAAAGCTTCAAGCTTTCTTTGTACTTTTGGTAAGTTTTGATTTTGTTTTGGCTGTTTCTATGTGGGTTTCTCTTGGTTTTTTGAGCTCCGTCCGTTTTAGTTTATTTAAGTTTCCTGTATTATTGCTTTTTGTGGTTCTGTTTTTCAGTTTCTGGGATTGTTTTTCTTTTAGCTTGTTAAAGTTCAGTGACTACCATTTTATTTTACTTCCCGCGGTTTTGGAGCTATATATCTCTTCCTGTTTCAATTTGCTTCTCGCTTTTATCTCAAATCCAAGCCTCACTATTGCATTTATGCACGTAACTAAGTAAGTTGGATACCTTTTCGAGTTTGCCATCTACTTGAGTGCTTTCACGTAGAAGTGATTAATGATATGTTGTTGCTATGAACAGCCTATGTTAATAGGATGCAATCCAACTTTTTGGAGATTGTGCTTCTGCAGGTTGTTGAATTCATTTAGTTTCTGATACTCATCTCTTGTCTTATCTTTTAGGGCTTCTTCCTATTTTCAATTTTCTTATCCTTTACTTTTATGGGTGTGATACCAAGTGCTTGAGATCTTATTCTTCTCAGGAAAAATCTGCTGGAATCAGCGTCATTCGACCATGTTTTTATTTCCTTCTTTTGCCCATCTCCTCCTCCTTTCTCTTTCTGCTTCCTGAGCGCCACTTCTCATGCATTATATTTCAGTTTTGAGAAACTCAGATTCTGTTATACTTCGTATATTTTCTGTTTGATCAAAGATAACAAGCTTTCTGTTTGATCAAAGATAACAAGCTTTCTCATACATTATGTTTTTGTTTCTCATTGAAGTCTTGGAATCTTCTACTTTTTCTTTGCAGAGGCTTTCCTTTTTCTTGCTGTTGCTTTGATAATAGTGTTAGTATGGCAGAGCAGTTAGGCTTGCTAAAAGTCACAATTGTGCGAGGAAAGAAGTTGGTGATCCGGGATTTCAAGACTAGTGATCCTTATGTAATAGTCAAGCTTGGCAATCAGGTGATTCTAGGATCTGCGATTCTTCTTATAGCATTCTTTCCATGTGGATGCACTAGCATTTTCTCTCTTCTTATATAGTAATTACCTTGCTTACTGATCTGAAATGGTGTGAGTTTTCATTTTCATTACAGCATTCATATCTTTGCTATCTTAGCTCTCTATTTAATCGTTGTGCTCCCGAAAAGTTGTTTGATAGATATAAGATAGCTCTAGCCTATGGTGCTGCTTTGCTTGTTGAACGGGGGAGTTATTCTATTTCTCATTCCAAGCTACAGAGTTATGTGCTTTATCTTGTCTTTAATGCTGTGCTCTGCTCTTAGTCTTTGTCACTCAGTATAGGCTTTGTGCTGAAGTGTTTTTTTTGTTGCTTGATCTATGAATTTTTCAGAGTCTTTTCCTTCAATTGTTACTGAGAGTAACTGTTATTGCCTTCACAGACAGCTAAGACCAAGGTTATCAATAGTTGCCTTAATCCAGTCTGGAATGAGGAGCTAAGTTTCTCCCTGACTGAACCTGCAGGAGTTCTAAAATTGGTATGGCAAATTTCTTGATTCTATTTATAATAGTAATTGATTTAGCAAGTTGAGTTTCAAAAATTTTGGAATTCAATATGTCCTTTCAGTCTGTTTAATGTGGACTACATGAATTTAATTGGCTAGTGGAATTAAACAAATTTTGCTTGGCCCTTCAAGTTATGAATAAAATTTATGCCAAAACTCGCTTTGAACAGGAAGTTTTTGACAAAGACACATTCAAAGCAGATGACAAGATGGGACATGCTGATCTCAACCTTCAACCAATTGTCTCTGCTGCTAGGTTGAAGCAGATTCTTCATGTTTCGTCGGGGGAGACGGAATTGAGAAAGGTTGTTCCGGACAGTGAGAACTGTCTCTCTAGTGAAAGTTCCATTAGTTGTGTAGACGGTGAGGTTGTGCAAAACGCATGGTTGAGGCTTCGCGCCGTTGAGTCGGGAGAGATAGAACTTAAGATTAAGTTAATCAATCCTCCTGTTACTCATTCAGGGTAGTGAAGAATGCAGGGATATTATAAAAATTATTCTTCTAACAATCACAAACAACCCTTCATGTGTGTCTCATAGATTTGCAATGTACTGTAGCTGAGGCCAGCAGAAGTAGTGGCTTGGAGTTGCAAATTTGGTCAAGTACTGAAGGCATTTCAAAGGTTTTGGCATAATGGCAATTGCAAATGGAAATAGAGTTCATCATCATTCATCTTCTACTTCCATTTTATGCATTTCCTGATTTGGTTGGATCATGTGGAGGAACATACTTTGTCTTGCCACTTAGGTTCAGGTGTATATTGCATTTGCATGCTCTCATTAGCTTGTTTGTTTTAGCATTTCTGTAGTCTATTTAATTGGATTATGGTTAAGGGAATGGGCTCAAATGTGTCCAAGTCAATAAAATAAAGTCAATATACCTTAACGCCTCGCAATTAGTGTTCATCCTGAAATTGTGGAGAGCCAACATAAAACTTGGAATTAGGTTGACAAGGAATTCTTTTTTCTTTTTCAATTATATTTTAAGTTAGATAATATTTTATTTTATTGATTAAAGTTAATTTGAATTTTTTGGATCGGTCTAAATCGAATTATATTTATTTAAAAAATTAATATGAATATTATTGAAAAAATTTATTCTTTAATGTTATATTAATTCAAAAGTTTGTAAATAGTATACGGCTTAATAATAAGAATATTACTGGAAAGATTTATTCTTTAAAAAATAAAAAATTAATTTATGCATGCAATAGTCTATTTACGAAATATAGAGGTTTATATTTTAATACCCTACTAGTTAGGAGTAAGACTGTGTATTATTAGATCTTATTAGATTGTGTATTTCAAAGAAATTTTTATTGAATTATTGTTGTTGTTTATATTTTAATAATTTATATTTCTTGAATAAATTATTGCATGAAAATGTTAAATTTTTAATATTTAAAATTGACAATTTTATAATTTACTTTATAAAAATTATTTCTATTAGAGTGCATTTAAAATTTATTTTGGACCAAATTATTAATTTAATTTAGAAACATTAATAGGAATATTATCGAAAAAAGTTCCTTATATTAGTCCAAAAGTTACAGGCTGTATGTGTGTGCATTTTAAATTTATACTAATCAAAGGCCTGGGATTCAAAGTGTCGTGTCAATGATCTTCAAATTCAAAGCAGTCTCGCAGAAGACAAATGCAGAAGCCGATGAGGAGGTGAGTGAAATGAAGAAACAAACACTCGATCTTGGAAATGGAAGCCATGTTATTTACATTCCCAGGTTCTTATCCTTCGACCAATCATGGAAGTTTTTCGATTTCCTCAACACCCACATACCATGGACCCGTCCCACCATTCGCGTCTTTGGTCGCTCCTGCGTCCAGGTTTTTAACCTGTTGATATTTTGATTGGATATTCTTCTTGGTTGTTCCTTTTCCTTGGTTTGGTGGTCTTCATGAGGTTTTCACCTTTTGTTTCTTTGAAAGTGATACGAGAATGACAAGAAAAGAGTGCTTCTTTATCGTCTCTTTCTTTTTCTTTATGTTTTTGGTTGACTGAAAGATGGGTAATCAGGGAAATGTTTAATCTTTAAGGGTTAGCTTGGATAAAGTTATGATCTTGCTGCTATTTCTGCTTCATTTTGTAGGAATATCCTAATTTACATTCAATTTTTGCTTAAAACTTTATGATCATAGTGTAATTATACTGAAGATTTGTCAAGGTTTCTTGAAGAAATTGTATGATTAGTGCCGGCTGGATGAGGATGTGCGACAGACATTTCTTGGATTGGATAAGTCGTGAGCTTGTTGGGTTAGGTCGTACTATTTTTGTTTCTGTTAAAACGTCTGGGGAGTCCTTACCATGGATAGAATTTGAAAGACTTGGGGATTCAAGTATCTTGAACTATGACTGAGTTTGTGAACCTGAAATCAATAATAATTGGGACTTTATGGTGCAGCCTAGAGATACATGCTATGTTGCAAGTCCAGGATTGCCAGAATTGATTTATAGTGGATACAAACCGGATGCATACTCCTGGGATGATTATCCTTTGCTTAAGGACATACTGGATTCAGTAAGTATACTGTCAACTAATATATTGGAGACTTGAGAAGTTGCAGCTACTGATTTCATATATATATTGAAGGTCCACAGAGCACTTCCTGGAAGTAGATTTAATAGCCTACTATTGAATAGGTATAAAGGTGGGAATGATACTGTTGGTTGGCATGCTGATGATGAGAAGCTTTATGGACCAACACCAGAGATTGCCTCAGTATCATTTGGCTGTGATAGGGAATTTTTATTGAAGAAACGGCCTGAAAAATCACCCAAAGGTAGCATGATGTGTTTGAAAAGAGTTTCTCTGCTTTTGTTAGCTTCAGTGTTCAGTTCTAGGATCTAAACATGGTTTAGGGGCTGCCATGAATTTGCATATGGGCTATGTTTCTATTATAGTGATTTGGTATGTAGATCTTTTTTGTCACGACTTTAATTAGCTGACATAAATTTGTTGCTTCTTTTGGTGCGATTGACAGGAAAAGGATCTGATGATCAGCCTGCTCGCAAACGATTAAAACAGAGCAGCCATACTGATCAATACTCATTTAATCTAAAGCATGGATCACTGCTGGTGATGGGAGGTTACACTCAAAGGGATTGGCTCCATTCAGTTCCTAAGCGTGCAAAAATTGAGGCAACCCGAATCAATCTTACTTTCAGACTTGTTCTTTGATGTTTTTTGAGAGGAATAAGCTCTTCTTTCCCTGTCAGCTATGGTCTGTTTAGCAGCCTAGATGCTGCTGAGTTCTCTGCCATTAGTCACTTTATATCCTTACCAAGTTGAGATATCAGCTCTCACCTGTGGCCTGAAGAGCAGATAAGATAATGCAACCACTTTGCTATGTAGCCTCCTTGAAACCAGAATTCATTTCGATGGAATGTGTATATCTAATCGAGGCTCAGTGCACTGTAACTCCTACTTATCCCTTTTAATTTCAAAACCGTTTTGCCCGTTTCAAATCAAAGCAGAAATCAAGTAAAATTATCATTTTACAAAACATTGTTATAGCATAAACATGATAATCCAGCAGTTTGGCTACGTATTGGTCTCATTCTCTTTTTTTGTTCGTAAATGGGTTACAATCTTCGTTGATTTTCACTTGGCAATCAGATATATGTCCTAGATTGTATCAAACAAGTTGTGTTGAACTTTCCATCTTAAATATAAATCCATCTTAAATATAAATAACAGGATGAAAGGAAAACTTCAACAAATATGAGAAACCTAACATGGTGAAGAAATCCGCCAAGAGTGGATTCAGACTATGGTGATTCAGGAGGTGAAAGAGAAAATATACCATTCAAATTCTATCCATGAGATGTAAAACTGACGGAGAGAGAAATCATGAAGATTGAATACAGAACAGTAATAGTCTATATCTTACAGTCTTACCAGATGCAACTTAACTTGATTATTAGAGTATCCTTATCTACAACCAATTAATGAAGAATGAATTGGCACGATTTACAATATAATTGTTAAATGATTTTGATAGATCCAACGTATGCTGACGTCATTTAGAGTCTGTCCCGAAACGGAAGCATACCCGTTCGTGCTATCTGGCTTTGCCTTCCAAAAACTCTTCCATTTTTGACTTTCTTCACTTTCCTTAGAGGTACAACGTCTTCTCTCTTCGAAATCATTGGAAAGGTGATAGCTTGAATTGGTTATGTGTTTGAAGATACCTTTTTTCTGAACTGGGTATCCATATTTACCACTTTGTTGGTGACACCTAGCCCTTTCGCCATCACTTGGACTCTACCATGTCTTCTTCTTCAGATTCTGTAGAGCCTAGAGGTTCCTTTCTATTTGCTTTCACTGCTTCCTATTATCTTCGATATGATTTTTTTCCTTTACTTTCTGATCTCTTAAAATTTTCATCTTTCCGTAAGTATTATCGTTACTGCTTTCTTTTCAGTTGTTGACATTATCAACGACTTCGAAAGCTAATACATGATATCAAACCGGGAACTGTCGTAAACTTTATTGATCTTTATCTCTATGCTTGTTCATGTCTTGTTTTTTCTAATAATTTGTGATTGGAGCACGATTTCTGCTGTGAAGTTTGGCTTATGTAATTCTTTCCGAGTCACGCATTTAATCCGGGTTTTGATTCTTAGTGATAGGACGACTTAGCTGTAGCCTTTTGGTTTGTGCAGATGTTTGCATTGTAGGTGTTGCTCGAACACCAATTGGTGGTCTTCTGGGTTCCCTTTCGTCTTTCTCAGCTACAAAGCTCGGGTCTATAGCCATTAAAGGTAATTAAATCCCACCGTTCAAACGTTATAAATAATGTTGTTTTTCCCTTTGCGAATGAGACACAAGTGCTATATCATTATTTTGTGTGAATTGACTAGGTGCTCTTAAAAGGGCAAATGTGGATCCATCACTAGTACAGGAGGTTTTCTTTGGCAATGTTCTTAGTGCAAATCTAGGACAAGCTCCTGCTAGACAAGCTGCCTTAGGAGCAGGCATACCTAATTCAGTGGTGTGCACCACTGTTAATAAAGTTTGTGCGTCTGGGATGAAAGGTGAGCTGTTAGTATGCAAACATTTTCCTCTGTAGTTGTTGATACTATGCTGTTAGGATGGAGACATTATAAATTAATTTATGATTGTGTGTTCATTGCCTTTTTTGAACCAGCAATTATGCTTGCTGCACAGTCGATCCAATTGGGTGTCAATGATGTAGTCGTTGCTGGTGGGATGGAAAGCATGTCTAATGCGCCAAAGTATATTGTTGAAGCAAGGTTTGCCTTTCTTTCACTTCTATAGAGTCATGTGATGGTAAAATAGTGTTTCAGTGTATAATCATTGAGGACTCCTGAAGACATGATAGGTAAACTAGATCATTGGTGATAATTTTGTCGCTGGTGTTCTAAGGAATAGGTCAGTTGGATTCTCTTTGTGTAGAGACTTGTGATATCAAATAAAGTCCGTTCCCAATGTTTTCTGTTTAGTTTTGTTTGAGGTAGATGTCAGGCCGTATGGTTTCAAGTGTTTTCTGTCCTGTATTGAGTCCTCTCTTCTTCTTCTGGGTGTAATTTTTGCCCACTGTATCATTGTTAATCACCATCTTAGGTATTTCATTGTCCATCTTTGCAATTCATTTGGGTTCAAGTCTATCCTTTACATTTTTCGTATGTGATTCACACCTCTATTCTTGCGTGGCATTTCCTTTCTTTTGGTGCTTTATCTGTGGCTAAACCAGTTTATATGTCGCATATAGATCTGTTTTTCCTTTTTGTAGCTCAACACTGTTCTATGTTTTTGTTTGGACCCATTTGTTACTTTCAAGATGGATGGGTTTGGCAGTGATATTTCTTTATGATCCATTCCTACCTTTATTTTTTTTTCACAGAAAGGGTTCTCGATTAGGGCATGACACTATTATTGATGGCATGCTCAAAGATGGCCTGTGGGATGTGTATAATGACTTTGGAATGGGAATTTGTGCAGAAATTTGTGCTGATCAGTATTCCATAACCAGACAAGAGCAGGTTTGCATTCACATATCAATAAAACTTTGTGAACAGTTTGTCTTCAGTAATCAAATGGATTCTGCTTTAATCCTTTTTCCTTATCTGATATCTTCTTCCTCATTAGAATATTTTGAAACTATTTAGTTTATCAGTTGGTAGTGCTGAAAGCCACATTACTATATATTCTAAACACAGAATTCAAAATGCTCATCAAATTATGATGGAATTGCAGGATTCATATGCTATTAGGAGCTTTGAACGTGGAATTGCTGCTCAAAATGCTAGTCTTTTCTCCTGGGAAATTGTTCCAGTGAGTTTTTAATTCTGGCGAGGTCCCAGTTTGTACTTTTTTTCTTTTTCAAAATCATGGCCATATGGCTTTTGTTAACTTGCAGGTTGAAGTTTCTGGAGGAAGGGGGAGACCATCAACTTTGGTTGACAGGGATGAAGGTTTAGAAAAGGTAACATAAAGTTGCTGGGAACACTGGCATGGACTGGTTTGCTTAGTGCTACTTAGATTGTTGCAATTTCATTGTTGCTTATCCTTATCTCTCATAGGTTGGCAGGCACTTGAGTTCCTGGCTTACTTGTTGCAGTATTCTTTATGCTTAAGTGTAACATTCACATTTCTATTCATCCTCTCTTCAATGCCTTTAAATATACAGCACCTCACTATCACTTCTGTATTTCTCTTTTTAAGCCAAAAAGTATATTTAATGTATTAGTTAATACTGTTTTATGTCATCTTGCTAGTTTGATGCTGCGAAACTTAGGAAGCTTAAACCAAGTTTCAAGGCGAATAGTGGTTCTGTTACTGCTGGCAATTCGTCTAGCATAAGGTTCTCCCTCTCTGTCTCTCTCTCTCTCTGTCTTTGAGTTTGCATGAAGTTATGGTCCTTGTTGACTGCTTATATGTGACTGCCTTTGGGGACAAAATATATCTTCAGCGTGACTATGTGAGCTCATGCATGACCACGGTGGTCTTGTTATCGTGCCATGCTGTATACTTGAGGAACAATTTGGTGCCTACTTTTTCTATAGCGTGTTATCATTGTACCATCGTGTTGAATCAGATTCTTCCCTTCATTATGCTTTAAAGCAGTAGTTGATCATCAAAGCTTCCCATTTGAAGGATTTAATTTCAAATGTGACAGCAAAATCATGGAGATATTATTTTCAGTTTATACTATTTTGTTCTGTATTAATTATCATTGTTGTAGAAAGATCATATTTTATTTTTCCGTCACCAATGGATGCCCTTTCCATTAATAGTGATGGTGCAGCTGCACTAGCGCTGGTGAGTGGTGAAAAAGCACTTAAGCTTGGGTTGGGAGTGATTGCTAAGATTAGAGGATTTGCAGATGCTGCTCAGGTTGTTCAAATACATTGTTTTGTACAATCGTGGTCTTGATGAAGCAGAAGCTTCAATAACTTGGAATCTTTCTAACAAAATTGATTCTGTAGGCCCCTGAGCTATTTACAACCACACCGGCCCTGGCGATACCCAAAGCCATTTCAAATGCGGGTCTAGAAGCTTCTCAGATTGATTACTATGAAATCAACGAAGCCTTTTCTGTAAGAAATTATCTTCTACATCCATTTGACAAATATTTTACTGAAAATGCTAATTTACTGTTTACTTGGTTGCTCTTTCCTGTGCAGGTCGTGGCTCTTGCTAATCAAAAGCTACTTGGTCTTAATCCCGTGAGCCAATTACCGGCTTTGTTATTCATTTCTTTCTTAATCTTGATTCCAAGTTTGGATTACATTATAGCTGTTTCAATCAGTTTTTTGGATTTAATGCTCTGTAGTTGTCCCAAGGGCTATAGGTTTTCTAATCCTTGTAAATGCAGGAAAAAGTGAATGCTCATGGTGGAGCGGTCTCTTTGGGACATCCGATAGGATGTAGTGGGGCTCGCATCTTGATCACATTGTTAGGGGTAAGTGGTTAATGCTATACTTTAGCTTGTTCGTTGTGCAATTCAAAGTCATCGCTCCAGGAGTGCATGAGTAATATGATCATGCTGTAGATTTTGAGACATCAGTACGGAAAGTATGGGGTCGGTGGCATCTGCAATGGCGGAGGAGGAGCATCTGCTCTTGTTGTTGAACTTATGTAAGCCCTCTAAACTTGATTACTGAAATTCGCTTTCTTGATTGTTTCATCTTCATCTGTGGTTAGATGAAGGATGATACCTTGCTCCTTTTGGTAAATCACGGACCGTTATGCATTTTGCAGGTCAGTCGGGACGGCGGGACGATCTAAACTATGATATCGATCTGTTAATAATCACATCATCAAGTAGTGCAATTTTAGAACTGTTGTGTGTTTCCTTGACTGAATAAAGATGAATATAGTAATAAGTTCCGGCAATTCAGCGGAGAGAGGGTCATTAATTGTACACGAGATTATCTTATCGGTCTGCCCGGCTAATACCGGTATGAAACTAGGGGTCGGCTGTATCGAATACTAAACAGTATTCAAAATATCGGGCAAATATTGGCAGGTATAAAAAATTTTAAAAAATAAATGAACTTTTTTATAAAAATTTTTAAAAATTTTTAACTCTTCCTTTTGCACTCCCCTCTTTTTCTTTCTCTTTTTTTTTAATTTTTTTTAATCAATTATTTTATTTACTTCAATTTTTATAATATCGTGAATTTTTAATTCATACTTTTAAAATAAAATAAATATTTTTATTATTAATAATAATTATAAATTAAATAAAACTTGAAAATAAATTATTTTATTTAAATGTAAATTAATATTTTATATAATATTTATTAAATTATATAATATTTTATATAAATTCAAAAAATTATTTGAGACGATATCCAACATAAATTTATTTATAAAATTTATTTATTTCTGTGTTATATATAAATCGGCATAAATCAAAATTTTACAGCACACATAATACTTGAATTTGATTAATTTATTTATTCCTTTTCCTCAAATAATATTTACATTTACGAACACATCAACACAATTTACCTTAATTAGGACCTTAGTCCAATAATTAGTACACTCTGCCTAATTACAGCTTTCCGTCAAAAGAATAACGAGCCTCTCTGGACCTTATCGCTTTTCTCATAAAGGTATGGCTTTAACACATCATCTGCATAAAATGTGGGGATCATATGCTTAAAGTATGGCTCAAGAAGATTGTGAATAAAAAGGGTCACGACAGGGTTTGAGGGAGAAGAAACTGTTGGTGTGGGAGCTGTGTAAGGACGTGAAGATGTTCAATCTTTCAGCAACAAACCAGTCCAGGATTGTCCTCGTCTTAGCTGTCATTGTTTTGGTGGTCACATTAACGGCAGCTAAACCTAGTTACGGGGGCGGTGGCGGAGGCAAGAACGGTGGCACAGTGGTTATGAAAGGCAATGGTGCAAAAACCTCGTCTTCTGCTGCTGATTTTGCTGCCTTAAGTTTCATTGGAAATCTGTTGCTTATGTTTGTCATTAGTTTGTTGGTTTAAGGAATATGTTGTTCTTACTTTCAATGTTCCTGTTTACTTGGGTAGTGATTGCTATTCTTTTCACTGTGTTGACTCATCTGCCTGTCGTGGCTTTGGATAACTACCTTAAGAATGTTCCACTTGCAAACTTTGTCGCTGCATTGTAACTTACAATGTTTTTATGTGTTGGTTATCTGTTATTATTTGCAAATACCTCTGCTCTTGCACTATCAATCTACTGGGAAAGGTTTGTCTTTTCCTTGCATAATGTTAAGTTTCATGTTTCACTTATGTTTGGGAAAGAGGTAAAAAAAGGGAAAGAAGCAACAAATAAAGATTTTGATAATCCTGAGGTTACACTTGCAAAATGAAGTACTGCCACCTTTTCATCTCCTGATTAGAGCTGGAAAAAGTTACCAATTAGGTGTGCAACTGATGAACTGCATTTCCCTGTCTGATAACAAAACCGTTAGATTATGATAGTTTTCCGCTGTACTTTTAGCATTCGCAGAGCGGAGTGCTTTTCATGTGTAAAGAATTGGAAACATAGAAGTACAAGAAGAAGAGATCCTTGAACACCCGATTAATGAAAGACAGGACACCCTTTGACCTCAATTCCGGGAGCGGTTGGACAGCTTGCCAGAGTACAGTGATCGGACAATTTCAAACCCCACCAGCTCGGTCCCATGATGTCTTTGCTTTGCAATGTGAAATAGCAGAGTATTGCCAGGAAAGCCACACCAGCATCTAATCCACCTGATAAGATGTAGTTGTATCGAGCCCACCAACTTTTGTATTTCCTATAAACAATCAAGTTGAAGACAAGTCCTACAGAAATCCAGCATATGAAGTTCACAGCTTTGGCTGCTGGCATGCCTCCGGTGCCTGATAGTATGATAGGCACGTTAATAAGTTTTATCCACTTCTTCTCAGGGAACTTCCGGGAGAGAATCCACACAATGAATGGTCCAAGAAAGCCTGTGAGAAAGAAATAGTTCATCCCAGAGTAGAATCCTAGACGACCGAATATTCTCAGCGGTCCGACCAGGCCCCAAATGATGGAGGCATTGTAGGATATGTTGTCCAAGGGGCAAGTCCATGGACTTCCAATTGGCAATTTTGAAGGATCACAGATATGAGGTATTGAGGTGATGAGCCACCAAGCCGTGGCAAAGTAGACTGTGGATGCAACTACAGTTCCTACTAACTATACAAACCAAAAGAGAATTGAGTTAGTTATGTGCCAAAGGCTAGAAGTAGATGTTTGTCTATACTAAAAGTTACCTGTGCCAAAAACATGGACTTGGGGGGTGTTTTCATGTAATGTCCTAGCTTGAAGTCCGAGAGGAAAGTGATAGCCTGCCCTATGCTAATGAAACCATAGGTCTTGAAAACCATATTTGCGAGGGGTCTGCCGGGATACATGTAACCAATTATAAGCTCAGTGAGTACATTCAGTCCTGGTTGCTGCAAAAGGATTTCAATCTGAGTAAGCTCGAAAGCTCGAGGTGGAAGCATGAGAATACAACAATCAAGGTTTCATACGTGGTTTGCTGCAGCTGTAATCACAGCAATTGGAAGAGTGAAAAGGAGAGCCAAGCCCATCGCGAAAAGAACGCCCCAATAAGGAAGCTGCAACTCTCTGCCAAATCCTTCGCATGCAATCATGGCAAGCCCTGTGACTATGATCAAGAGGGTGTAGAACCACCATTGAGGGACAGCCTCATAGTTTTTCTTCATTATTCTTGAGTGAACATCACCAAAATTGGAACCAAATGCTACTCTAGTTTTACTCTAGTTTGTTGCCAAATTGTGCTGCAGATGTATATCAAAAAGCAGGATAAGCAGATAATGGGTGACATATGTAGTTGACCTTAAATATTGATGAGTGGTACCTTCCATAGAAAAGGGCAACTTGAGACAAGGTAGCAGCCAATGTTGCAAAACTTAGACCATAAGCATAAGCAAAGAAGATACTGAGATGGACTTTGCTATAATTGTTGTAGCCTTCTTCATTGAATTGGAATGATGTTGAATTCAGAACTCTTTTGACGTCGTATACTTGTCCCTTGTCATCAAACACATTTGCAGAAATAATGGGAAACCGTTTCGCTTCAAATTGGTTGGACCAGTATGCTACGGGGATTAAAATGTAGAGAATTACAATGAACCCAACTGTTGTATTGAGTATAGCAAAGCCTGGAGTGGCTAAGGGAGATCCTAAGAAACCAGCTACGGTAGACCAATCAATTGCAAATGAGCCAATTCCAAGGCCACCAAGACCAGAACCTATTTGTTGAGCAGTGACAGAGTGCTACCATCTCCAGCAAACAATGGAGAGAGCAGTTATAGATGGAAACAGATAGTTTGGAACAACATAGTATGCAAAGCTTGATATAAGAACGATGATGAAAAACTGCAGCCTTGTGAAGCCTCCTTTTGGCCTAATCTCAACTTCATGCAACGCCCTACAGGTTCAAAAGCCAAATGATTAAAGAAAAGACTTTTTATTGTCAGGATGTATATGCAAATATAGATAACAGGAGGCACCTAAAGAGGGAGACTTGAACAAGATTGGAAGGCCACCACATGTAAGGCGAGTCTATAAGAAACTTTCGGAACAGTCCAGCCCATCCAAATCCAAGCAGCTGAATATATGTGGTATGTTAAAAATAGGAAAAACTGCGAGAGTTTTCTTTATCATGGTATTGCAAATATTAACAGAATTTATAGATAATCTTATAACGTATTGTGTGTTTTCTTCAGTAGGAAAATCCCATGTATAACTGGGAAGATTAGTTATGATTTGTCACTTTTGGCATTAGATGTTACAATAACATGCATCAGGTACTTGAGGCTCTTTTAAGTGTTACAGAACTCACCTGGGTAGATTGTGTCAACATCATTGCTGCCACTATATGTATCCTTCGATGATAAAATGCTTTAACTACAGTAATGATACTTACTGCATATACAGAACTAGAACCTGCATTTGCAAGTATAGTAATCAGAACATGCTCTTTCAAGTTGAAGGGCCCTGGATTTAATGAGAATGACAATTTTGTTCCTGGAATTGTTACTGATTTGGTAGGAAATGATGCAGCCATAAATTTTGCAGCTGGAAGTACCAGAATCTGAGCTACAACTGATGATACGTATATCGAGTTTTGACGGTAACCAAAGAACTGATTCAGAAAGGCCAACGTAGCACATGCAGTGATCCCTAACAGCCATGTTCGAAATGTCAAGCATGGTATTGTTGGATCGTCTGTTATAGGAACTGTGAGTCTCACTTGTTCAATTGGAGAATCATTTATCTCTTCCGAAGAAAGAAAAGGCATGTATCAGCAAAATAAAAGAAATATATTTAGCAAACATTGCGAGGGTTTTATCAAGGAAATGAAAAAACTGAAACCTGGTGGCTTCAACTCGTATGAATCTATGTGCTCCAAGCCCTTCTGAACCGGCATTTTCCACCTTAGAGATACTAGTTCAATCCTGATAACATCAAAGACAACTTGGAATATGGCTTCTTAGCTCTATATTTGTAGTCCTTTCTGCTTGCTGTTTACAACATCACATATCTGTTTAATCATTTCTGTAATGTATCTGTTTGTTTTCTTATCACACAAATTGGTTCAAGAAAAATGTGATTACTGGAATCTTACATCTTTAGCTGGAAGAAACAGCCAGAATTGGCATTCCTATGGCTATCAGACAGACTCTTCAGATGTAACAAAGATGAGCATAACCTGAGACAATTGATTGCAAGATGATATTCTTGTAATGAATCATGACAGGACAGCAGAAGAATCTGCATTAATGTTCCTTCCCTCTACCTTCACTTCAGTTTTTCATGGATCCTCTTTACTGTAGCTTATTCCTGTCATGCCGGCTTTCATTTCTAATTTTAACAAAGTTCCAAATATTGGAATCCATAACGATGATCATATTTGTATATGATCCTCCTCTTGTTTTGACAGTCTCCAAGAGACTGTAATTACTGATATGAAAGACAGAGACATAATCTTTGGTAGAAAGGATAACTGCAGTTGAAGCCTGTCATCTTCAGTGGTTATGTAGCAATTCCCTTATTATTTTCTTACAAAATGGAACTAAAATCCTGCATGTAAAATTTATATTGATTTCATATGAAATAAACATACAACCAAATAGATGCCTTTGATAAAATTAAAATTACAGATGCTTTCAAAAAATTGTTAATATAAGTGTAATTGATCCACTGGGAGTAGAAGTATCTACTGAACATGGTTGTAAGACAGTATAAGCTTCTATTGCTTGTCTCGACTTCAAACTGATGAAACAATGAGATGTCACTGATGATTCGAGTAAACAAAGAAGAGAGCGGCCATGAACAATTGGAATCTCCTAGTAATTTATAAAATAATAATAATTCAAGTGGTTTAGAGCCATTGTTTTGATTAATATTTGGTTGGGTCGGCCATGTTGGGCCTGGACTCGAACATAGCGACCCGTGGGTCGATCGACCCATTCATCAAAGATGTCAAGCT
>JAOQMQ010000003.1:3643440-3658171 GCA_027563845.1 Erythroxylum subrotundum
GTGCCAACTCTGCTTTATAAAAAAACAATAAGAATCAAAAACAAGAAGAACCCAAGAACCAATAAACACAAAGCTTCTAGCTTTTCGTTAACTAAATAGAAAAAACAAAGAAATCTCATCTTTCTCAAACAAAAATCCCATCTTTGCAAGTAAAGTTCAGAACTTTGCAAAACCCAACTCGTCGATTGGATCTGCAAAGAAAAGAAGAATGAGGGACTGAAGAAGGAAGAACCGAAGATGTGAAGTTGTGAATGATGGCCGGCGGCGTGAAGTTGTGAATTAGGGATTTGGGTATGTATATATATATAATGGCAAAATTGTAATTACTATATAACAGGTAAATGGGTACGGGGGGTGGTATCCTCATACCCGCCCGATACCCGACGGGTATTTTGGTTAACCCTCATACCCGCCCCACGGGTAAAAATTTGCTCCCCATACCCGCCCCCGTTCGGGTAATTTTATCGGGTACCCATCGAGTTCGGGTACAATTGCCATCCCTAATATATATAACAAAAACGCAATAGTAATACAAAATATATATATATATATATATATAACAAAAACGCAATAGTAATACAAAATATACCAAAATTTTCATAATTAAGATAAAGTTGGCCAACTTGTATGTCTCTGTGTGCTCCAAACGTTTCCGTACCCTAATTTTCTACTTTTAAGGAAAGCACCGAAGGTACTATGAAAGGGGCTTCATAGCTCTCTATTTGTAGTGCTTTGGTGTGTTCCATAGAAGAATGAAAATTTTGTTTATTCATTTTGTTTAGTATCTATCTAATGCACATTATCAAACAAGTTCGTCCAGGAGGATGTAATTACTGGAATCTCGGCTGCAAGGAAACAGACAGAAACGTACATGGTCACAACAAGAAAAATTATAATTACATTTAGTTTCTCTACTCTTGGATTAGAAGTGCAATCAACAACACCCGACTCTTTTTTTCCAGACTATGATAATCTTCATGTTTTCCACAGCCAGAAATGGTATGGCAATATTAAACAGTCAGCCAGAGTGAAACAAGAGCATTGTTTTCTTACCTCACACATCCTATCCTTAGTCTAAGAGAATTTGCATTAGTTTTGAAGAGGGACAATCCCATGTAGGATCATTAAACTTGAGCATTGAAGACATTGCAGCAAAGATCTCTTGAATATCACTTTGGTAAAATCGATGAAAGCTTGACTTATAGATGTGCCACTGCCAGGCCGTGTCATCTAACAGACTCCAGGAAACAGCTTTGTTCTCTAAAAAAACTCCAAGATTACATAATCGTGTATATAAGCTATACACAACAATATGGTTAATTGAACCACTTCTAGCTTCGGCACACACCTTCCCGGCTTATCCCAAAATGGTGCTTAATGATAACAAGGACAGCAACGAAACAATTAGTATGAAAGGAAAAGAAACTTGGTTAGAAGCTGTCATGTAACATCCAGTTACCAGGAAGACAATCTCAATTTGGAAACAAAGATATAATTAATAGTTGGTGATAACTTGAAAAGGGATTTGCAGCACGAAACTTAGTTTCTGTCTTTCATGGCAATATTTTATGAAGAAACCTTGTAAAGTTGAAGCCCAAAGTGCAAAATCTGGAAAGTTTGTAAGTGTTGAAAGAGCAATTACCTTGAAATACCGAATGATGTAGTTATGCAATATATATTTTCTATCGTAGTTGCTTTGAACTGTTTCTGTTGATTGCTTAATACAGAGCAACTGTATTAACAATTGTTAATTTTTTATAATTAAAACGCAAGTAGAAAAATCAAATAAGCAACATGAAAAATTAAAGAGTTAATAGTTTCGCAAACTTCTTTGGAATGAATAAAATAAAACAAAGCAAAAACGAAATAATAAGAACACCGAAAATTTAGTAACGCAGTTCGACACATCTTGTCTACATATGCGGGGCCCTTACTTAGCTTAATCACTTTTACCAAAGTACAATAGATTTACTCAAAGCTTTACTGAGTTGACACCACTCAACTCTTGACACTATATTTTAACTTCACTTTTCGTGAAAGAATTTCATATCCAATAGTACGACCACCTCGTACTAACCTTAACAAATGATTTTCTCAATCAACCTTTTAATGAAAGAATAATGAACAAATAACTAAGTGATTAAAATAATAAAGAATGAAAACTAAATACACTTGAGATAGAAAAGAATAACTTTCCGATGAGTTCTGTTCTACTGAAATAGGTTTGGAAGTCGTCGTAATAACAATGGACTGATTCACATAAACATCAACACGAAATTGCAGCTGTACTGATAACACGTTCATCAATCAAAATATACGCAGCTCATAAAAAAATCAATTAATAATCATTACTGCCCAAACAAAAACTCTTGACCGTACCTCTTAAAAATTTCAGCAACTTTATCTTTAAAAAGATCTGATAAAGAGGAGGCCATGTGGAGTCACGGAGACTAAGAAGCCTTAATGTTGTGATCTATAACCAATAGAAACTCCTCTGGTTTGCGTGATGATGATGCAGGCAACAAGAACAGATTTGATGCTTCATTGAATATGGCGTAAAAGAATGATGTTGGGTCTTTAGCTTTTGCTGGAGAAAATTTCGATCCCACATAAATAGCTTTCCATTTATGCCATAGCGTGAGTGCCTTCCATGATACTCACGCAATTTACTTTTAACGCCTACTTCACTTTAATTCCAAGACACCCACGGTGGACGCACCAAAAATCCTTGACCCACTAAATCCACTTTATTCGTAGCTTCTTTCACACACTCACGTTATTCAGTTATATAGCTAGACATACACCCCACGCAGTATATTTTTCACTGAACAATTAATTGACATTAACTCTAAGTCACACACACGCACATCATCTCAAGCGCAGCACACTCATGTTGGTGATAGACTTCTGCCGTGGACGGGAGATCTAGACAACACGCACGCTACACAACTTGGTTGCCGTGAACTCACATTAAAGTTGGACTTCTACCGTAGATATAAGATGTGCACAAATCTCTCGCACAATCAGAGCCTCACTTAAATACAAATATGCAACAACCTCATTTTTTAAAATTCATCAATTCACTTCTTATTTTTAACCCTATTATAATTTATATCTTATATGTTCAAAATAATGCCAAAACTTAGATATATAATATATATCTTAACACAACAAATAAATCAACAACCGAAATTTGGTAACATAGTTCAACACACTCGGCTTAAGTCTGCTTAATCACTTTCACAGAAGTACAATAGTTTTACACAAGGCTTTACTGAGTTGATACTACTCACCTTTTGACACTATCCACTCGTCATCATATTTTGTGAAAGTATTTCACTCCTAATAACACAACCAATTCATGTTAACCTTAATAAAGAATTTTTTAATAATAATCGATAATAAAGATGAGAATAAAAACTCAAGGGAATGAATCAAAGTAACGTTAACAAGAAAACACTTAGATAAAAATACTTTCTTAAATATGTAGCTTCATCAACCGAAAGTACGGGAAGTTGTAGAACAATATCTGCTGTAAATTGAGAATAACCATCGATTAGTCCACACACAGCAGCTTCATGAAATCATCAATGGAATAAGTGTTTCACCACCGAAACCCACAAAAATATAGCAGTTGGTTCTTCGCACCTAGTTTCGGCGTAGCAGCTATATTTCGATTCATTATCTTTTTTCAAGGGTTTCGTAATTGGACATTAAGCCCATTTCATATGATGAGAGTTGCCGGTGTATTGGGTGCTTCTCTGCTATGCGCTATTCACGAAGTTATTGTAGAAAATACCTTATTTGAGAATGGTGATGGTGCAAATACATTTCGTGCGTTTAACCCAACTCAAGCCGAAAAAACTTATTCAATGGTCACCGTTAATCCCTTTTTTCAACTAAAAAAACTAACGATCATTTTTCAACTAAAAGAAAGGTCGTTTATGCATGTGGAACACAGCAATAAAGATTACTCAAAATTATTGAAATTGCAGCTGTCAAAGATAGCTCAAATTGTCGAAAATACAACTGCCAAATTATCAAAAATCTGGTGCATTATCTTCAATAAAATGTGGTGATCTTATCTCCAATAAATCATCACGCTATCTTATCTTCAAGAATCACACACGAGTAAATTTCTTATCCTCATTAAAACATCACGCTATCTTATCTTCAAGAATCACACACGAGTAAATATCTTATCCTAATGATATACTCAATATATCCGATTACAAATAATGCCCAAAACAATTAATCCGACCAATATTTAACATACCTTAATATTCTCGGAAGATGCATTAACACACTTCTCTACGAACTTCTCTACAATTATTTCAGTTGACATTACAAAGGTGAATCGAGGAAACCATAGGTAGGTTAATGCAACATTGGTTTGAGTTGAAGATATTCTCAAAACCGAATTGACAAGTTAGAATTCAGTTCCAAACTATACGTTATGGTTTATTACTTGATTCTCACTCCTGTATTTGTTTCGTTATAATATTCAATCTACAGACCTCAAAACAACAGAAGTTACCCCCAAACGTAACTCTCTTCCTTCAGTGAAGAGATCGTCATATATACAGAGTATATGGCTACATTAAGCTGTAGTAATCATGAAAAACTGCACTACATCAATTGAAGACAGGACAGCCTTCAACTTCTATCCCTGGAGCAGTTGGACAACTTGCCAGAGCACAATGGTCAGACAACTCCAGACCCCACCAGCTTGGTCCCATGATGTCTTTGCTTTGCAATGTGAAATAGCACAAGATAGCCATGAAGGCCACTCCACCATCTAATCCACCTGATAGGATGTAGTTGTGTCGAGCCCACCAGCTCTTGTACCTCCTGTAAACAATGAAGTTGAACACAATTCCTACAGCAATCCAGCAGATGTAGTTCACAGCTTTGGCTGCTGGCATGACTCCGGCTCCTGATAGTATGATAGGCAAGTTGATAAGTTTTATCCACTTCTGTTTGGGGAACATGCGAGAGAAGATCCAGACTATGAATGGTCCAGCAAAGCCTATGAGAAAGAAATAGTTCATCCCGGAATAAAATCCCAAACGGCCAAAGATTCGCAGTGGTCCGACCAGGCCCCAGATGATGGAGGCATTGTAGGATATGTTGTCCCAAGGGCACGTCCAGGGGCTTCCAACAGGCAATTTGGAGGGATCACAGATATGAGGTATAGAGGTGAGAAGCCACCAAGTCGTTCCAAAGTAAACTGTCGATGCAACCAGAGTTCCTATCAACTATTCAATCCGAAAGAAACTTAAGTTAGTCTGCAATGGTTTCTGGCTTATTGGAATCTGAAGTTAGGAGAAGAAGCTCTTGGTAGTTAAAGTTACCTGCGCTATGAACATCGACTTGGGAGGTATTTTCATGTAATGTCCTAGCTTGAAGTCTGAGAGAAAATTGATTGCTTGGAAAATGCTAATGAAACCATAGTTCTTAAATACCATATTTGCAAGGGGTCTGCCTGGAAACAGGTATCCGATGATAAGCTCAGTGAGTACATTCAGTGCTGGTTGCTGCAATTATTCAAATTTCAAAAAAAAAATGTTTTAAGAGAATCTGAGTAAGCTTGAAAAAACCTGGTGGAAACTTTACACTACGAACAATCAAGTTTACGGACCTGGTTAGTGGTAGCTGTTATGACACCAATTGGAAGAGTGAAAATGAAAGCCAAGCCACCTGCAAACAGAATGCCCCAGTAGGGAAGCTGTAACTCTCTGCCAAACCCTTCACAAGTAAGCATCGAAAGGCCTGTGACTATGATCAGTAGAGTGTAAAACCACCATTGAGGGACAGCATCATAGTTTTTCTTCATTATTCTAGTGTGAACATCCCCAAAATTGTCACCCATTGCTGCTCTAGTTTGTTTCCAAACAGTTCTGCAGATATAATAAACAAGCAGGATCAGCAGACTCTGACAGAATTTGCAGGCTAAGAAATGGCAGAACAGGAGAGGTACCTTCCGTAGAAAAGTGCGACATGAGACAAGGTAGCAGCCAAAGTAGCAAAACTTAAACCATAACTATAAGCAAAGAAGATACTGAGGTGGACTCTGCTATAGCTGTTGTAGCCTTCTTCATTGAATTCAAATGTTGCAGAATTCAAAACTCTACTGACATTGTATTTTTGTCCCTTGTCGTCGAACACGTCTGCGGAGATGATCGGAAACCGTCTGGCTTCATACTGATTGGACCAGTAAGCTATGGGGATCAGAATGTATACAGTTATGAAGAACCCAACAATGGTGTTAATTATAGCAAACCCAGGAGTGGCTAAGGGAGATCCTAAGAAGCCAGATACAGTGGACCAATCAATTGCAAATGAGCCAATGCCAAGGCCACCACGTCCAGAACCTATCTGTTGAGCTGTGACAGAGTGCTTCCATTTCCAGCAAACAAAGGAGAGAGCAGTTATAGATGGAAACAGATAGTTTGGAACAACATAGTATGCAAAACTTGAAACAAGGACCACAAGGAAAAACTGCAGCCTTGTCAGGCCTCCTTTACGCCTAATCTCAACTTCATGCAAGGCCCTGCAGGTTCAAAACCAAAATGATTATAGAACAAACTATCCATTCTAGTCATGGATGTAATATAAGCCTAGACTGCAGGAGGTACCTAAATAGGGAGACCTGAACAAGATTGGAAGGCCACCACATGTAAGGTGAATCAACAAGAAACTTTCTGAATAGTCCAGCCCATCCAAATCCAAGCAGCTTCAGAAATAGGTATAACATTATCAGAATTTGCAGATAGTCTTATCATGGCATTACCAGTTTTCTGCACTAGGAACACAACTTGTAATATTTACTTCTGCATCTCACGTTACATGTGATGGTAGCAAAGGAAGAACAAAATCTATATGTCACTTGAAAGACTCTGAAATTATTCAAATAGCAAACAGAGTCTTGACGTTGGTTACAGAACTCACCTGGGTTGATTGTGTTAACGTCATCGCTGCCATTATATGTATCTTCTATATGTCACTTGAAAGACTCTGAAATTAATCAAATAGCAAACAGAGTCTTGACGTTGGTTACAGAACTCACCTGGGTTGATTGTGTTAACATCATCGCTGCCATTATATGTATCTTATGATGGTAGAATGCTTTGACCACTGTGATTATACTAACTGCATACACAAAACTGGATCCTGCGTTTGCAAGTATAGTGATGAGAACGTGCTCTTTCAGGTTGAAGGGTCCTGGATTTAATGAAAATGACCGTTTCGTTCCTGGAACTCCCACAGATTTGGTTGGCAATGATGCTGCCATGAATTTCCCTACTGGAAGAACTAAAATCTGAGCTATCACTGACGACACGTATATTGAATTTTGACGGTAGCCAAAAAACTGGTTCAAGAAGGCCAAAGTAGCACAAGAAATGATCCCCAAAAACCATGTTCGAAATGTCAAGCATGGTATTGTTGGATCATCTGTGATGGGAACAGTGAGTCTCACTTGTTCAATTGGTGAATCATCTATCTCTTCTGCAAAATAAAATCAATGTAACAGCAAACCAAAAGGGTTTACAGCAAATATTTGTATGCAGCCTTGGAGTCCAAGGATGTGCATTTATGACAGACAGTTCAGGCACAAAATACCAGTCTCAAGCTTCTTGTCCTTGCCCAATGGCTTCAGCTCATATGTCTCTGTGTGCTCCAAACGTTGCTCTAAATTCATCTTCGACTTCAATGAGAAAACGTAGCACCAAATTTACTACAAGTTATGCTTCTTAGCTCTCTATTTGTACAGTTGTACTCCTCCTCTATGTTCTTCTATATACAATGAAATATTTGTTTATTCCCATTCTTTCATTAGTAACTTTAGCTTTCGTTATCTACAAGTTGATTCAATTATTGGGATCTCAGCTGGAAACTACGCCTAGAGGTGCTATAACTACGTCAGTTACTGTCCTACTAGACAAAATAAGAATCTGTAAATGTTTTTCTTTTCTACTTGAAACACAGTTCCAAAAGAGTGGGGTAAACTTCATCTCCTCCAAATCCAGAAAAGCTGGTCTAACATATAAAACAATCAACCAAAGGCAAGCAGTGCCATTCTTTGCCCATCTCACTTATCCTATCCTTTGGTCTAAAACCATGTGCCTTGGTCTGGGGAGTGAAAATGCCATTTAAGACTATTCAACTTGAGCATTGCAGACATTGCAGTACTAAGGATCACTTGGAAAATATTCTGTTAAAATGACGCCTGCTTCGTCCGTAATTGCTGCAATCGTTCGTAACTGCTGTATAACTCGCAGTCCGCAATTCAAAACATTTCCTTCTTACAAAATGGTCTTAGACAGCAATGTAATTGTCTGTAGGAAAGATTACTGATAAAACAAGTAAATCATATTCTGAAGCCGGCAATATTCCTGCGTCGTCTGGGAAACTTGGTTAAAAGTTTGTCAGCTACGGCCATTACCAGGAAGATAATGACAATATGGAAACAGACACACATGACACAAGTAGTGGTGGTGATAGAAAAATGGATTTCCAGCATAAGATACTTCAGGAACGCTGAAATGAACACTCCACAGTTTCCAAAGCTACGGCTCAAAAGCAAAATCTGAGAAGTTTTATATCATATGAAAAGAGCAATTACCTTAATATTCTTAGAAGATCCAGTAACACTTTTCCATGAACTTTTATACAATTACTTCACTTACATTAGAAATGTATTTTTCAGCACGAGTAGAAAATTAGAGATGATCCAAGTTGTATCAGTTTAACTGTCAAATCCAAATGAGTTTGGAATTAATCTTGATAAATTTTCTACTCGACTAATCATAATAGTCAAATCTTAATCAAGTTAACAGAATAAATTAAATTTGATTAATTTCAGACTCAAATTAAATTAAAAAATAGAATCTACAATTATCAAATGATTCTTTATGTTTTGTAAGGACTTCAGTATCATAAATGGCATTAATGATTGTAAAACATCGTTCCTTTTAAACCATCTCATCTGAATAGAAAACGGTGGTGTTCCCTGCCAGTTCTTGTAATCTCATTTAGAAAGCTGCCAAGTTTTGAGTTCTCTTAATATGTCTCATTCACTCACGAGTTCACAACTACAACGTTGGATTTCTTTTCCAAACGTGTACTGATGAATTATTGTAGCGTTTTTAACTTTTTTGCCTTTAATTTTCGATCGTATGACTGATATTTTGGATTATTTCAATAAGCACCATTAATAAATTAATTTGAGGAGTTTTTATTAGTATACCACTTGAACAAGGCTAGCCATCAACTCAAAACATCCAATTTTACGAAGGAAGTCTCATATATCACCTTAAGTACCCTAATACCATTTTAGTCTCTTCGTGGCTGTATGAAATATGCTTCTGAGCTCTCTATTTGTAGTCTTTTTTATTTTTTATTTTTTATTTTTAGCAACTATTGCTTTTCGTTATCAAACAAGTTCGTCCTGGAGGATGTGATGTCCGTTCTCATTAAACTACACCTGTGATGTTATATAGATTGGCATAACAAAAGAATATGAGATCCTCTTCTTATTTCAAAGCCAAATATGCTATTTTTTGGAAGATAAATCGTACGTAAGTGTAAGTGTATTCTTTCCTTACCTGCTAAAAGAAGTTTTTGCTTACTTATAAAAGTGAATGATAGTTATGAACCCTAACCAATTCGCATGCATGTTTAAAAGTCTGTTTTAAACGAGTGCTCTCCTATTCCGACTTCTCCAACGCCTCCAGTAGTACAGCCGAGATAACAACGGGTTCTCCATCCTTACCATAACGAAGCGACAGAAGTTTTGAAAATTCAAAAACTGTTACGATGAGATAAACCCAATTCATAACTTTTACTGATTTGTGAACAATCCAACGAAAAGAGAACTGACATTGAAGGATCAAAAAGTAAAGTGGTGATGCATATATGGCTGACAGAAGCTAGTTGTCAAGAGAGACGTGGAACATGAAAATGTGGAATATCAGAAGAAAACTCCGAAAAGTAGGTCAAACATAATCGGTGTATATCAATGATCGTATATTTTGTCGAGCCACTCTTGCTTCGGCAAAGACAGCAACATTACTGCTGATGTGTATTGATACTTAGTCATCGAGCACATTTCTTCAGGAATTATGCATCAGGCCATGTTTCCAACGTCAAGTAACAGCGAACAATACTAGGAAGACAACTTCAGTTTGGAAACGAAGATGCGACGTGTATTTTTGAAACTCTGAAACGTAAAACTCTTTATTTCTTGCAATATCTATACAATGATAAGTATTGATAACTTACAAACACTTCACTGTTTCTGTGCTTTGAATGCAAAAACTGGAAAGTTTTATCAAGGTAAAAGAGCAATTACCTAATATTCTTAGAAGATGTAATAAACTAAATTCCGATATATCAAAATTACTTGTGAATATTTAATAAATTAGGAGAAAATATGTTAAATATATAAATATAGAATTTATCCTTTTACCTTAATTTGTTTGACATTCGTTTCTATACTTGTTTAAAGTAAAGTTACTCCGTCCTTAACCAAAGTTTTAAGTTAGAGCCTGGAGAATAAATTCGCTTTAAATCTCGCGAGAAGAGCTTTGTTGCCTAAAAGGATCCTGTTCGGCTTGAATCTGAATTATTCGGTTGCCTATGTGGCGTGGGGTGCTAGTGATTTATCCAAAAAAAAAAAAAGTTCCTTTTATAGCTATTATTTCTTACTATATATCTAATATTGTGGAGAAGGGAATGTTTATTGTAATAATATTACTTTAGTAAACTTCCATTAAAAAAAAAGAAATAGGAAATTTGCTCTTCTATTTTGTAAATCATAAAACCAAAAAAAAATATAGTAGAATTCACCTTTGTCGTATCAAATGGAATTGTTAATAAAATTCTGAATTAGTAAACCATATAAGATTTCAACTTGACTAATTTATGAACCGTTAAACATGTCCCATATCAAATTATGGAATTTTATTATTATTTAGTATTTCCCCTTCACTTAGAGGAAATTTTTTCTCAAAAAAAGAAAAGAAAAGAAATTGGGATTAAATATATTCACACTCTTAAATTATAGCTTGATTGGAAATTAGAAATGGATTTGAATCACCTTGTAGCAAAATAATTACGAAACATGTTTCTTTTCTTAAATTCTATAAAATGATTAACACATAAATTATAATAAAGCATGATTTTTAATTCATACCTTATTCTGAAACTTAATCTTTTACTTTTTGTTTCTCTAAAATTATTTTCGAAATCGACTCATTTCAATCACTATAGCCACACAAGTATCTGACCTTGTAAGAAGAGAAAGTAAAAATGACGTAAAGGAAAATTCTACTGCCAACTAATACGAGTTGTCTTACACTTTCTGTTGAAACAGAGTACCCCACAATCGTTTGACTTATTATGTTATAACTGAATGATTCACATTCATTCACCAAGTGTATATATAAACATTTATCGAGATGAAATAAAACAACCATTCCTTTCATAAATCTTTACGTGGTATCAGAGCTTTATTTGTGGCCAACGTCAATGGATCTCAACTATGGCTCATCAACTACTAGTCACAATGCTTCACAATCTTCCACCCCTTCTCTTGATTTTCCCATCTTAACAAAAACCCTAAACTTTAATCTTCACACTAAGCTTGATAAGCAGAAATTTATCAACTGGAGAGCATAAGTACTTGCAACCACAAGAGCTCTTGAACTTGAAAGTTTCATCACCACTACATTTCCTCCTCAGTTCATCACTGCAGACATGGATCAAGCCACTAAAAACCCATAATACAAAGCATGGCGTAGAACAGATCAGTTATTGCTATGTTGGTTGCTCTCAACCATTGAAAAAGAAGTGATCGAGCAAGTAAACCATTCTAATTCATCTTACCAAGTATGACAAATCCTAGAGAGTCTTTATGCTCAAATTTCCATAGTTAGAGTCCTGCAACTAAGACATCAACTCTCGACAATTAAAAAGGGATCACACACCATATTTGAATACATACAAAAAGTTAAATCCATAGGAGATTCACTCCAAGTTGCTAGACATGTCCTCACAGAATATGAACTAATATTAAGTGCTTTCAATGGTCTAGGTCATAAATATGATCCTGTTATGGTTTATTTAACACAATTCATGAAAACTTCAACTCAACAAGAAGTACAATACTCTCTCATGATGCATGAAACAAGGATAGAACAGTTGAATACAATTGCTCAGGAAGATATTTCATCACTTGCTGCCAACCTTGCAACTTACAACAACAATAACCAGAACCAAGATGGAAGAACTGGACTAAGAGGCAAAGGAGGATGTGGAAAAGTAGGCAGATGGAATGGAAATAGAGCTTTCTATTAGCTATGTCACAAACCTGGACATAAGGCTCTAAAATGTCACAAATGGTTTGATATATAAGGGCAAGGCAACATTACACAGTCATGGAAACATAACAACTCCATTCATCAATCTACACAGAACAATGCACAAAGTAACCCTCAATCTTACTTCGCCCTCAATCATTAAGGCTATCCCTCTTCTGAAGCAATCAGTGACAGTACATGATTTGTAGATAGTTGGGCCATGAATCATGTAACAGCTGATCTTAACAAGCACTCAATCTACTCAAAGTATGCTGGCAAGGACCAACTTACTATTGGTAATGGTAATTCTCTTCCTATTGCTAATGTTGGCTCTTCTCATATCCATTTCCAAGATAATATACACACAACTCTTACATCATCATCATACCCAGACTGAAATCACACAGTGTAGCAGGGTCTGGGATACACACGACTCTTACATTAAAACAAATCCTTCATGGTCCAAATATAACCAAAAACTATTGAGCATATCTAAACTTACCAAAAGATAACGAGATTACTGTTAAGTTTACTGATGTTAATTGTCTGTTTAAGAACAGGGTAACAAGGACAGTTCTTCTCATGGGAGTGCTTCGGGATGGCCTGTATAACCTTGAAACTACCACATCACAAAACAAAATCAGGCCAGTTATATAACCACATCCTACTCATAAATCCAGTGATTTTCGTTTTTCAAAATACATAGAATTTTCTTCTTTAAGAGATAGCCACTGTAAGGCAAACTTAGCACATAAGAATGTTAATGTTTGGCATGCCAAACTAGGAAACCCATCCAACAGTATATTGAAACAAATTATGTGTTCAATGAAGTTCAATATTAATCTAAACAATTTGTCCTTTTGTGATGCATGTAAGCAAGGAAAACTGCATAAATTATCCTTTCAAACACATGACATAACAGCTCAAAATCAATTAGACATCATATATTTAAACATTTGGAGACCCTCTCCATATGTCTTAACCGAATGATATAAATATTATTTTATTTTTGTTGATGCTTGCACCAGGTTTACCTAGTTTTATCCCCTAAAACTAAAATCAGATGCACTATCTATTTTTATTAAATTCAAAGCTAATATTGAACTTCAATTGAACAGAAAGATCAAAGCTCTCCATACTAACATGGCAGGGGAATGCAAAGCCCTATTACCTTACCTCACCCAACATGGGATATAACTACATTTTAGATATCTTCATACTCTCCAACAAAATGGTGTTTCCGAAAGGAAACTTCAACATATCACTGAAACAAACCAACTCTCTTATCCCATGCCCACATGCCCCTAATCTATTGGCTTGAAGCTTTCTCTACAACTACTTTTATCATCAATAACCTTCCATCTCAAAGACTCAACATTACCTCACCATTTGAATAGTTGTATAATAAACCACCAAATTATCTCTATCTCAAAACATTTGGTTGCAGTTGTTTTCCTTATCTTAGATATTATTCTCACCATAAATTTGACTTTCATATTAGCAAGTGTGTTTTTCTTGGATATAGTTCCATGCATCAAAGCTATAAATGTTTAAATAATCAAGGCAAGATCTTTATCTCTTGCCATCTAGAATTCAGTAAGGAAGAGTTTCCATTTTTTCAACTTTTTCCCACACATTTAAGCAAAAATACAACTTTGCCAAGTCTTCCTATATCCACTCTATCCTCAGCCTCATCCTATCAAAAGGCAATCTCGGATCACTCCTCTACGGCATAATATTTTCAGTCAACAGAATCCCCATCCAATAATAGGTAAGCTCTCAGAATCCTTATTCACCAGTAAATACGACCACACAAAACATTATAAACCCACTACACGACCAAAACACCTCACCCAATCCTATTTTGCCCACTATATCAAACACTACACCTAACACCATTGTGTCATTACCACAAAACACTCATCCTATGGAAACTCGCTCTAAGAGTGGTATTTTTAAACTTCAAAATATCGAAACTTTACTCTACCACTCTTGTTTCCCACATTGACCTTACAACAGTATCAGAAGCCTTAACTGATCCTATGTGGTTTCAAGCTATGCAAGCTGAATTTCATGCTTTACAACAAAACAATACATAGAGACTTATTCCCTATGAACCTACTATCCGCATTCTTGGTACAAAATGGGTTGTTCGGACAAAGTACAATGCTGATGGGACTATTTCTAAATACAAAGCTTGTCTTATTGCCAAAGGGTTTAATCAAACTCCTGGCATTGATTTTTCATAGACTTTCAATCTGGTTGTTAAAGCTTTAACAATCAAAGTTATTATGTTGGACCCCGAACTTTTGATGAAAATTAGAAATATTAAAATGAATTTTAATGAGAAAGAAATTGGTGAGACAATT
>JAOQMQ010000003.1:3676266-3693280 GCA_027563845.1 Erythroxylum subrotundum
AACTATAGAAAACTAAAGTGGTTGATTTGTTTTCAGACATATGATCAAATTTGGAAGTCTTAAACCTGGATCCTAATTTGTCGGTTTGTCTTATTCTACCTTTGAACTATTTAAGTAGTTTGGCGTCATCCTTCAAGTAATGTTTTTGGTTAGATTTAACCATTTTTTTCCATTAAAGACATTCAACTCTGTCATCCTCCATATTTTCTTTTCTGTTTTGGTTCCCCGAACTCTTTTTTGGCAATTTCCATTAATCTTTTCTATTTTAATTTACAAACAAACATGGTGATTCTGATACCAATTCGATAACTGCGGATATCTCCTGCATTATGATGTGTTGGCCAGTAAAAGAAAGGATTTTTTTAATTTCTGCATGAAAGATTTTACTTGCTGCTAGATCATCCATGTATCTGCATATGCTTGAACTGAAATCTGATGGGTAAATTGCAGGGAGTGCAGTTTCATCCAGAAAGTATTATAACAAATGAAGGGAAGGAGATCGTTCGTAATTTCATCAGACTGATAGAGAAAAGAGAGGCTGAATCTCATAACTAAGATGGGGTCTTCAGATGTTGCGAAGGTCGTATATTTTAATAAAATAAAATTTTCTTTTTATGATAAAGATTAATGTTTTGAAAGTTAGACCGGAAGTTAAACCGGAAAGATAAAAACTTTAAGGTTTAAAGGGTTCGATTAAAATTCTACTATAATGGAAAATTTTGAATAAAATAATAATTTTAAAATAATAATTTAATTGAAGTGTGCTGTGGTGGGTTATTTGATGAGTTGGATTGAATCGGCCGGTTAGAAGTCACGCATAGGTTTGAACTATTATATGCATTGTTGATTATTTCCGTAAGTCATAGCCCAATATTGAATGGACCGTATTTGTGTGGAAGCCCATAGGTGTGGGTAAAACGTTTCTGGCTACATCTCCTATACCAGAATTAGGCTGCTGTGGTGCTTCCCTTCGGTGAGATCATCTACCGGCGACGAGGTATAGAGAAATATTGAATCCCTCGCAACCCCCTGGTGGTGGCCCATCTTTCAGGAGCAGGCACTTTTGATACTATCTAGGATTAGACTCGGATGTACTTATCTATAAGTTTGAGTGGGTGGCTCATAGATCCTAAAATAGTCAGACGTAGCTCGGAATCTGAGTTATCAAAAAAAAAAAAAAAAAAAAGTTGAGAAGCGTGGAATGTAGTCACCGGATTGGCGAGACCAGACGGACTACTTGAAAGTCTTACACGATGGTAATGCTTAGCCAAAGCACAGCATTGTTACGAGTGGACACTCGCAAGGACAATGCATTAAAAAGTAATTAGACTGTCGGGATCCCAACCATTCGGTGGTCCCTTGCGGCTTTGGACGTTAAGGAGCTTCTTTTTCTCCTTCTGGCTGCATTACCATTAGACCTCGCTCTTATCTTCGTTTCTTTGTACATGGGATGGTGATTTGTGGGCTCTTCTTACTCTCAAAACACACATTTGCAAGTACCCATTTCAGATATTCAAGAGGTTCAAGTCTCATTACGTATAAAGTGTGATTCTGATATAAGAAAATGGTACTTTTATTGTGTTTATAAAGTTGACCTAGCAACATATTTCTAATGGATTCCTACTCTTAACTTACCACAACTTATTTTTGGGTAGCTTATCCTTGAACCCAAGATTCATGAACGACCCAAGTATAATTATAAGAAAATTATTATTATTATGACTATTTTTATTAATAGATTTAAGCATGATTTTTTTTACATTAGTAAAATGTATTAAAATAAATTATCACATACACTTAATAACTCTTTATATGTTGGATTAGGCAATGTCCGCATAGAATAACTTAAAAGGCTCACAAAGCTTCATTGGATGGTGTAGGTGGAGCCAATTTTTTCAAATTAACTAATATTAGATCGTCACAAAATTGAATAAATATTGAATAAAATTAAAAAATTGCAAAATAATTTAATAAGACAATCTTTATTATTGACAATTTAAAGTTTAATTGAAAAAGAAAATTGTCAAATAAAAATAATCAGTTTATTTTAGTTTATAAAAAAATAATTAGTTTATAAAAACCGACCAATTAATTAATAAACTTATCGATTTTTAACAACAAAGATTATTAAACTAAATCAAACCGGAAAGTTGAAAATCGAACTGAAAAGTTAACTGGTTTAAAGTTTTCACTGTTAAATCCATTGATTTTTAAAACATTGGTTGGAACATATGTTAACAATATTTTAGAAATCATATATAAATTAAACTAATAAAATAAGAGAACTAAAATTTAAAGGTTTAATCCGTTATCATAAAATCGGTATAAAATAAAAATTGAATAAAATTGAAAAACTTAAAATAAGATTAAAGGAGGCTATTTTTATCAATTGAAAAGATTATAGTTTAATTAAAGAAGGAGATTATTAAATAAAAATTAATTAATTTACAAAAATCTATCTGTTAATGATTGATATTGATTTAACTGCAAAAATCTTGACTCATTTGATTTATTAGTTCCATCGGATTGATTTAATTTTTTTAATCATTAGAGATTAGTTTTTGTGCTTTATTTGTTGATATGAGCATCAAGCCATCAAACAACCTAACCACTTGCTTAATTATATTTACCCAATAAGCACACTCTCATTTGAAGAAGATTACTCAAAAAATTATACAGCAAAAAGATTTCAAAAATTGTTAATTATTATGTTTTAATAGAAAAGAAAACCTTTAGAATGTTCTTTAAGTTTTACTTTCATCACTTAGTAGCATATCTTTTTCAGCAAATTTTAGAAGGATATTTGATTTATGCTAAAATATTATTTATTATTTGGCTAATTTATGAAGAATATCAAACATTGCCATAAATTTTACAAGTATTAATGTATTTAAGCCTTATTTAGCATTTTTTTTCTGTTTGAAAAAATGCCTTATTTCAAACTTACATATTATAAATCTATTTATTTTAAGTATTTAGTAAAAAATAACAATTAGATGTAGACGATTATTTATTATAATTATGATATTTAAATATTAGCTCCTTTTTTAAAATTTTAAAATCACAGAAAAAACAAAAATTTCAATGTCATAAATTCATAAATAAAAATAAAAATATAACTAAAACTAAAGATGTAAAATAAATAAATAAATAATTAAAATAATTAAAGTAACAATTACTACAAACAAAATTTAAGCAACCTATTATCCTAAAGCAGATTATTAATTCGAGAATTAGAATAATTAACCAACATAGAGCCAAGCGAAGAGGTGTGCTGTTTTACCAGAAGCTTCGCACAACGTGCACTTATCAAACGACGAGCATCCATCAATGCACCAGTCAAACCCAACGAATATATTCCAAATCCATTTTAATATTTTATGCTAAAGTTAAATTAAAAAAAAAAAAAGAAATGTTAAATGACTGCTATTTTATTTTGACTTAATAACGCAAGAATTGAGCTGGATTAAAAGAAAACAAATAGCATTTGTGGACCCAACTCTTCACATGATTGCCACGTGTCACGATCTGGTGCCACCATCAGCATCAGGACGTCCAATGCTTTTTGAAATCATGGTCAAATTGAATTAGGTTAAAGATGGAGTCATGGAGTGGAGAGGATGCATGTGCCTTGAGCTTTGTCCTTTGTGGATAAGCTTTGTTTTTCTTTAATTAATTATTATTTCTTAGCTCTAAAAGGGTTTACTTATCTTACATTGGGTGTGATTAATCAATTAAATATACCTTGGATTAAGCTAGAAAATGAGTGCAATTGGAGCAAATTAGGGTTTACATGAAACATCAAGGAATAGTTTTAATTTTTTAACAAATCAAAGATGCTCAATGTCAAGGTTATATATTTATTTAACTCAAATTTGATACTTAATTTAAACACATAAATTATTGAATAATTTTTTTTAAAATATATAATTATCAAAAATTAAAAGTAATAGTTATGAATTTTTCGTTATAAAAAAATTTAATGCACAAAGTTTAGAATAAAATTAAACAAAAGTTAAAGAACAATGCTCTTCCCACAAAACTATGGCATGCTATTTTAAAATGATTAAAAAATTCAACCGGTCCAGTCGGTTCAATCGTAAAAATATTGAATTGTTTAAGTTTTTAGTTCGATTTATTTTAATAACTCTTGTTGTTAAAAATAGATCAATTTATTAATTAATCAATCAATTTTCGTAAATTAATAAGTTCTTATAAATCAAAGAAATTAATTAATTTTAATTTAACAATATCAATTTTCGTAAATTAATAAGTTCTTATAAATCAAAGAAATTAATTAATTTTAATTTAACAATATTTTTTAATTAAACTTCAAATTTTTCGAATATCTTTCAGTCATATTTTAAATTCTTTAATTTTATTGAATCTTTAATCAATTTTATAACGGTCTAATACCGATTAAATCTTAAACCTCTTATCGGTTCGGTTTTTAAAACATTGCTATTTCATATTCTTATACTACTAACTAAGTCGAATCATTTTATTTTCATAATTCATTAAGAACATATTGAAAAATTAAAATCATTAGAGTGATGATGTGTGTATATAATCTAAATTTTTTCTTTTTTTATAAAAGAAAAAATATCTAAAAAATACTTAAAAAACTGCGCAACCCAGATCACCCCCTATCGCAGAGTTCGACGATACAACGCTTCGTTCTTATCTTGGTGGAGTAAATCCCTAACAATCATCGGAAGCTCCTGAAGATACTGTAGTCCTGGTCCCGATAATAAGGCTAATGAAGCTAGCCTATCGACACATTGGTTTCCTTCCCGATGGATACGTTGTATTTGAATCTCACATATGCGATGAATCAACCCTCGAATACATGTCACCAAAGGATGAATGCCAGACATAACGCTATTGGAAGAGGAAATAATGTTAATAACCTCCAGAGAGTCCACTTCAACTACCACATGCCGATAGCCACGATCCCACACCAGTGTTAGGCCTGAATGAACTCCTCCTAATTTTGCCACCAAAGGCAAACTCACTCCTAGATTCTGGATAAAATCGCCACACCAGTGGCCTTGGCATGTCCGCAGTAGTCCTCCAGCTGCAGCAGTGTTAGATCATGTTTTCACTGCATCATCCGTATTTAGTTTGACTCACCCCTCCATAAGTTTGATTCATCCCACTAGAGTACCCAGCGGCATACCTTGTGTTTGAAAAACACGGCTTTCCACTGTTCTGACCCGGATGATCCAATCCACATAATCCATGACGATTCTACTTCTTTCTACTGGTCAAACAAAGTCAGCCTAAAAAATGCTACTGTTACGTCATTTCCATAAGAACCAACAAATGACTCCAAAAATATGAGTCCGCGCTACCTGTTTAAATTGAACGTGGTGTCTAAGATTTCTAAAATTCCACGTCTCCTTGTTCTGTTGGAAAAATTCTCTATCTATTATTTCACAAGAGAATTTTTGCCAGAAGGATGTTACTCTAGGGAAATCCCGTAGAACGTGGGTAATTGACTCTTCCTGACTACAATAGCGACAACCGCTGTCCAGTGTTAAATGTCGTGTCATCCCCTACTGATTGGTTAGCAATTTCCTCTTAGTCAAGAGCCAAAGGAAAGACCTAATCTACTGCGGTCCTGTCAATTTCTTAATTCTCAATGAAAATACAAAATGATTAATTAACGAATATGTTAAGTGACCATTTTACCACAATAGCTTAAGCTGTTGTGTGAGGTCAACTTAATTGGTTTTATATATTCTCTAACACCTCCCTCAAGTGAAAGCCCTTTGGGCTTGAAACTTGCACAAGCTTACTCTAATTTGTGCTCAATAATAGGTAGGTGGCAGGATTCGAACTCATGACCACTTGGTCACAAAGGCTCTGATACCATATTAAGTGACCGTTTCACCACAATAACTTAAGCTGTTGTATGAGGCCAACTTAATTAATTTTATATATTCTCTAACAGAATAAAGTACCAAAAAAAAATGAAAAACTTATTTTTAAGGTTTCAAGTAATGAGGATGAAGAATGACAGTGAAATGAGCTGCAGACGGAACACGAGAAACTCTTTTTAACTTAGCCACTAACTTCACCATCACAAGTAGGATAGACCCATGTGGTTGTGGGTCGTCGTCGTCGTCGACGACTTTGGATTGCAACTCGAGGCCGGCCTTTAAAAAGGAAAAAAGAAACCTTCGAGAAAGCCGACAAGATGATATTGGTACAAACAAAAATTAAGTAAAATAAAAGTCGCCCACAAAGTTGTTTTGTTGTCTTTTTCCATGTCTCTTGATTATAAATTTGGTATTCAAGTTGCCCACTAATTTGTCAATAACTAATTCACCGAAGTGGTTCAAACGATGAAATTAGTTTTAAGTTTTTTAAATATATATTATAAATAATTTAGTTATAATATATATTTTATAAATTATTACATACGATTAAGAGTTCGCTTAGTACACTAATAAACTTCAAATTTATTAAGTAAAGGTATACTAAACCCGTGAATAATAATCGAATTAAGATACACTAAACTTAAGAATAATGATCAAATTGAGTTTATTATTTAAGTATAATTTAGATAATTTCAGATAAATTATACTCCCTCTTATCTAAAATAAAAATCGTTTTAGAAGGATTTTAATTATTTAAAATAAGTGTCGTTCACGATTTTTCATGCATGTTTATAATTTTATGTCCAAAATTATCCTTTAATTTCTCTCACATTCTAATTACACAGATTATATTTTCAAGACAGTTCAACATGCAATTAATAAGGGTATATCAAACATTTCACTAGCATTCTTAATAAGTATGCATTTATCTAAAAACGAAGTTTATTTTAAATAAGAGAGAGTAATTAAATATATATTTTTAATTAATTATTATACTAACATGGGAGCAACATAATGAGTAAATGCATAGGGCTCATAACAGCTGAGAGACCATGTTGCAACCTTAAAAAAGGCACGATGAAAGGACGACGCATGAAATGAAATGAAGAAAAGAGGAACTTATAAGTGATTGAGCTGGTAGCACCAGAAGTTGCCCCTTCTCTTGTAACGTAAGAAGAACCGTGGTGAAGTCATTGGGGGACACGAGTGATTCCAACACCTTTGGTAATAATGCATGATCTTACACAAGATCTTAACTTGTTGGGACGTAAATGGAAGGTGGTCGTGCATTTTTGGCGTGACCAATAGACTCAAGAGAGCCTCTCTCTCTCTTTTTCTGTGTGTCTCTCGTGTGAAAGGTGAAGATGGAGATGTCTAGATGGTCTAGTTCACATACTTAACTAGTCTTTTTAGTCTATAGGTTGGTTCTGTTTTGCGAGTAGTACTCACTTCTCCAACTTAGCTTTCTCGTTATTAATTACTAGCATCACTGTATTCTTCCTTTTATTGGGACCTCATCAATTAAGGGGCAAACCCTTCTTATAGGTGTTGCCATAACTATATCACATGGTAGGCATATTTCCGTAAAGTTTCTTAAATTGTATAAGTGATAATAGTATTTTGGGTTAATTGTAAAAAAAATCTCAAATTTTAGAGTATTAACACAAACTTGAAAAGCCCCGTTAAAAATGATTCAATACTTAATTTTTAATAAAAATAATTTTATCTTAAGTATTTGTTAATGTGAAATTTTTATCGTGTAATTGTCATTTATTATACTTTATTGATATTTAAATTTATTAAATAATAAAATTCACACGTAACACGAGTATAATATATGATAGTCATGTAAGTAAAAATACTAATACCATGTAACTTGTCATATTATTCATATTAATAAATAATTTAATGTCGGATTATTTTTGTTAAAAATTAAAATTTGAAGTATTATAGACTAATATATATCAACATTGAGCGAATTTTGAAATTATTTTATAAGTACTGTATTTTTTAATTGAATTTATCTCTTATTCAAAAATAATAACCATATATTTTAGGACAAAGATAGAATGTCATGTAAATGGTATATATATATTATGGTTTAAAATAAACGTATGAGTTGACATTATTTTGTAGCTATCAGAAGTCTTGTCTTCTAGGAAGTGGTTTAAGGGGAGAATCTCCAAACTTTGAAATCTTTGCTCGATGGGAACATTTCTATCGTGCCTTGAGAGCTGGAATCAATAATTGTTTTCGAATCATATTATTCACCCAGATAATATTTTAAATTTTATCTTTTAATTATACCATTCATTTGATTTATTTTTAAATAATTAAAAAACTCATAAATTCACACACACATATATTTTATTTTCATGTCTCTATCTTTGTAGGGTTCATATGTGGATTTTGAAGGTGATTAAGAGATAAGATATGTTATGGATAAAACTTAAAAATGGATCAACCCCACATAACTAATCGCATTTTCAATTTCAATTCCAATCTTTTAAAAGGGACATCACACCTACAGATGGTGATAAAGAGACTTGATCATCTTCTCCAACGTGCTCATCCCACCATTGATTAATTGGTCCCATTTCTAGATTATGGTTCTAGATCATATGCCTATACGAAAGTAATAATATTAATAATGATATTAAAGCTGATACCTTAATATAAGGAAATCAACAATCCTAATGTCGGGCATCAATGATGGCACTTTCCTAGTTGACTCCTATACTTCTTCCCATGCAACCATACAAAACATCACATTGTAGCTATAGCTATTTTGGAATCATTCATTCGTTTATAACACAAAAAGACCAAGTATGTTAGGCCCGAGCTTCAAGAGTAATGAGGGATAAAACTTAGCAATGTGTTTAATTTGCAACCATAGTTATTTTTAACCCTTTTTTTTCAATTATGGAAGTTCCTCTAGTTAGTATATATTGATTATATATTATTTAACAAATTAATTATTTAAAATCAATAAATTAATTCAGGTGACTATTTAATTTTCACTAGTTAATAACAGTCGAACTTGATTATTTGATAAAATCAATATTTTAAAAATCGGACTGATGGTTAAACTAGTAAAACAATAAATTTAAGGTTTAAATGGTTTAACTGTTATTAGACTGTCATAAAATTAGCTAACGATTAAATAAAATTAAAAATTTTGAAATATAATTGAAAGGTTTTTTAATAATAAAAATTGTAGTCATTATGTTTCCATGTTTATTGGATAATTTTTATAACAATTTGTTAATTACCTATTAGGAAAATTCCTAATATTATATTTTTTTTTTATGCAAAGCAAAATGTCTTGTATTCAATATGGACATGATTAGTATTAGATAAAGCCAAGAGTTGCCTTGTAAACTTATTTGGAAAATCTATTAAATTCATTAATTAAATTGAATAATAAAGCTTAGTCATCAAAATTTCAGAACAAATTTAAAATTTGAAGCAAACATATTACAATCCTGTTGATTTAGTTGACAGAGAATATCTAATTAAAAATTTTGATATTTCTTGTACTTTATTGTCTGTGAGACTAACCAAAGCTCCAAAGTCCAAAGAGGTGATTTCTGAAGTCAATCCAAGATTGTGATCACATATTTTACTTTTCACATGAAATACCTGAAAATAATAAAAGCTTAATAAATATGTAATCTTGCTAATGTGGGAGGCGTGATTATTTATATCAAGAAAGCATAAAAATTTATGAACTTTCTTACTATAAGCACATACCTGAATCTGAAAATGATGACAGATCAGAAACTTTCTTTATATGAAACATTACCCAAGTGGCAAATGCCTGTTGATTACATTTCCTGTAATGTGTCAGAACGTTATCTTTAAATTTTCAGTTTTCATGGCTGATCAAGAAAGAGAAAAACAAGAAGAAAACAAGGTGATGAAGAAGAACCAAACTGGTTTGACGGATAAAAAAGACTTTTTTATAGGATGCAGTATACACAGACACATGAAACATCTCAGAACTGTTTGGTGATTTGGACAACTTTAGTTTTGTTAAGAATAGCCAATGAAATTATTGGAGTTATTTTCCAATTATTATTTCTTTGATGGAGGACTTTAGCTTTAACTTTACTTTGACTCATCTCTGCCTCTCTCTCTCTCTCTCTCTGTACATTTTCTATTCTCCTGAGAGTCCCACCAGAAGCACAGGTTCAGTTTATTTTTTCCGCTCTTTCTCTCTCTTAATCTCTGCTTGCTATTGCCTTTCCTCCTTTCTCTAGACAAGGGTTGTTTTGCTACAGGAATCTCTCTTTCTAAAGTGCATCTCTCCTTTTACACTGCAAAAGCAAAGCCTTCTTCGAGTTCCTGATCCTTCAAGTTAGGTACTCTTTTTCAGCTCTTATCTCCATGGTTTGCATTTTTTTTCACCTTATGGTCCTGCCTTTTCCATCTGGGTCTCCAATAGTTATTTGGATCTATGGCGGGGTTTGGTTAAAGCAGCAATTTTTATTATCAAGATCCGGTTTTTACTGAATTCGATTTTGATCTTGTTCTTGTATTCTCTCTGATTATTTACTTGAGGCGAGCTTATCTCCGTGTACAAAATTGCATTAACTTAGTTGCTTTACTATTTTCTGGTGGTCTTTGGATGCTTTATGCTTTTCTTGATTTTATTTCACCATTTCATTTCTGCTGAGATGATTTTGATTTAGATATGGTTTTTTTGTTTGTGTTAAAAGATTTTACGATTGAAGTGGCTTGCTATGATTTGCCGAGCTTTCCCTTTTTTTTTTCCCCCTTTTCAGCAGCATCATTTGATCAATATTTGCATGCATCTATGTTATTAAACTTGTTCTTTCATGAGAAACTAATCTTTGATCTCAAAATACATTGTGTGTCGTGTCACTTTCTCGACTTGAAATTTTGTGCTCTCGACGTCTAAAAACAAGTTGAAGTATCTCCTTAGCTAAATATCATTGTTTCTTTGAGCCATATGATGACTAAATGTTTTGTATTGTTGAATGAGTAGCTAGTCTTTTCTGATCTGAAGTTCTGTACTAGTGTTAAGGCCAAATGATATGCAAATATGTGTTAATCCTTACTTGACGTATGTCTCTAACCGTTCTGTTTGATTCTTGAATGGATTTAATATATGCTGCCAGGTTTACTCCATTTTCAGATTTTAATTACTATCATTTGTATCATTCGGTGAGGATGCCTTATGTATTGATTTCTTAAACTTGTTTTCATGTCTTTGACAGATTGCTTCTCAGTTCTTAGTTCTTAGTTCTTACCCTCTACATCATCGGGCAGAGTTCCAAGTTGGCTGCCAAAAGATGATCCTAACATGTGGTTACAGGGAAGTAGGCTCATTCAGTCTTATTTAGTTTTCCAAGATAGTTTGGCATCTGATGGCCTCAAAAACTGGCAGCAAAACCTCCCAGAAACAGCAACATAAGACAGTAGGAGTTCAGAAACTAGAGGTTAATGAGTTGAAGCCTTTTCCTTCACAAGTTTCCAAAACAGACAACCCTGAATGGATCAATGAGCATGTTCCAAGGTCTGTGGAAAACACATCAATAAAGATGGCGTTACCAGTCTCTGAAACGAAGCAGCCACCGAATTCTGATAAGAAAGAGTTTATTGATTCTTTGAGTAGTAAGTTAGAATCAAGTTCCTCTGTAACTACTCTTGAGCAAACATTAACTGAGGTAGAATCAGCCATCAATGAAACCAGAGGTTCAGAGGATAATATTGTTGACCAAGACAAGAAAATATCTGGCAATGAAAGTGTTAAAAACAGTTCTATATCTGCCAAAGTTAGTGATGGAGCTAGCAGTCTTGCTAAGACTAGTGGAAGTGCAAAGATTAGTGATCGTGTAGATTATGTTGAGAGCGGTAAGAGTAGTATTCGTAGAGGAAGCACAAGCAGTGATGTCAGTGATGAGAGCACTTGTAGCAGCTTTAGTAGCAGTATAAGCAAACCTCACAAAGCAAATGACTTGAGATGGGAAGCCATTCAAGCTGTCAGATCAAAGGATGGAGTTTTGGGTTTGAGTCATTTTAGACTCCTCAAGAGGTTGGGTTGTGGGGATATTGGGAGTGTTCACTTGTCAGAGTTGAGTGGGACTAAGTGTTATTTTGCAATGAAGGTTATGGACAAAGGCTCTCTTGCCAGTCGTAAGAAACTGCTTCGAGCTCAGACAGAGCGAGAAATACTTCAATCTCTGGACCACCCATTTCTTCCAACACTTTATACCCACTTTGAAACCGAAAAGTTCTCGTGTTTGGTGATGGAGTTCTGCCCTGGAGGAGATCTGCACACTCTTCGACAGAGACAGCCAGGGAAATATTTTCCTGAGCAAGCAGTGAAGTATGATATGTGAACTTTGTTATACTGTGGTTCCTTACAATCCAGTATTTATACTTGTTTCTAGGTACTATTTGCAACTAATAGATCATATTTTGGTTACCCATTCACATGATTTAGTTTTGATTTCTGACATCTTATTAATTAGAAAGTTTGCCTTAATAAGAAATTCTAAAATCTTGGATGGTCTTTCTTTTTTTCAATGATCGCAACAAATAGGACTTGCTATATATAGGTTCCTGTTTTTATATATAATCTGAGCTGGATTCATGGCATACTGTATATCTTCTAGTTTCTTCTCATAGTGTTGTATATATAAACAAGCAGTAGAATATACGTGATGATCCTGATTAATAAGTTACCAAATGAGTTATAGTAGAATATAAACAAGCAGCATTCATCCATATTTTGTTCTAGGAGTGCATTAGTGCATGTCTCAGGGTTTCGTTGTAGAGATGAGTATGATTGATTTACCTAAAGGGGAACTACTAGTTTGCACACCCATCAAGCATGTTCTCTTATGTATTATGAGCAGATTATATGGATAATACCTGTTCATTATTGTCACTATGTAGAGACAGTCTAATTATTAGCAAATTCTCACGTTGATGCGACCTTGATGCATTCATTGCCTTTGTGTACCTATTATTATTGCTTTGCTGCTCTTTAAGGTTTCAGTCCTATAATTTGCTTCTGCTTCTGCTTTACTGCGAAAGCTCCCCAACTTTCTTTGACTGGAAATTTTCTCTTTTAGTTTCCTTAAGTAAAAACTTATATTTGTGTGCTGAGTAAATGTGCCTTAGTGTGGCACCATCTTATGTATGTTACGAGAAAACAGGATAAAGAAATTGACTTCTACAGTTTCATTTATTAAGCAATAATTCTTTGTAGCATACTATTGTCTGCCTCTGCTCCAGCAAATGTCAGAAACAGGTGTTTCAAGCTTATAGTTGAAAAACTTTCCTGGAAATCCTCGTCTAAATGTTGAAAGAGTACAATGAGGGGAAAACTGAAGACTGATTTTCACTCAAAATCTCATGATCCATCAGACTTTATCCCGAATTCTTTTAATTATTGTGTGGTGAAATAGCTTGGAAGAAAAAGTAAAAGGGTTCAGCTTATTATCTTGGAAGCTAACAACTGGATACTCATCAGCTCATTATTGGCCACTAAGTAGTAATCCCTAGAAAGGATGCTATGGTACGTTATTAGCTGGTGATATTTGAGATGGAAGTTATAATATTAACTTCAAAAGACGAGTGTAAACTTTACCACCAAATCTTGTCAATTTTAAACATTGAAAGCTTTCTTTGCTTTGCTGTCAAATTAGTTGAAGGTGAAGTTTGTGTTTCATTTGGTCTATCCTTGTCCTTGGTTAATGACTTGATGTTCATGAAAACAAATTCTCATGTTATGAAAGTTTTGAATTCGAGAATGGTACTTTCAATGAGTATTGCTGAGATATTGGTAATTGATGAGAAACTGGGCTTGCAGTACTGCCCTTTACCTCATATTGATTACTTTTGGTAGATAAAAGTTATGACTAGAAGTTTCTGATTATACAAGTACCTGAACGATTGAAAATGTTTCATCGCTTTTTTGTTCTTAATGGCAGGTTTTATGTAGCTGAGGTCCTACTTTCTTTGGAGTATCTACATATGCTAGGAATTATTTATCGCGACCTTAAGCCAGAAAATGTGCTTGTCAGGGAAGATGGACACATAATGCTATCTGATTTTGATCTTTCTCTTCGTTGTGCTGTGAGCCCAACTCTTGTCAAAACTTCGCCACTTGAGTCTGACCTGTTGAGAAAGAATCCTGTTTACTGTGTGCAGCCTGCTTGTATTGAGCCGTCATGCATCCAGCCATCTTGTGTTGCCCCTACGACATGTTTCTCACCGCGCCTCTTTTCTAGTAAGTCCAAGAAGGACAGGAAACCCAAAACTGAACTAGGGAATCAAGTTAGTCCTTTACCTGAGCTCATAGCAGAGCCAACTGAAGCAAGGTCTATGTCATTTGTTGGGACTCACGAGTATTTGGCCCCTGAGATTATCAAAGGTGAAGGTCACGGAAGTGCTGTAGATTGGTGGACTTTTGGGATCTTTCTCTATGAATTGTTGTTTGGTAAAACACCTTTTAAGGGATCAGGCAACCGGGCAACATTGTTCAATGTTGTGGGCCAGCCTCTTCGGTTTCCAGAATCACCGGTTGTCAGTTTTGCTGCAAGGGATCTAATAAGGGGTTTACTTGTTAAAGAACCACAACACAGATTGGCATATAAGAGAGGTGCCACTGAAATTAAGCAGCATCCTTTCTTCGAAGGTGTGAATTGGGCATTGATACGCTGCGCTACCCCTCCCGAGATACCAAAGCCGGTAGAAATTGAGCGGATACCACCTCCAGCATCAACCAGTGAAAAGGCTGCGGCCGCCGTTGTAGCAGGTGCTCATCCTGATCAGAAAGGTTCCAATAACTATCTGGAGTTTGATTTCTTTTAGAAGGGTAGTGATTGCAGTCTGCAGTTATTTCTGTTAAAAGGGTTAGAACTGTTCTGATGATCGCAGGAGTTGCTGGTGATGAGGATGTAAAAGGTCTTTGTCTTTTTTCGTGTTCTTGACAAATGATAAGGAAACGTATGATGATGTTGCCTGTTCACAGTTCCAAATCTGTAATGCATAATTTATTCTTGAACTCTTGTCATCAAAAGGAATCTTTTTGTCATTTTTACATTAACTTTGCTTTCTGGGATGTTAAGGAACATCTTCATTTGTTACCAAGTAGTTTCAGTAACCAGTGCCGAATCATACATCACATTGAACTGATTACCGAAAAGCAAATCTACCAGAACATTGCCAAAAGCCGGTTGATTCATATCCTGTCGTTGAGTCTCCTTCTAGTGTGGAAGAATCTCTGTAAAACTACTCTCAGGTCTTGTGATATAGTTTAAGTTTATACTAATAGTTCATGACATTCAGGATTCTTGATGATGGATCTGTTTTCCTGACGGCATCTATGATGAAGAAAAATATGCGCAGACTGAGCAAGGCATCAGGCGGCTTAAAAACCTTCCAAAATCCGAAAATGCGGTGAGCGTGGATCGAACACGCGACCTTCAGATCTTCAGTCTGACGCTCTCCCAACTGAGCTATCCCCGCCTTTGTGTTAACATGCGCGAGCAGTTACAACTTACCGGGATGATTACTATATCTTTCTTTCCTCTTTCCTCTCTCTTCGTGCCATTTAGGTCTCCAGCAGTTCAAGCTCACTTGCTCTTTGAGAGGTTCAAAATTTTTACTTGAATTATATTAAATTTATTATTAATTTATTAAATACTTAGTAGTTTATAAAAGTATGTAAACTTCATCTTCATTGCTCAAAAGAAGGGAACCTGACCTCGAATTATCAGATAATAACCTCCTTCACATCAGAAATTGTTAGTAAAGTATTGCATGTTCCTGGACCATTGAAACTGGAAAGTTGGAGATTTATTTACAGTAATGTAGAAATAACTGGTCTTTGAATTGGACTGGTCAGACTCGAACTCACTCAAGTTTGAGTTTACCTCGAAATTTGATCAAATTTGAGATTTTCAACTTAAGTTTGAGCTTGATCAGGTTTGGATAGTTTAAAATTTATTAAGCCCAAATCAAATTTGATGAATTTCTTTTTAAAATTTAAAAATAAAAATTTCAAATGGACTAAAAAATCTCTATTCAATTGATTAATTTAAGTCGAATTGTTGACTTTAGATTAGATTAAACTGAATTGGATTGACTAGGGTTAAAATTACTATTTTTAAAACTAATAACCTTTATTTACAAAGGAAAGTTTAAACAACAAAGCAAAGGAAAAGAAAAACAGAAATAGAGAGCCAAGTCCAGCTATCGTGCTCTCTCAAATAAAGTGCCAATAGTGTTACCATCAAGAGCCATGAGGACTGAGCTTAGGGGAGACAACCAAAACTGAAATGGCAGCTTATTATGACTGCTCATTTTGGCTAAAATATCAGCCACACTATTACCCTCCCTGAGAATATGATCACAAGACACATCCCACCACCAGTTGAGCATAGCTTTAATATTTTCAATAAGGTTTGCATGAGAATGGAAGTAATAATCGGTACTGTCTACTAATCTCGAGGCTTCTATAGAATTTGAGAATAAAGCAACTTGTTTAAATCCCTTATCTCAAACAATACCAAGTCTCGTTCTTATTGCAAGCAATTCAGCACTCATATTAATGTCTCGGCCAATATATTCAGAAAATTCACCAAACTATTTTCCATGACCATTACGAAGGATTCCACCGATATAATAACTTATTACGAACACGTAATAGTCCACCAAATTATGTAATATTTGATTATCTAAATTAATTATTAATTTTTTTTAACATAATGTAATCTCACTTTTTAATATTTTAAAGAAGCCTCGAATAAAAAAAAATACAAACTTCTTTGTAGGAATATCATGTTGTTGTTGGATATTGACTTGGTTACCACTAGATTGATGATAAAAAACTTGTAGACTTACCATTTTCATGCCATGAACTAGCAAGGCAATCAGAAGGTAAAGAGAAAGGCAAAGTAGGTGGCCATTGTGACTGACAGATCCTCACTTTTTTGGCATCATTAAGCTGCGTATGGTTAGCGTCTCTGGTAGCTGGAGACGGAACGGAACAGAACGGAACAGAACGGAACAGAACAGAAATTGGGGACAGAGAGCTGTTTGGTTTATGGTGGACAGAACAGAGAATCTTGTCTCCGTCTCCAGGACAA
>JAOQMQ010000003.1:3750618-3761314 GCA_027563845.1 Erythroxylum subrotundum
TCCCATCAGGCTGCTGGTATGCGATAAGTGCTTGTGATCCGACCATGCCGGTTCCGCTAGGGTTTATGGCCCATGCAACCCAGTTAGAGGAAGAGACCCCTGTGTGCCTGTAGGCTATCTGCAGAGTGCTTGAAGAAGAGTTGTAACTCCAATGGAGAAACGAGTTTAGATAAGGAAGATCGTTGCATGCACTGAAGACCTCGTTACTTCTGAAGGTATAGGTAGAACAATTCTGAGCAGATGATGAGAGTATCAAACAGAAGAGAACTGAGAGAGTTAACACAACTTTCATCATTGAAGCCATGGCTGAATATGATCCAAGAATGCAAAACGTAACTAGAAGAAAGAAAGGTTACAGGGAAAGAGAGTAATGGCTAGGACATATTTATAGAGATAGGTTCGATAATCCTACTCCTAATCGATTATCAATTCGTAATTAATAAGGAGTTCTTAATTAACTACCAATGCTTAGTAACCAAGAATTTCTAATTAAAGATGGATTCCTAATTAATAACGAATTTCCTAATTAATAAAGAATTCCAAACTAATTGCTAATACCTATTTAATTAGTTATTATGAAAATTTTAGCATATAATTTATTATATAATTTAAAATAATAATTCTTTAATTAATTTATGGATAAGTGATATTTTCTTAAACATCTTACAAACTAATCACTCTATAAAAGTGAATACTTCACCGAGTTTGATTTACATAACTGTGAATTATAAGAAAAGAAAAATAATTTAACAATTTATTAAATATACATTTAAAACATAATAATTAGGCATAACAATTGAGTCAGATGCCTAAATTTATGATTGATTAAATGTATTTTTTAATTTTTAAAATTTCAAAGAATTTCAAACTCAACCTAAAATTTGGTCAACTTAAATCTAACTTACTGATTTTAAATCAAACCAGACTAACCTGATTCTTTTTTATCATCCCTGGCTAATGGTAATAAGAATTTAGATCTATAAAAATTTACAAATAACCGAATACATCTTACCAACCAAAATCCACACTCCTCGAACTCACCTAATTCCTATTTAAAAAAACGTACTCAAATAACAAATTTGTAAAATAAATAGAAAACCCCTTTGACATACTATTCGGTGCCTTTTATGCGATGGCTAAAGTGTTGGAGAACAATTAAGCTTATTAAATGAATTTAGTGTATTATATTATTTTAAATAGTTTAACTTATTTCCTAATTTTTATGCATTAGTAAACTTTTTATATAATATATATTTAAAATTAATAAATAAATATTTTCATTATGTTTAAAAATTATTAACTCACATGCTACATGACAGAATATAAAGAGTGAGTGATAAGGGAATAGAGAGAAACAAAAGGAGAGAGAGAGTAAGACATCAACACAATATTTTTCATTGTTTAGCATTCTGTTACAATGATTACTTAATACAGTAGAAGAAGATTATGGATAATGTCACGTGTCCTCTTTTGATGTTAGGTTGTTAGGGTTGTTATTCAATACGCTGCGTATTCATTTATTTACTGATACTTAACCTTTAATGTCGTTTCCATTTTTCGTCTTCCTCAAAATTGTTTTAGTCAGATATTTATGACATTCGCCCCTCCTTCAAAAATATATAGCCTTGTCTGTTAGATTGACGTCTAGGAATCTTTTCTGTAGTTCAAACAAAGTTTCCCACGTTGCGTCCTCCTTGGATTCTCCTTGCCACTAAACTTGTAATTGTGTAATTGCTCGATTGTGGTGCTTGACCATTCTTCTATCCCAAACTGCTACTGGAATTCTTTCCTCCACTGTTATACTGGTTGGTAATTGGTTTGATGTTGGCATATTGTCTGAGATATTTTTTTTAACTGGAACACATGACAGGTAGGATGAATTGAAGAATTCTCTGGAAATTTCAGAGTATATGCCACCTTGTTTACTTTTGTGATGATCTGCTAAGTTCGAAAATATAAAGGAGCTAGCTTCTGGTTATGCCTTTGTTGCAGTGAATGTTGTATGTATGACTGTAACTTTACGTAAACCCACTCCCCTTCTTCAAACTCTCTTTCTGATCGTTTTTTGTCTACCTAAGCCTTCATCCTCTATTTTGCTCTGTTTAGATGGAATTTAACGATTTGGAGCGCTGCCTTCCTCTCCTGTAACACTTGATCAATCAAAACGTTACTCGAATCTCTAAAAATGTAGGGTACATATAGTGGTGGAGGATATCCGTAGAGAATTTCAAAAGGGGTAGAATTAATTGTCGCATGGTGTGTCATGTTGTACCATCATTCGACCATCGCTATCCAACTTGTCCATTTCTACAGCGTGTCACTGCAAAAGCACCGCAAATATGTCTCCAATGTCTTGTTGACTATCTCAATCTGTCCATCAATCTATGGATGGTAGGTTGTCTACATTTTCAGCTTAACATCTTGTAGTCTAAATATCTCCCACCAAAATTTGCTTAAAAGAAGGGGGTCTTCATCATTGATTATCGATTCTTGCATTCCATGTAACTTGAACACATGGTCCATGAAAATTTATGCAATATCCTGCATCGCATATGGGTGTCTGACGGCTACGAAATGTGCATATTTATTGAAGCGGTCCACCACTACGAAAATGGAAGACTTCCCTCTAAATGATGACAGGCCCTCCTTGAAGTCCATGGTGATTTCTCTCCAACATCCATTAGGTATCGGTAAGGGCTGGAGTAAACCCGGATATGTTGCATGATCATGCTTGCTTCTCTGGCAAGTGATACAATTTTTAATGTCCTTGGCAATCTGTTTCCAATGAAAAAGATTTTATATCTTCTTGATCATTGTTGTCACTCCGGCGTATATCGTGAGCAATCATTATAATTTTCTTCCGAAGCTCCTTATCACAACCAACCACAATTTTTCCTTTCCACCTTAACAACCCGTCCTTCCATTCATAATTATCATAGGACATTTCTTGTCTTTCGAGCTTCCTTATAAGATCTTTTATCGTGGTGTCCATCTCCCATCCTTCACGGATTTCCTCTGATAAGGTTGCTTGTATATGTGACACAGGCATTGTTAATAATTGTTGACTGGAAATTCTCGATAAGGCATCTGCTGCCATATTTTCTTTCCCACTTCTATATGTTACTTCAAAGTCGTAGTCGATAAGTTTTGGTAGCCAATGCTGCTGAAAAGATGTCGATATACAATGTGCATCCTGAAGAATCTCTCAATCAGTTAATGGTGTCATTGCTTCACTGCCTTGATGATTGTCGGAAACTCCTTTTCGTCAGTAGAGAGTCCCTGGTGCTTGGGTGCTAATGCCTTCCTCAGAAACGCTATGGGACGCCCTTATTATTGAAGCACAACTCCGATGCCCTTGTCACATGCGTCTGCCTCCACTATGAATGGTTTTGCGAAGTCTGATAATGATAATACAGGGGACTCCATCAATTTTTCCTTAAGTTGTTCAAACGCTATTTGTTACTTCTCTTTCCACTCCCATGTCCTAGCCTCCGACTTCTTTAACAATGCATTCAATGGCTTCACAATAATTCCATAATGTTTTATAAATCTCCTGTAATATCCCATCAATCCCAAAAACCCTCGGAGTTCCTTCAATGTACGAGGTTGCAGCCACTGTTGGATGGTTTCCACCTTTCGACTATCTGTAGACACCCCTTTCTTCGAAATAGAATGCCCGAGATAATCCACTTGTCTTGCTCTGAAGGTACACTTGTTTCCCCTTGAGGAATAACTGTTGTTGTTGTAAGACTTCCAAAATCTGGAGCAAATGCCTTTGGTGTTACTAGAAGTTTATGCTATAAATAAGGAGATCTAATGCGGATATTGATGATCTTATCTTATCAACTAATATCTATATATATCACTTTGTATTTTTGACTTAGCTAACGTAAGAGATAACGATCGATATTGTAGGAGATAACGATGGTGTAATATGTATATATGTGCAACTTTTATCTCATGAAATGACACGAAATTTTGTTCCCTCAAAGATTATTAAGATCATTAAAAAAGACAAGCAAGAATTTACACAAAAAGATTTAAAGATCTCGTTCATAAGCCTCTGGAAAGTGGAAGGAGTGTTCGTGTGTTCGAAGGATATCACCAAAAATTCAAACTGGCCCTCATGTGTTCGCAACATTGTTTTCTGAACATCTTCCTCCTACATCCGGATATGATGATATTCAGATAGTAAGTCCTGAAAAACCGAAGGGGGTTAATTATTTCGCAAACTTTCCGCAAATTTCCTTGGCACCAATAAAATAAAAAAAGGCAAAACTAAAATAATAAAAACACCAGAAATTTGGTAACGCAGTTCGACACACCTTACCTACGTCTGCAGAGCCCTCACCCAGCTTAATAACTTTCACTGAGGTACAATAGATTTACTCAAGGCTTTATTGAGCTGACACCACTCAACCCTTGACACTATCCCTCAACCTCACTTCCCGTGAAAGAATTTCACGCCCAATAGTACGACCGCCTCGTACTAACCTCAACAGAGGATTTTCTCACACTGTTTGATAATAAAAATAATTAAATGAACAATTCAAGTGATCAATCAACTAAGAACAAAATAATAATACACTTGAGAAAAAGAAAGAACAACTTCCCAATAAATTTCACTTCCCTGAACTAGATCAATGCACGCCTGTGAACCACCAATGCACCAATGCACGTCCACGCAGTACACAGAAAAATTAAAAGAAACAGCAGCCATGACACAGCTCCCACTTAATTCACATCATCCATACTAGAGACATAGAAGAGCCATTCTCTAACCAACCAAAAAATTATCCACACACCTTCAGCTATATATACCGTCTCGAATTGATTGAAAATGCAACAGCAGAAGTTAGGCTTCAAGATGATAACCTCATAATAGAACAAAACAAGGAGAAAAGGTTCTGCTAGTGTCGTATATGATATTAGGAAAACATAATCAGAGACTTATCTTCTAGCAAGCATACGCAGATAGGGGCATTCATTGCTTCTATAATAACCAATGATGCCAATAGGACTTTGTTACTAACGTAAGCCCCCTGCACACCCACTATCCACTTAATGATCCTCACAAACCCAAATCCGTTGCGTTTTTATTCTATACTTCAATTAACACAACAATCATGTTGCAATTCCAACACGCAGAATCAGTTTCCTTTTTCTGCTATATCCAAAAATCCAAACGTACATTATTCAAATTCCAACATGATAAAAGAATTCAATCCAAGATAAGATTCTTTTTCAACTAGAAAATTATCCATATATCTTTTGAATTCAAGTCATTATCCAACTAATATCTTATATGTCCAATTAATAAATAATGCCAAAACATATATCCTAACAACCTCCCCCTTTTTGGCATTTTTGTCACAAATATGACACTCCCCCTAAATAACATAATTGGACATATAAGTAAATACTTCCCCTTGATCAAACATCAATTTATCCAATTATCCAAATTTCTCCCCCTTGGGACAAAAAGATGCCAAAAAGTAAGACAAATAGTCATATATATATCTTGAAATCTCCCCTTGAAAGGAACATTCACCATAAACAAACTGATATCTCCTCCTTGGGACAAAGAACATAATCATAATAATTACCAATAGATGCAGCGGAAGAATCATAAGCACGCCAAGAAGAAAAATTACCACCATTCAAAACACTGAGAGATATGCTCGAAAGAGAGAGAGATACCCGAGAGAGATCCATACCGATGAGAAAGCTGAAGAGTCTTCGGTAGAGCCAAATAGAAGTCACTAAGCAAACTACTAAAAGATGAGACGTCAATAGCAACATAAAACTAAAAAAACAAAAAATCTTTTTTTGTCTTTTTTTTTGGTAACATAAAAAAAAATAAAAAATGTAAAGCACACTGTCCCTATGTCCCTCGAAGAATCTCAAACCTAGGCTTACTCTTTGGCTCAAATGAGGAAGTATAACACAAGTAGTTTACAAGTTCTTGTTAATCAACTCTTTTTCTTTCTCTTGGTGTTCTTTTTTCGCTCACATTTCTAATAGTATTTTCTGCTGGATGATTTCTTCGAATTCGAGATAAAGAACCTCTGTTCAAATTGGCTGTCATTGTTTTGATTGGTTCATCATCCAAAGTAACTGAAAGTTCTTCAGTTTCTACAGTTACTTCTTCAGCAGTAACTGACTGTAAACCACTTTCTGCAGCTGCTCCATCTGTAGTAACTAGCTGTAAGTAACTTTCTGCAGTTACTTCATCTATAGTAACTAACTGCAAATCTGGGTATTTTCTTGTTTTTCCTTCACTACGTGTTTGTGCTTGTACTTGATCCTTTCTAATCCAAGCTTACTTCAATACTATGGGATGCTGCTGAAAATTTAATGGAGAGCGTCTATATTTTTGGTTTTGACCCCTTTGAAATATCATTTGTAGTAATTGATAACATCTTGGCCTTATATCTCCAATGACTTCACAAAAATGACATGTAGGTATAAATCTATCACTCTTTTTCGGTGCTTCTACTTCTTGGGCTGATCTGAATATGTCAGAGTTTCCTTCATTAACTTTCGAACACTCACCTTTGTAACCGATGCCTTCAAAATTTTCTTTAGCCTTACCGGTTTCAATCAGCTTATCAAGTTTTTCGGTGCCTCCATTTAACATCCTTAATCCCTTTTCAGTACTTACCAATTTCATTCTAGCTTCACCAAGCTCATCCGAAGTCAACATCAGCTTCTTTTCTAATTCTTGTATGGTATTTTTCAGGCAAAGATTCTCTTCTTTCAATCTTTCATTCTTTTTATGCATTTTTACCCATTTTCATACAAAGCCTTGTAATCCTCATAAATATCCCCATTTTTATCATCAAGAGCACTTCTGTCACTGTCATAGTCTAATATTGAATCTCGAGCTGAACTGATTTCGAAATTTTCAAACTTTCTCCCTGTTCTACTGCCAGTTACTTTCTTCTCAGTTGCTGCTAAACAAGTAACTGGACTTTTGTTGTGTAGTGCAACCAGTGCAGCATTATTCGCTAATTCTTCTTCATTGCCAAAATCACTTTCAGAATCATTTTCACTCCAGGTGGTAGTGAAGGACTTTCCTCTTTGTTTCTTCAATATGTTAGCACACTCGGATTGAGTGTGACCAAACTCCTGACATTCATGACACTGAATCCTTCTTGCCTTCCGTTCGCCTTTCTTTTCCAGTTTTCACCTGTAGTGTCACTCCTTTGCTTCTTTCTTGCTTACCCCTTAAGAGATTCATCTCAAAATTTGTGAGAATGCCAATAACTTTTTCCAAAGACAGATTATCAATATCATGAGCCTCCTCTATTGCTGCAATTTTTGGAATAAATCTCGGTGGCAGCGATCTCAGCGTTTTCTTGACCAATTTCACATTAGAGTACTTCTTTCCCAATTGATGAGCTTGATTTGCAATATCTCTCAATTTTTTGTGAAAGTCTCCGATAGTCTCATGCTCATCCATCTTCAGCTCTTCAAACCGCACAGCTAATATCTGTAGCTTTGAAGATATCACAGATTTAGACCCTTCATGAATAGTCTGCAACATGTCCCACGCTTCTTTTGTCGTTTCACATGCTGAAATCATTGAGAAGCGTCCTTCGTCAACAGCACTGAATATCGCATGTATTGCTTGTGAATTTCTCAGTGCACTTTCTTCTTCCTGTCTAGTCCATTCAGATGGATCTTTCATAATTGTCTCTCCTTTATCATCAACAATCACTGGATGAGTCCAACCGTGTACAACCGAATGCCAGGCTCTTGTCCCCTGAGCTTGAATGAAGAATTTCATCCGGGATTTCCATGATGGATAATTCAATCCATCCAATAATAGAGGTCTGGTGATTGATGCACCCTCTCTCGTAACCATATCTGCGAATCTCGGATCTGCACCAACTTGCCACCAAGTTCTGAATTGATGACCCGCTTTGATACCAATTGAAAATTTGAAGGGGGTAATTATTTCGCAAACTTTCTGCAAATTTTCTTGGCACCAATAAAATAAAATAAAAAAGGCAAAACCAAAATAATATAAACACCAGAAATTTGGTAACACAGTTCGGCACACTTTGCCTACGTCTGCGAGGCCCTCACCCAGCTTAATAACTTTCGCTGAGGTACAATAGATTTACCCAAGGCTTTACTGAGCCGACACCACTCAACGCTTGACACTATTCCTCAACCTCTCTTCCCGTGAAAGAATTTTACGCCCAATAGTACGACCGCCTCGTACTAACCTCAACAGAGGATTTTCTCACACTGTTTGATAATAAAAATAATTAAATGAACAATTCAAGTGATCAATCAACTAAGAACAAAATAATAATACACTTGAGAAAAAGAAAGAACAACTTCCCAATAAATTTCACTTCCCTGAACTAGATCAATACACGCTCGTGAACCACCAATGCACCAATGCACGCCCACGTAGTACACAGAAAAATTAAAAGAAACAGCAGCCGTGACACAGCTCCCACTTAATTCACATCAGCCATACTAGAGACATAGAAGAGCCATTCTCCAACCAACCAAAAAATTATCCACACACCTTCAGCTATATATACCGTCTCGAATTGATTGAAAATGCAACATCAGAAGTTAGGCTTCAAAATGATAACCTCATAATAGAACAAAACAAGGAGAAAAGGTTCTGCTAGTGTCGTATATGATATTTATGAAAACATAATCAGAGACTTATCTTCTAGCAAGCATACGCGGAGAGGGGCATTCATTGCTTCTATAATAACCAATGATGCCAATAGGACTTTGTTACTAACGTAAGCCCCCTGCACACCCACTATCCACTTAATGATCCTCACAAACCCAAATCCGTTGCGTTTTTATTCTATACTTCAATTAACACAACAATCATGTTGCAATTCCAACACGCAGAATCAGTTTCCTTTTTCTGCTATATCCAAAAATCCAAACGTACATTATTCAAATGCCAACATGATAAAAGAATTCAATCCAAGATAAGATTCTTTTTCAACTAGAAAATTATCCATATACCTTTTGAATTCAAGTCATTATCCAACTAATATCTTATATGTCCAATTAATAAATAATGCCAAAACATATATACTAACAAGTCCAATTTAAAGTATTAGCTCGAGCCCCTCAATTCTTCGAGTAGCTCTGCTATCAATGAGATTGGAAACTAACTTACTATTGATAGTGTACTTTTTTAATTATCGGTAGTCAATACTCATTCTCTAGGTATTGTCTTTTTTCTTCACGAGGATGACCGGTGAGGCATAAGGGTTGACGCTCTTCCGAACGAAACCTTTCCATTAATTCTTGCACTAATTTTTCGATTGCATCCTTTTGTTCCCCTAAGTATCGGTAAGATCTAATGTTTATCGTGTCCACCCCCTGCTTGAGATGAATGGCATGGTCGTATGCTCTTTTCGGCGGTAATTGCTTTGGTTTTTAAAAGATTTCACCAAATTCTACCAACAAACCTTTTATCTCTTCTTGAGTGTTAATATCATCGTTCAACATAAGAAGTTGCATGTGGAATTCAATGGGGTATGACAAATGCAACATGAACAAAGTATTTTTGTTGGAATTTCTAATTAAGTTATGAAAGCTTCTACCTGAAAGCTCCCTCGCTTGTTCTTCTAGGTTTCCAATTAGTCTCATTATCTTGCCCTGCTATTGAAATCCATGATGCACGTTTTGAAGTTACAAAACACATCATTGAGGGTGCTCAGCCATTGAACTCCAAGGACCATATCATAGCCTCCCAACTTAATGATCAACTCCTTCGTAGAGAACTATAGACCTTGCATTTTCCACACAAAATTCCTACATACTTGCCTGCAACCTAGTTTTAAGTCACCTCCAACAGTAATACTTAAAGGAGTTACGTTCATTACCTCAGCATTTCCTTTGCGAATGACTTTTCATCCAAGAAAATATGGGTGCTCCCACTATCTATGAGCATGTGTAGGGGCTTCATTTGATGACCCCTATGATTCGTAGTTACTTGTATTCTGCCAGAACTTTTAAGCCCCACATTGCTTCAAATGAGATGTTAGGATTGAAGGGTGCTCCATCTTCTGGTTCTTTACTCAATTGTTCATCTTCAGCGTTTTCATCATCTTCCACCATATATAACTGGAATTGTTTCTTCTTAGAGTGGTGTCCTACAATATACTTTTCATTGCACCAAAAGCATAAACCCCTGGCTCTCTTTTCGTCAATCTCCTTACTGTTGGTTGTTCTTGTCCCTCGTGAGTTTCTGTAGTCGCTGGGTTTGTTGATATTTCCTTGGTTTCCCAGCGTAGGTAATAACTCGGCCTTTGTATGTGGTTTAAATGGAGATATTATCGAGTGAGTAGTCCCTTTGTATACATTTGTTACTCCTCCTGTTGTGTTTCCAGGTTTAGTTACCTTCCCAAAATATACTGAAATTCTAGCTGCGACTATCGCTTCCTAGTTTCATGCCAGTGTATAAGCCTGGTATAACGTCTGAGGATCCATCATGTTGACTATTAGTCCCAGTTCTGGGTTGAGTCCCCTTAAGAAAAATCCCACCCAGTAATCTTCAGGTAGTGACAATTTATTAAGAAATGGTAATGAAAGTTGAAAAAGAACAGAAGTTTAAATAAAAATTATTTTTATTAGTAAATTAATCGATATTTATTTAAATTTGTTTGACTTTGTTATATATTGATTTATAGTGTGGATA
>JAOQMQ010000003.1:3774121-3816158 GCA_027563845.1 Erythroxylum subrotundum
TCATTTGATAGAAAAATATGACATTTAGCCATACATGTTTCTTCATTTATTATTGACTTGCAGCATTGTGTCTTCAGGGTCGCCTATTTCTGTCAGCACGAATAATTGGGTTCCATTCTAATATATTTGGACACAAGACTACGTTCTTCTTTCTTTGGGAGGACATAGAAGACATTCAAGTTTACCCTCCTACTCTGTCATCAATGGGCAGTCCTGTTATTGTTTTCACACTCCGACAGGGCAGAGGTATGGATGCAAGGCATGGGGCAAAATCACAAGATGATGAGGGGAGGTTGAAGTTCCATTTCCATTCTTTTGTATCCTTCAGTGTTGCACACCGGTAAATGATTGATGCAATGCCTTCATCCATTTGGTTGAACTTGTAATAGTGGAGTGATGTGGTTGTTATGCAGTGGATTTTTTTTAATTATATGCACATTTTTCTTTTTGAAGTAAACTCGATAATCATATTGATGATGTGCAATTAATTGTTGGGGGATTTTGGAGGACTTCATAAAGTATGATTTTCCATGGCCACCTTCATGTTCACCTTGATAACGCCTGGAAAATTCAAATGCTTACTGTATTGAACCTTGCTTGCCAGTCACTAGGGTCTCTGATTGGTTATTATAGAGAGGCTTATTCTGAAAACCTGCTGCTTCTTGACTATGGTATCACATTCCACCGAATGAACCAAATGAGCTTGTCTAGTACTGATGTACTTTTTTCAGTTTCTAAGATATTCTTCTCTCGTATCTGCAGAACTAATATCCTCATTTGTCTTCAAATTTTCAAACATTGATGTATATACTGAATAATTTTGTTTAATAGTTTGTTTGTCCGGTGACTAGTGCATAATAACAGATGGAGAATTGACTCTATAACATTAACTAATTTAATGTTCATATACTCAATAGGACAATCATGGCTCTATGGAAAGCTAGAGCATTGACTCCTGAGGTGGTTCAGTTAATTGAAGAAGAATCTGATAGTAAGATCCTTCAAACGGAGGAGAGTGGCTCCGACATTGGTCTTGATGATGTCAGCATGTCTGAAGTTCATTCTGCTTATCTTTCTGTCCCTGTAAGTATTCTTGTTCTCTCTTGATGTCTCGCTTCTATATTCTATGCCTGAGGATGCATAATGATGATATGCTAACATTGGGATATCTGCATGTTCAACTTAGTTTGCATTATGTTTTTAAGATCTTTATCTGACTGTGCTTGATAATGTTCTAGGTGGATTTTGTTATGAAACTGTTTGGTGATGCTGAATTGGAACGCAAAGTTATGGAAAAATCTGGGTTTGACAACTATTCTTGTACGCCGTGGGAATCAGAGAATGATGTTTATGAAAGGCAAATAAGTTACAGATTTAACAAACGTTACGGAGGAGAGGTTACAAGCACGCAGCAGAAATACCTCCTCTCTGATAAGAAAGGATGGGTAGTGGATGATGTTGCTACCCTTCATGGAGTGCCGCTTGGTGACTGTTTTAACGTATGGTTGCCGCTTGAGATTGTTCTTCTTTAAATGTCTCTGCTTCATTAAGTTTGTCTGTGACTATTATAATTCATGCTCCCACATTTTGGCACCTTCTCTCCCACTTTTTCTATCTCCTTTTCTGGTGTCAGTTCGACTCTTCCCGATCTTTGACTAATGTCTGGCATGAATTTTGTTTTGCAGATTCACCTGAAGTTCCAAATTGAGGATATGGCTTCAAAGCCAAAAGGCTGTCATGTGCAGGTATCCTTTGGACTTGCTTGGCTTAAAAGCACTAAACATCAGAAAAAGATAACAAAGAACGTCCTTTCGAATCTTCAAGATCGCTTGAAGATGACACTGAACTTTGTCGAGAGGGAGTATTCAAATAGATAAGATGTTCCCACGAAACTTGTCAATTATGTTTTGTATGGACTCTGCTGATATACATCTACACCAAAGATGCTCCCTCGTGATTCATGAATTCCTTTTGCGGAGTGCCGCAGACTTATGTTAGGATGTGTGGAGGAGGCCACAGGTTTTCCTTCTTGCCTTAATGTGAATGATTGTGATGGCAATAGGAATGGGAACTATGAACAATGAAAATCCTTGTCAGAAACAGTATGGTGCCTGAAGTGCTAGCAACATTGATAAAGGAAGCCCCTTTCTTTTTACCTGTTTACAAGTCAATGATTTAAAAACTCCTGGTCAGGACCTATTGGGTGATAGCAGATTAACTTACAGGTGATGCTTGTAAGAAGAGGGAATATGTATAGAAGTAGAAGATGCAGTAGCTAAGCCTGGCTGCAGAGCAACAGCCAAATCATTCTTTTATAAATTTAGCAATATCAGATTTCAGATTCTCATTTTTTGTTGTAATATGTAGAAGTGTTATCTGTTCATAAGTGCTGTAAAAAATGGGCTATAACCTATTTGTTAGTTCTATTTATATGACACAGAGAGTATTATACCAATTAGTAAAGGGGGACCGTCTTTTGTTTAATCATTCATACTCTTCAGGTTTTAATTGCTCTTGTTTTCCGTGTGTTTGAGCTTTTTGAACAGACTAGACACACTTCAGGTTTGATTGCTGTAACCGAACTCAACTTATCTCGAACCGGTTTGAAAAAAATGATATTATTTTGTTCAATAGTTAAAAAAATAATTAATTAAAAAAATATCACCCATATTATAGAGAGGGAAGATAATACCGTGAGAATGAACATGGTGATGTGCAACTGGTCTACAGGGCAGATTGCTTCATGCATTGTAAACATCACTCGTGATGAGCCCCTTCTCCCTCCAATATGAGCTCTCTCATTATTAAATTTTATCGACCTTTTAAGAATAAAAGTGCCAACCCAAACCCCAAAGTTCATCAGGTAAAACTCTCCCTTGAAAATCACCCACTTTTGGTTTTTGATTCTTTAAAGCAATTGTCTTTTTCATTTTTTGTAGTTGTACTAATTCTGGGTAACGACAAATATTTTAGCCCTGCTGTTTTGGAAGTTGGGAAACTTTGTTGTTCTTATGAATCCAAACTATATCTGGGTTTTTGGTTTTTGTTCGTTTTTTTTCAGTTGGGATTTGGTGGGGTGTATTGGTTTTAAGATTTTGTGATGATAATGCGTTCAATGTCGTTTTTTTTTTTTCTAATGGTAAAGATGGCGTCTTTATTAATGTCACTCTTATAGCGTTCGTTGCGTTGCGTTGCGTTGCGTTTCTAGGGTTTGGATAGGAAGGTTGCTGGACGCGGTGTGCTCTCTTGGAACTATACAAATTTGAGCATCTGTTTCAGTGCCTTTTTAAGTTCTAGTGCCACCTGAGATGCTAATCTTTGTAGATTCTGAGGAAGAGGCTTAAGTTGGTAGCATCAAAGAGTAGATAATGTATGGTAGAGTTGGTTTAGAACGATTTAAGAAAGCTCAGTTTACAGAACCATTTTCAGTTACTGCCAATTCGGCTTCAAATGCCAATCACCAACAGGTTTCCAGATTGGTTAGTCAATGGTCTGTTCAGCATTTGCAGTCTCAGACACAAACACAGTTCCAACAACAGTTCTATGCTGCTCAAAAGGCAGTTCCTGAGGCAGGGTCACTGGTGGGGCAGACTCCACAGCTGATCCAGGTTGGAGGGGGACAATCAACCTGACAGCCTCCTGACTGGGCGATTGAACCTCGACCAGGAGAATTATCTTGAGGTTTTAAAGGAGGGAGAGGTCCTTTATCAGATTAACCTGGAGAGGAGGAGACACATCCTTGGAAGGCAATCCATTACTTGTGATTTTGGCTTTGATCATCAGTCTGTGTCATGACAACATGCTATCGTCGTTCCTCACAAGAATGGAAGGTGTGGTAGTTGCCAAGAAACTTAATGCTCTCATATATTGTATTGTTACTAACTATTTTCTTGTTTCATTTAGAACCACATGATTATATTGTGCTGATACCTTCTCTCACTCTCTTCCAATTAGCTTCCTGGAAATTGAATTGTCATGAAAGAACCAGAGCCCTAAAAGTATGTTCCTTTTACTGTCAGGGGCTTCTAGTTTGATTTTGGCATGTTTATGTTTTAGGATGATTAACATAATCCTTGTGGATTTACAAGAACTCACCCCTAAGTAAGGAGAAAGTTGGATAATCATTTGGATTGTAACTTCTGTGGAATAAGCTGCATGAAACAAATTGATATGTTTACCATGCCTAAGTATTTTGATTAAGATGATATCCATCCTAATATCTCGTTGTTTGTTATACTTGATAGCTTAGAAAAATGAATTGTTAGGATTTACAGTCCACCTAACTATTTAAAGCTTCAGAAGCGTTTTAATCTAATCAAACATGATGTAGTTGCCTATGAGTTTGACTACTGTTGAAATAGAGATGATATTGGTTACTTGACTTCATCAGTACACTTCTAACTCTTGCAGCATTTATGTAATTGGTTTGGGGTCTGCTCATGGTACATTTGTGGCAAATGAGCGGTTGACAAAAGATAAACCTGTCGAGCTTGAAGTGGGGCAGTTTTTGCGATTTGCTGCCTCAACACGAACTTACATCTTGAGAAAGAATGATGCATCTCTTTTTCCACACCATCCTCCTCCTTCAGAGATTAACTTACCACCACCTCCAGATCCAGCTGAAGAAGCTATTGTAGCATATAATACTCAGCTTAATCGTTACGGCATGACAAAGCCGGATTTACCATCAAAGTCTAGCAAATCGGACAACTTATCGGATAGACCTGTAAAGAAAATCAAGAAAGCAAGGTAGCTTTGGGTGAAGTGGTTGGTATTTCAGATGGAGTAGATATAGAAATGGAACTTGGTCTTGCAGGCGTGAAAGAAGGAAGCCTTGTTGGCAAATATGAATCTCTTGTGCAGACTATGGTAATATCCAAAGGCAAGGAGCATTCATCAACAAAGGAAAACAATGGTTCTGCAAGAGGTGTGACAAATAAGCTCCAAGAAGTGTCGAACAAGGTCAAAACCACTCCACAAACTGCAATGGATGATGACCTTTATAGAGACTCCTTCTCTGATAAGGTAGGCTTTTTGTGGCAAAATCTACTGTTAGTTCTGGTGATAAACTACCTCCTCCAATTGATCATCCATAGGGAAGGCTGCTGGTTCGTCAAGGATAAAGCCCAGAAAGGTCTCAAACTCGAATAATCACAAAGATGATGAGGATGATCTGTTTGGTGACTGAACTTGCTCTATGCTTCTATTGATGGCTGATGCTGTGGATAGCTGTAGTCTGTATAAGAGGCCATTGTTTCTGCTTTAAATGGGAAGTTTTTGTTACGATTTTGGTTTTGTACTTGCACATGCTTTGGCAGGGAAAGGTAATTGCACATGTAAGTTAAGCTTTGTATTTGAGAGCAAAGTTACAGAAGCAATTTAGTGATTCTTTTGTTCTATCTCAAGGTATATAGCTGATCCAAAGTTTTTCATTAGACTTCTTAAAATTAGCCTAAAGAATGACATTTACTCTTGTCAGGGGAACTTAACAGACAATCTATACAGAATAGAGCAGGACCAACAATGAGGCAGTGTACGGGAACACTAGGTATGATAATGCTAATCTTTTAATGGCACAGCTTGATTTCATTTCAGAGGTTGAAAGTTCTCCTGGGAATATAGAAAAATGAAAATGAAAGCATTTATAATTTACCATTTTAAGATTTCTTGGAAATGCATTCTCGTTACGAAGTGCCAGGACCTCTAACTGGAGGTTGTGGATGTAAGCCAATTCTGAATAGGGATGGCAACAGGCTATCTATGCCGGGGCCTAATCTGACCTTTTTTCTGCCCGAGTCTGGCTTAAAATTCGGTGAGGTTCGGGTTGAACAGTTCAAACTGAACTACATCAAGTTCGGACAACTCAAAGTTTTATCAGGCTAGAGATTAAAACAACAATATATTGATAAAATTCACTAAAACGATATTTGTTATTAAAATCAATTAATTAATTAATCGGTCAGTTTTTATAATCGAAGAAGATTATCTTTATTTATTGAAAAATTTAAAGTTTAATTAAAAAAGAAATTACTAAATAAAAATTAATTAAAAAGAAACTACTAAATAAAAATTAATCAATTTTTGTTTCTCAATTAAACTTTAATTTTTTTACAGATAAATAATCTTCTTTAGTTATTTTTTAAATTCTTTAATTTTATTCAATATATAATCTGTTTTATAACGGTTTAATACCGGTAAGGATGATAATAGGCCAACCCATGGGTCCAGATTCAAGTGTTTTTAATTAAGCTTAGGCTTGAGTTGTCTAGGTTTAGACTCAATTAAAAAAATATTATTTTATATTTTTAATTTTAAAAAATCCATTACCGTCAAGGTGACACTCCACCGCTGAGTTATATTTCTTTCCTTGTTTCCATCGAGAAATATAATTGACTAATCCAAAGACAAATGATCGAGAAACTTAACGCTACTATTCTTGAACAACTTGGAGTCGAGCCCTTTTTTACCGGTTCAACCTTTTAAACGAAACTTTAAACTTTTTGTCTTATTGATTTAATTTTTGGCCCGATCTTTAAGTCATTGAAATAATAAGTCATTATGTTTTGACTCAGTTTGGCTCATGCTCACTTGAACTACCATTTACCAACTGAAATTGGATGACATTGAGCTTCAAGTTGAAAAAGGTGAAAATGCTTCAATTTTGTAAACCTGAAGTTTCTTTAGCTATTACTCGTCCTTCTCACGCTTTCTCCATTCTCCAAGCACAAAATCATGCTCTTACGTGACTATGTCACATAATCATTGCAATTTGCAACACTTAAAAAAGCAAAAAAAAACCACTTTTTTTTTTGGAAACTCGAGGGAAACATATGCTATTGATTGGCAGCGAGTCAAATTATGGGGACTTTCATGTTTTCTTATATGTCAAACTGAAAATGATATGACCATAGCTAGCATGACCTAGAAACAATGGACGTGCACCATATCTAGAGATTTGATTTTGGGGTATAATGCGTTTGTTTCTAAAAAATGTATCCATACGAACCGGATCATTGAGGAGACAATTTTCAGAAGAGTCTTAAAGGTTTCCGAGTGGAAAGGAGAATTTTCAAAAGTTCTTTAGACAAAAGTTTTTTTTTTTAATTTTGTAAAACAAAAATTATTAATTATTAATGTTAATATGATTATATTCTTATTATAAATAATAATTACATATTAGATAAAAATTAATTTTATTATAAAATTAATTAAAAATATTTATTCATAATTATTAAACCAAAATTTATTTATAATTTATAATTTTAGAAGATTTTACACTTAAATTACATTTATTAAGTAATTATTAAATTAAATTATTTTAAAATTTTAAATTAAAATTTTAAATTAATTATAAAACTATTATATATGAAATTGAATCATTATTAGTAATTGATCAAGGAGGGCCTTGAAGTAATTAGTAAAGTTTCTTCTTTGTGATCATGAGATCATATGTTCGAGTCACGGAAGAAAGTTGCGGTTATTAATGATCCTCTTCCGATCCTCGCAAAGCGAGAAGTATATTAAGTTAATGTTAAATCAGACTATAACAAAAAATAAAATCAAAATTAACGATTTTTATAAACTATGATTATAGGAAGAAATTAAAATTAAAAAATTAAACAAACAAAATTTTTACAAAATTTAAAAATAGAAAAGTGAAAACAAATAAACTCTTAAATTATGTGCATTCATAAAATATTATTCATAAATTACGTATATTCGACAATTTATTTAATATGTATTTAAAAATACCAATATAAAGTTAACTGTTTTCTATTTTTCGTTTTTGTTGTTGCTTAAATGATAATCCAAATTAGAGCTTTATTAGAAAGTGGAGGGTCCGGTCCTGACCAGACTTTCATCTTTCAGGCAAGTGAGCCATCGAAAGACACCATGACTTGTCGTTTCTCTCTTGGTTCATGTCCTTTCACTGTTAAAGATTTCTTAAAACAAAAGCTGAGCAAATTTAAAAGAGAATAATTACTCTTAGAAGCACAAACATGGCATAGGATCCAAATTCCATCACTTGAAAAAAAAACAGGTGAATAGAGCTCACCCCACAATCTATCAATGGCCGAGAGATAGAAGCAGCAATGGTGCTGGTGACTGCCCAAAAATGGCAGAAGTGAAACTTAACCAAAGAATTATCACGCTCAAAATAGATGCACAGCCCAGATCGTGAAAAGCCTCCATTCCAAAATGCTGCGGTCATAGATAGGTTGGAACCCACTCCACGAACTGAAGAAAAAAAGGAGGGGACAGTGGTGTGGTATCAACTATACTTGACTACCCAAATATGGAACAATGAGGGGCTACACCCTAGAGTGGAGGTTGACTAAAGGCATTCACAGGCTAGGGTATTTTCTTGGCTCCAGCTTAAACGCGCGTTGAAACCTCCTAGGTTGACAGGATTTCCTTGTCAGATATGCCTTTCTTATCATGGATTCCAAGAAATTTTGAGCTCTGAAGTATCAATTGTTTCCATTTTTGGCAGTTAATTTCACGTTCATTGTCGGTATAGTGTAATGTAAATAAAACGTATGGGGTTATCAGACTTGTTGGGAGCTAATTAGGGTACTTGAAAACCATGATAATAAGTATTTTTCTTGTCAAGCAATTAAACCACATTTTGCTTTATGATTGCTTGGAGTGACTCTAATGTGGTTTCAGCAGCAAGCAACATGATAGATTAAGTTGAGCCTCCTAGGTTGCAAGTTTTAGTAACAGTAAAGAAGATTATAATTCAGTTAAAATTTTGAAAATATGTTTAATTAGAATTTAGATACTCTGTCCAAAATAATCCTGTCCAATTCTGACTAATGCTTAAATCAAAATTATTTTAGGCATTGGTCAGGGTTGGACAGTCTTGGACATGGCTATTTTGGACAAAGAATCCAAACTCGTTTAATTGGGAGTAAAAATAAGTTAAGGTTTACAAACATTAGTTAAATCATACTTCTTATTTAACTTTAAGTCACTAATTTATCTAAATGATTTATCTAGAGTACATTGCAAGTATATGACATTTTCTTTGATGTACACTTGAATGATAGTTATTGCGAGTTTTACCGTTATTAGAAATATAATTAATTATGCTAGACTTTTTATGGTTTGATTTTTTATTTCTACTTTTATATTTTAAAAATTATCATTTAACTCTGTACAATAATATTTATTTATTAAATAATTTTTTGTTTATTTATAACTTCAAAATGATGTTTCATTAAAATTTAAAATTTTAATATTACGTTGTTTTAAGTAAAATAAATAGAAAATTCGTAGAATATGATAGAGAGGATTGTATAATAATTAAATAATATTATAAGAGATCATAAGTGATCATTTTTAGAATATAAGGAATAACATTTGAAAGATCAAAATACAGAAAGCCCTAATGTCATCGTCGTCGTTACATTCAGTCCGAAGTTTTGCAACAAAGTGAGGTCTGGGGAGATCTAATAATAGGCAGCCTTACTCTTACATAATAGAAAGATTATTTTTGGTAGACTCACATGCAGATGTGACAACAAAAGAGTGATGTAGCTTAAAGAGTAAAAAAGCAAAAAACTGACACGCTAAATAATTATGTAAATAAAATTACAATAAATACATAAATAAATAATATAACTCGACTTTTAAAAATTAAAATATATTTTAAAACTAAAATATAACTTAATATATCATATAATAAGATAACAATAAAGCATCAAATAATTATAAAAAAGCGCCAATACCTAGATGATAAGAGAGCAATAAAACATCAAATAACTCGACTTTGACTCAACGTGTGAAAACACAAAAGTTTGAAAATATAAGATCATTAAACATAAAAATTCAATCTTGACATAAATATCAGATGCAAAGAGATCAACATAATCAAACCTAGAAAGCTTTAATTTATTTAACCAAAAAAAATATAGATCAGGAAATGATTACCCAGAATGAGTTTGCTTTAACATTGTCACTTAAAGTCGTAAAAGAACTGTAAATAGGTCCAAGAATAGAATTAATTTTCTTTTAATTTCTTAAATTTCTATAATTACAGGCGGTTTCAACCTCTGCATGTAAAGAACTAATTGATTAAGAGAAAGCATGTGGGACATTGAAAGAACAAAAAAGGCATGAAGAGAATCGATTAGCATGATTAACACTTAAATAATGATTATGGACTAAAACAAAGAGCTATAAAGCACTGGGGACAATAGGCATTGATAAAGAAATTGTTATCTATAATAGAATACAGATCATAACCATATCAAAATCTCGCCACTAAAAAGTAGTTAAGGATAACACTAATTAAGATTATGATGTCCATAATCATCTTCACCACCGTAATTAGTTTGAATTTGGCAGACCAAAAGCGCACTAAAGCTTACTTTCTTAAATATAAGACTGTATTAAGCCACGTCCCCCTTGATGCCAGGAGGACATAAATAATTATAAATCTTGACAAAAATAGTGAAAGCATGTTATTTTGAGCTGGGTTTGACCTACAATTTTTACTAATACTTTAATCTTTGATGGGATTTTAATTTGAGATTACTTTTTTTTGTGACTGGGAGGTCACGAGGTTCTTTAAGAGGGAGTCGAGTTGGTAAAGTGGGAGGCACAGGATTAAAACGTCCTATATTCGAATCTCCTATTTATGCTCTTTTGATCGAACATGTTGTATAAGACTTGTCTAGTGCGGAGTACTCGATTGGCGTGATTTATAGGCTATTGCATCAATTTAAAGGTTTATACAGTTCGCATTCAAATGATAACGACTAAGGGTTCCTCCGTTATTAAAAAAAAAAGGTCACAAGTTTAAGTCACAAAAACAGTGTATTTATAAAATATAATATGTTTAATTTATGATATTTGAACCTTTGCTTAAAAAAGTAAAATTTCAAAACTCAAATTAAAAATTTTAAAATTAGATTGAAGAAATTAACTTAAATAATTAATAAAAAACTCGTTAAATAATATATATAATCTAAGTAATTAATAATAATTAAATACAAAACAAATTTGTTTTAAATACAATTTTTAAAATAAAAGTATTAACAATTTAGAGATAGTTTAACAATTTTTTTAATATAAGTGAAAATGGACTATCTTTTAATACAAAACAAAAATTTCTCTTAAATTCTTAAAATATCTCAAGATATTTGAATTAGGTGGTCCATACCTCTAAATCTAGTGGACGTGTGTGTGTCAACTTGGATTGGACCCCAGGGGCAAAGAATACCTACACATGTTATCAAATCAAAGGGCCAAGAAAAGACGGAGATAACACGTGTGAATGCGAAATAGACACAAGGACCAGACAAGCCTTGCACGCATGAACTTGGATTGTAACCCAGACATCGAAGAGAAGTGGTTGTCTGGGTCTGGCCTCCAAAACAACCAACAACAGCAATCCAATCAACAGCACAAACCAACGGCAACAAGACAAGACACGTGGCCGACATGCAAATCAAAAGGAAGGTCCTATTACAAGGGGAATATACCCTCTTAGTGGGGAGAAGCATGATGAGGAATACCGCACAGGATCTTTCTCTTCTGGGACCCCCATTGTATGACTTCCTCACTTTTCTTTTTTTTGTTTCTTTCTTTTTTACTAGGTGGGTCCTCTTGTATTATTTCATTTCTTTTTCCTTTTTTTGGGTTATCAATTCAATGATCAGATTTAGCTCGAGGATAAGGTACAATTACTTCTTATAATTTTATTCATTTTAAAAATCATATTATTATTTTTAACTATTCAAATAAATTCTCAGCTAGAGAGCAAGATATAAACTTTATCTTATTTTTAATTATTCAAATAATATCTCATACTATTAAAATTTATAAAAAATAATTAAAATTTTTTATTGTCCTATAAATTATACAAAGAAACCATTATATGATAATTTTTTTAAATTTTTTTAAATTTTTTTTTAAAAATTAAAATCTTTCAAATAATAATGTTAGTCGATTTAATTGAGTAGTCGTTGATGTAATTGTCGCATTTGAAAAATATAACATCAACCTTTGAATTTAGTCCTTATAGATCGTCTAGCTTCGAATCAAATGATAATACTTTCTAATTTAGCTCAAATTTTTTAATTAATAATAATTATTCATTTTATATTAAGAAAAAGAAGAGGCAAACTATTCTTTTATTTTATTTTATATTTTGAGATGATAATTTTTTTTTGGTTTCTCATTAGATGTCTTAGGAGGCCCGCTCGAGCCGGGTAGATTTCTTGCGGGAAGTAAAGCTCTAACTCAAAATTTTAAACAGTTACATACATAAGAACGGTTCGAATCTGCGACTTCACTTAAGCTAAGAAAATCCCTTATCAACTTACCTGCACCTTGTAGTTTTAAGATGATAAATTTAATTTTAAGTAATCAATCTATTAAATTTCGTATAGTTTAATTTGCTGATGTGAATGATTTACGTAATATTTAATGAACATAATATATTAAATAAATTTAAGTTATACAAAATTTTTAAAAATTATCAAAAAAGTAAAAATCTTGAATAAAAAATTCAAAAGATTACGACGTTTTGAATTTATTATCCCTACATCATGCAATTACCTTTTTATATAGTTTCGTTCAACCAGTCAATCATATAGTATGCCTTTCATTCATTACCATCTTGTTGACTAATTCCAGCCAACCCCCCTGTCTCTCTCTCGCTTGCTCGCTCCTCTCCACTAGTCTTGGTGAGGAAAAAAGAGAAGACTCATTTTCTCTTTTTTAAGTTGCTTGTCTGAGTCACTGGTGGCTAGTCGTGTTGTTTAACAGAAACCCACAAACTCAAGCTCTCTCTCTCTCTCTCTCTCTCTCTCTCTATCTAGAATTCCATGCATGAAACCAACAAGGCCTTTCCTTTCTTGTGGCATATGTTCGTCTCATGTGCATGTCTGTTGATGGGTGCATGTTAGTTTCTGAGTTTCAGTGCCCCTACTTGTACTAACTACTACTATTGGATTCATATCAGAAAGAGTTTCTGGTGTCCATTAAGCTGAACTCAAGACCTGGAAGCCAAAGTTTTGCAGCTTTTTTACCATATGTTAAATGTTGGTATTCCTTTGGAGTCACTAAACAACACCAATCAGATACTCATGGTACGTTCTTCCTTTCGCTATAGATGTGTTCTTTGCATACATTTAACAACACATGACCAGACGGACACTTGCTGGTACATATGTGGATGTATATATAACTATTAAAAATATAGTTCGTGTTCTGGTTCAGTCCCGATGATGATATAGTGCTTTTTTTTTTTTTTTCTGTTGGTATATAGATAATTGGATGAGTTGATTGACAGAAATCTGTTTGGCCTGTTTTTATTGTCTGCCATTGAAGAGCCAACTAGAAAATCTCAAGGTTCTTATTTGTTCTGATATGCGCAGATGTAGATTCTGCCTGCCTTACCTAGAGGATTTAAAAGAAATATATAAAATGAAGTACTTTAAAGAAATTCCCATAGGATATGGACAAGAAGAAAACTATGAAAACCTTTCTGGGACCTCATTGACAAGTTTCTTTATCAATTTACACAAAAGGGGAATACTATCCTAAGCATCAAAAAAAGGGGAATACTATCGTAAGCATCAAATTATGTATATATAGAAGTGTCTTTGGAAGCCATTGGAGATTCTTCCATACATTGAAGCATTCAATGGCTTTGTCTGGTTTTGGACTGGTGATGTAGTAAAGCAAGCAGCTTTGGCTTTTAGAAAAAGGGTCTGTTATAATTTTCCTGTTTAGAAGGAGATCTTAAGGGCTCTCTCATGGGTACTTGATGCTTTGCTATATTAAGCACTGAGTTCCTCATTTTTCCTTCACCACCATTGGCCTGACACATCACTGAGTTAGATATGAACCAATCAATGGTGATAAAGGCACCTGGACCAGCACCCACATGACTTTTTTTTTTTCTTTTTTCCTTTCCTTTCTCTGGACCACTTTAAACAGTCGATCTTTCTTAAGAATGGGAAGGTCATGCTTTATTCTTCAATTATTACACTTAACCAAATCCAAGCCACCCCACTTGGAAAATGCTCACAAAAAGAAACTGTATTGTGTTCAAGAACATCCTGAAGCTGCTAAAAAGACAATTGCTTGAGGCTCAGTAGAATAGGAAAGTTAAAAAAACGTCCCTACAAGTTATAATTAGTCACCATTGTTACCACTAGTAGTCCAAGTCATTTTCTTCTGAGGTGTCACCATGTTCACATTGATCATAGAAGTTTTGTGTGATATATTCATGTCCTTGAAAATGTTAGAGACATGGGTTTTCAGGCTTGACTTTATATTTTTAACACAAAAAAGATTATATAAAAATGAAAAATATGTTAAAAGAAGTATTGATGAATCACTCTCTATGCATATAAAAAGCTTGATGTCTCTCCTCTTGTGGATTTTTTAGTACCAATAATGTGCATTTAATACCCATTTAAAAGTTCTTTTCTTTTATACTGCCTTTCATATAATTCCAAATTATCTATGACTAGTAGTACATGATAATGATATTGCTTCAAAACAACCATACAATACAATTTACTTTGTCTTTAACTACATTTAGCCATACCTTCTGTGATAAGTGACTTAGAAAAAATGCTAAATTTACAAGAAAAATGCAAATTTCAGGGTAATTTCAAAGACATTCACGGACTGCTTCTTGTTGGATTTCTTGCCATTTTCTCTCCTTCAAGAAAATAGGATTCCATTCCTTTTTGCACCGAACAGTTCAATAATAGCGTTCATGTTACTTTTTAACAGTCCATGAACATTCAATGCTTACACGAGGGGAAAGATGAGAAAGGAAGGATTGGAATGGAACTCCCTAGACGTACAAGTACACCATTAATGGAGAATCTTTCCTTGATCTAGAAATATAAAGGCTCGTCAGTCATTAATGTCTAAGTGGGCAGCCATATAATAGCTTCGTTTCCTCTACCACCGTCTCTTCCACTACTCCTTTCTAACGTTTGAGTCGCATTAAACAAAAACCCTTCTGACATTTACTGCGTGGCAAGCGCTGCTCTCTTACCAAATTCCTCGAAACCGGATTCTCCGGAAGTTCTAGTCTTGAACGTAACAACTGTCGTAGTTTTAGCAGAGAAGTACAAAAATCCCAAGGTGCTATGTAGGACATGCGGCGAGGGTGTGAGGGTGGTCTGAGTTGCTGTAAAACCATATTTAATGAACTTCGACCACCTTGAGGTAACTTTATAATGGAACTGCCAAAGTTTTATCAAACCACTTTGCATGGATTTGTTGGGATTTTGGGGTCTGAAAGGTAATGGAACTGTTACAGTTTCTTTTTATGAGTCTTCCTGGCATCATCATCATCATTATCATCCCTCCTCTTCTCTACTATCTCTCACTGCCTGACAGCAAAAAGTTGATGAATTGTCTGCAATATTTCTCTTTTTTTTCCCCCCTGTTTGTGCAGGTATGGAAAACACTATATAACTTCCATATTTAAAGGCTTGTAGGGTTGGTGAAGATGATGGGACCCTTGTTGGACTAAAGGTGAGGTAAGGGCTACTTGTCAATTTGCATTGAAACAGTGAATTGTGTATTATTTTTGCATCACCTTTTGATTTCCAAAGCTGTAAGAGTAATGTGGCTGGATGGACAAGTCTTTCATGGCCTCTTCTTCTTCTTCTTCTTCCTCTCCAATTGCAGCTTTTCTGTCCTCTTCTTCTTTATCTTTATGCTTATTTTGGACATACCTGTGAGCCAACTCATGATGAGAAATTCATTCAGAAAACAGTCCTCTCAACTGTTGCAGCTGTTAGATTAAGTGCACTTTTGCCTCAGTTACTTTTCTTGAAAGTATGCCATGAATGAAATCTGGAAATTTCTCTGTACAAGTTGTTCAAAGATTTAATTTCATGAATTCTTTCAATTCCCTCTAATCTTTGCATTTTTCCAAAGAGTTTTATTTTATACTTGAATTATCAAATTAAAAAACGTTTTTTTAGCACAACAGTCTTTTTCAGGTTCCCTTCCCATATTTTACCTCCGTCCAAACAGGATATGAAGTAGAGATGAAGGAATCAACTATAAAATACTGAATTGAAAACAAAATCAGAAAGGGGTTATAGAATTGATTGAGATGAGTCTTTGGTCTTCCAGCTTGAGTAACAACTGTTTGCTTTTTTTAGTTTTCAGGTCTACTGAACTAGAACAATGTATATAGAAAAACATTAAAATTACCTGATTTACCATTTCTGCTGGAAAAAAATGGCTCAGAAGTTAAATATTTGTATGGTATTAACTGCTTATTGCAGCCAAGTTGTTGATAATGGGGAACCCTTAAAATTGTGCTGTGGAAAGTGAGATTAAATTTGAGTAGTTTGGTTGCGTTGTCATTTTCCCTTTCTTTTCTTTTACATATGTTTCTTCTGCAGAGTGATATTACTCTTAGCTATATCACAGTTCAGATTGCTCAAGGAAAGCAAGTCATTTCAGTTTCTTTTGTTCATCTGCAGGTTTCTCAATCATTGGATCTCTTTGGAGTAAGGCTCTGCAAGGGCATGTCTTGTTATTGTGAAGTAAAACTTTCTTACAATTATCATTCAACTGAAGGAATAAAGAACTGCAACAATGAAGTATATGAAACTGGGTACACGGCCAGATACCTTCTATACAGAAGAGGCTACCAGGTGTGTTCTTTGTCACACCATCAATAGCTTCTTGTCATGGAAAGTTCCATATGAATTTGTCAATTTACTTGTTAACAAAATGCAGGTCTGTCGTGACGGATATGCCGTGCGACCTTGTCATACAAATCAACAACATTAATTATCTTCTCCATAAGGTATGATTTAATGGAGTTGAAAAATGATACCATGTACTGCTTCCATTTGAGAGTGAGATTTACTTCATTTGTAAAGGCTTGGAACTTTAAGAATGATGAGAGGTTAGAAGAGCCAAGGATTGTAGTACCTGTTGTACTGCATTAACAAATTCCTCTGTATCTTAGATTAGTTGGACTCTTATTGATTTTGCTGCTTTTAGCTGCAGTTTTCACTTCTTCCAAAATGCGGCCTCTTACAACAGCTATGTTTGGATTCGGACAATTCGAATACTGTTACTATAGAGCTTCATGACATTCCTGGTGGGGAGGATGCTTTTGAATTGTGTGCTAAATTTTGCTATGGAATAACAATCAATCTCAGCGCTCACAACTTTGTGTCTGCATTATGTGCTGCTAAGTTCCTCCGAATGACAGAATCAGTTGAGAAGGGGAATTTAGTACTTAAACTTGAGGCATTCTTCAATTCATGCATCTTGGAAGGTTGGAAGGATTCTATCATCACTTTACAAAGCACTGTGAAGTTACTTGAATGGTCTGAAAATCTAGGAATCATCAGAAGATGCATTGATTCGATTGTTGAAAAGATCCTGACACCACCAGCAAAGGTTGTCTAATTACTTCTGCTCTCTCTTTGCAGCATTCGATAGAGGCATTGTCTTTTTTCCTTCTCTTCAATTATTTCCATTGCAGGTCACATGGTCCTATACTTACACCAGACCAGGATTCAAAAAGCATCAGCAGTCTGTCCCTAAGGATTGGTGGACAGAAGACACGTCTGACCTTGACATAGATCTTTTCCGATGTATAATTACTGCAATCAGATCAACATACATGCTGCCGCCACAGCTTATTGGTGAAGCCTTGCACGTTTACGCCTGTCGTTGGTTGCCGGACACTACAAAGGTTATACCTCCTGAAACTTCAGGCTCTCAAACAGAAAATGTTGTGGGAAAGAACAAAATCCTTGAAGCCATTGTGAATATGATTCCTGCAGATAGAGGGTCATTATCTGTTGGATTCTTGCTCAGACTTCTGAGCATAGCAAATTACCAAGGAACATCTGCAGTTATAAGGACAGAACTCATTAGAAGATGCAGTCTGCAGCTTGAAGAGGCATCAGTGAATGACTTGCTTTTCCCTTCACATACATCCTCCGAGTTGCACTTTTATGACATCGACTTGGTTATGTCTGTGGTACAAAGTTTCATGGTTCTATGGAGAAGACAATCACCTGGACCAGCACAGAACGCTGAGTTCTTGAGATCAATTAGAAAGATTGCAAAGCTCATTGATTCTTATCTTCAAGTGGTTGCCAAGGATAAAAACACGCCAGTAGCAAAAATGGTAGCTCTTGCAGAAGCTTTGCCAGATGTTTCCAGGAAAGATCATGATGACCTTTACAAGGCAGTCAACAATTATCTCAAGGTATGAAAATACTTAATTCCTATTCATCAGATATAGCTAATTTATCTTAATTTATTTATATAACTAATTCCAGTTTCAACATTCTTCAGGAGCATCATGATCTAAGCAAAACAGACAAGAAGCAGCTGTGCAAAATCTTAGACTGTCAAAAACTATCACCAGAAGTCCGAGCTCACGCAGTCAAGAACGAGAGGCTGCCATTAAGAACAGTTGTGCAGATGCTCTTCTTTGAACAAGAGAAAGGTTTAAGGCCCGTGGATCATCAGGAGCTACTCTTCAAAGGGAAACAGACACAGATTACTGACAATCTGAGTTCATTACAATTAGGCCAAGAAGAACAGTCTAGCAGAGTGGAAGGACTTAGAAAAACAGCAGTATCAGAGACCAGCACAAGTGATGGTCAAAAGATGAAGAAAACAGATAATAAACCAATGCATGAATTAGACAAAAGAGTAAAACCAGAGATAGAGGAACCAGAAACAGTGAAAAGAAAGGAAACTAGAGAAGAAGGTGGTTCAGGAAGCATCAAGTTGGAGTCTAAGAAGGTAATTACTCGAAGATTAGACCATGCTCGTGATAACAAAGGTAGGGACAGATAGATAGATAGATGTTAGTGAAATTTTAGAGCACCCCATTAAAGCTGGATTGCTCTGCTGTGGTTTGTCTTCTTTGCAAGAAATGTCTAATGTTTCCAACACTAGTTTATTAGTCATTGAAGTTGAAAGGACTTCTAATGCATTCTTTTACTCCAATGTATAGAAAAAGCAAAGCAATAATCAAAATCAATGATTAATTAAAACAACTTATTTCAGATGTACCCAAAAAAAAAAAAGAATTGAAATAATTAATATGTATTTTCCATGTCTAATTATTGTGGTTTAGATAAATTATTTTATGAACTCATAATAACTTATTCTGAATAAATTAGTTAATAACAAATTTAAGTCAAACTAAATCTAATATATTTGTTGAAAATTTTGAAATTCTAATTAAACTTATATAGATAATTTTAAATTGTTGAACTTATATAAACAATATTTTAAAAACCGGACTGAAAATTAAATCGGTAAAACAAAGGTTTTAAGATTTAAAAGATTCAACCGGTATTAATTCGTCATAAAATTGGTTAAAATTGAATAAATTAAATAATTTAAAAAATAATTAAAAAAGGTTATTTTTACTATTCGAAAAATTTAAAGTTTAATTGAAAAAGAAGACTGTTAAATAAAAAGTAATCGATTTATTTTAATTTAGAAAAACTTATTATTTTTTAATAAACTGATTGAAGATTATTAAACTAAATCAAACTAAAAAAGTTAAAAATTGAATCGAAAAATTAGTCGATTTAAAGTTTTCATTATTAAACCGCCCAAACCAGTTCAGGTTTTTAAAACATTAATATAAGTATAATAAATACAGTTAATTATTTGTAATAGTGCAAAATCAATATCCTTTATAATTTTAAATAGTAAATACAAGTTTTTTTGTTTTTATTTTATTTGTTAGAATAAAAGTAATTAAATGACTTATTTAAAATAGGTTAAGACTTTTAAGATTCCTAAGTTTTAAGATAAATTATAATTAAATCTTATAAAGTAAAATTTTTGTTAATTAAATTCTTGGAATTGAAAATTATAAGTATAAAATTTTAAAAATGTCAATTTTGGCCCGGATTAATCAGGCTACAAGTGAGCCATGGGTCAAAATTGTTCAGATTGATCGGCCCGATTGTAACGTAAAAAATGATGTCACTTTTTAATTTTTTTATAAAAAAATATAAAGTTAGCTGAGCTAATCTGACTTGCCTGTGATCCTTTAGGCTAAGAGCCGAGCCCAAGTCAGATCAGCTCAGCTTACTTTATATTTTTTTATAAAAAAATTAAAAAGTTGGCCGTGCCGACTTATTGAAATTTCTATAAAATTTTCTAAAATCAGCGTACATAATATGTATGTCTAAAATATCAAAATATAATTTAATATGATTTAAAAAATTAAAATATAATTTGATTGAATAATTTTTTCATACCCAAGTTTGAGGTAATGGTCTATATCTTTCATGTGTGGGAGGAATAGATTTGATTCCTATCGACACTAAATAATTTTTTAATTAAATATAAAAAATTAAAATATAATTATATTTTAATTTTTTATATTTAATTAAAAAATTATTTAGTGTCGATAGGAATCAAATCCATTCCTCCCACACATGAAAGATATAGACCATTACCTCAAACTTGGGTATGAAAAAATTATTCAATCAATCGTAATAATTAACTAATCGTTATCATTCGTTCCATTCCTGTTGATTTATTTACGTACCCCTTGACCAAGCACCCCCTGAGTGGGGTTTAAGCAATTGAGAAGACCTTTCACTAACCAGAAATCACCTCCGTTGGCTTTCTCCGACCGGTAGCTTTCCTTCTCTTAAAAGGGTCATCGAAGTTTCTTTCAATTGGATTTTTTGTTCATGCATTTGCGGGTTTGGTTTATTTTAACTTGTTTCACTGTAGATAAGGTTTTATCTGACAATTTTCGTTTCAAATCAAGTGCTGTGCGTTAATGGGTACTAAAGCTTTTCTCTTTTTCTTAATTTTCTGGTTGCAGAACTCAGCACATATTTCTTGGGCTGAAAATGGACAAAACAGGAAATGGGTTTTCATTGCCTACCAAAGGAGTCAAATCTTCTTTCAAGTCCACTCCTGGTGAGGATCAATTGGTTCTTTTTGTTTCAAAGTTTCTTCTTTCCTTTTTCTTTTCCTTTTGGTGGTGCCTTTAATATCCTTTCTTCTTGTTTCAGTTTTCTTTTTGACCGTTATGCTATGTTTTTCCTGGAATTTGTCTAAGTTACGAGTAGTATTTTACTTAGTAATGCTTTGACGTAGACTGTTATTAGATACGCCTGTGTCGTGTTTTGAGAGAGTCTTGCTTGTAAGAATTGAACACAATAAAAAGCATATTCATGCATGTAAACATGTGCATCGTATTAGAGCCAAATAGTTTTATGTTTTAACTTCTGAGTTATCACCTCAAAGAGTCAATTTTTTTAATCACATTTTGGAGATTTACCTTCTTCCAAGTTTCCCATCTTTCTGCACTTTTTTGGGATCATATGGTCTTTCTGGCTATTCAATGTGAAAGTGATTGCCCCTGCAATTTTGGTTCTGGATAGGAGTTGGAATCTATTGTAAAGATTCATGCCCTATAGCACCTTTCATTTGGGTACGTTGTTGAATTTCTTTTTACCCCATGTTTAGTCAATGAATGAAACAAGTTAAGGTTTCCAGGATCTGCCTTTTTCTTGTTTGATACCCTCAATCTGATAGAAAAATCCTCTTGTAACAATAAAATGGAAGAATTATACAAAAGAAAATAGGGGAATGGAACTTCTGAAGGATGATATCATTTGATCATTCGCACACAGTAGTATGGTGGTATTTGTTTCCTAGACCCCGCGTCTTAGTAGGACTTCAACTGGGTGTTGATGATGATGATGAGTATGGTGGTATTTGTCCTATGCTCTTTGATTTGTCTCACTGATTTGTTTGGTAAGTTATTACATATACGGATTCTTTTTGTAATTTCTTTGCCTTTTGCATGGACTTTCTTTATGCTAATATTGTTTCTCTTGTACTTCCTGTTACTTATTTGGTGAAGATTTATCATACTGATTTTTTCCTATCTGTGAATTTTAATTCTTTTCAAGGTAGTTTGAGCAAAGGGGGAAAGGGAGATAAGAGTAGTGGTGGGAAGGCTCCCGTGACAAAAGAACCACAACCACTAGAGCTTAAGGCTGAGCAAGGTTGGCATTTATCTGTAATTTTTTGTGCCAAATATTTAACTTCTGGCTATTTCTTCATTGTTATTCTCCAAAATACTATTAATTTTGTCGTGGCCCTTGTTGGATACTATTTAGTCTATACAACTTCTTTGATGTATCATATCATTCTTTCATTTTGGAGTTTTTCAACTATTGGTCTTGCATCCTTCTTTGTGTTATTTAGTTTTCTTGTATGTCAAAAATATTGCTTGCAATGGAATCATTTCAGGTGAATATCTTCCTTTGCTTATTGCCTACATTTCATATTGAGCTTGTGTTGCTGAGTTTAGATGCTTCTTAAGGCTATGTTTGGTTGGGTGGTTATTAATAAAATGGAATGTAATGTAACATTATTCTATCGTTTGAGAGAAAGGTTTATAATGTAATGGAATGGAATAGGGTGGAAGGGGAAGGTTTCACATTACATCCCATTCTATCTTAAACAGTAAAAATAAGTTACCTCTGATTTGAGGGGTTTAGGATGTAATGTAAAATGATAAACAATATTTCATTATGTTACATATGAACCCTTCTTCTAAACAATATTTCATTATATTATATTATGAACGCTTCCATCCCTCTCAAACAATAATTTTCTAATATTACATCTATTTTCCTTCCATTTCATTATATACCATTCTATTTCATTCCATTAAAGACCTTGCGTGCAACCAAACTTACCCTAAATGGTTGCCGTATTCTGCAATTGACAACGTGCACATGCTTCTTTATGCATGGTGTTTCCATCTTTTGCTCTGTCCGTCTTTTAGATTATTTGAATTTCAATGTGATTGACATTTTTTATCTCTGGTCTGCCTATGATTAATTTCAGTTCACATACATTTGTAGTTTATTCTAGCTTGAGTTCTATGTAAGAGTTTATCCAACTAAAGTTGGGTATTGCATGGCAGTCTAAACTCAAAATGGTACTGTTTAATGGTCATAATTTGCTTGAGGATGCTCGAGTGGAATTCTATATTTCATGTGTTGATATTAATGTAATGCAGATTTAATATTCTTTTTCCTTGAGTCAAATGTTTCTAATGTGATGGGAAATGCCATTTGGTCCTTTTGTTGGGTATTGCACTAAATGACGTTGCTTGATATATTTGAAGAACTGCCAAAGAATGCCAAATGCCTGATGGATTGTGAAGCTGCTCCAATCTTAGAACGGGTTCATGAGCAGATGGTTTTATTGTCTCGAGATCCTACTATCAAACTTCCTGTGTGAGTGATAATTATTGAGCTGCTGCTATTGGGTTGAAGGATAATGAGGTTCTGAAATTTTGTTACTTATTTTCAGGTCATTTGACAGGGGACTTCAGTTTGCAAAGGCTGGTGCCCACTATACAAATCCCCAGTCAACGAGACGAGTTCTTGAGTATCCTTATTTCTATTTTCCTCAAAAGCACGACTATATCCTATTAATTGTATGGCATTAATAATAGTAATGTTGTTTTCAATCTATTAACCCAAATATTAGGATCCTAAAAAAGCATGGTGTTTCTGATGATGAGGTATGAAATTTGGCCTCAGTTGGTTGTTTTAAAAGAAAATATGTCTGCTCTTTTACTTACAATATATACTTGCAGATTTGTGTGATTGCTAATGTTTGTCCTGAAACTACTGATGAAGTTTTTGCACTTGTCCCGTCCTTGAAGGTATGGCTCATTTGACTTCATTTTTCAATAATACTTCTCTTTTCTTGTTGATCCTAGAAAAGCAAATCAATCCTCCTCTTACAGTCTCGATTGAAATATTAAGCTAGAGGAAGGAATCTGTTTGTTTCGTACCATCCAATGCAGTCTAATTCGTCTTCTTGAATACCTTTATCTGGTTGATGTATAATTGGATGATAAGCATCTTTGTTACTGAGTTGAGCTGAGAATGACACAAGCGAATGTGTTTATAGTGTTCAGTCAAGCTAATCCAATTTACTTATTGTCATGGTTTCCCCTTCAAAATCCTACTTCTTATGGCTTAATGTTCCTTTATTCACATATCATGAAGATAGATGGTTTGTAGTATTGAGTCTGCAGGTTGTTTCTCACTCTCAACGATTTGAATCTGTCTCAGCTACCCCTTTGCTCATGGAAGTGTGTGATGTTCTTACTCCTACTTCTGATTGATGCCGTATCGGTTATTTGGTTACTTGTTGTGCTGTCTTTCCTGAATTGACATATGAAGTTGCAAAACCTTACTGAGCAGTTGGAAGATTTTCTTGATTATTAGTTTGCTTGGAAGGTTTTTGTTCAAATATGTTTTTGTTTCTTCCAGCCTAAGACAAGGACTCTGAGAGAACCCCTCAAGGATGTTTTAGCAGAGCTAGCTAAGCTTAAAAAGTCAGCATAATGTCTTAGCATCTGTCTCTTCTATCTGCTTGAAGTTGAACTGGGACGAATAGATCTTTCGACAGCATTTGATGATTTAGGAATATGTTACCTTTTGTTAAACAAATGTTGATAGCTCCATTTTCATACACAGAGCTTGTACATTCTATCCTTCTTTAACGGGTGCTTTTGTAAGATTTTCTAACTAGTTGTATCTGTAAGTGTGATTATCCCATTACTTTCTTTTCTTCGTGTGATTTATTATTCATTCAACATGCTACTTTTGTGAAGATTTGATGTGTTCAAACATAACATTTAATTGGGAAATCAATATGTAGAAAAACTAAACATTCTTCCCCACAGTCCCCACAGAATAGGGATGACAATTGGGCCAGATTCAGGTATTTTCAATTGGCCCGAGGCTCAACTCTTCTAAGTAAAATGATATCGTTTTAGTTAGAAAAGTGGGGCCTCAGGTCGGTCTAGGCCTAAGCAGCTGTTTGGACTCAATAAAATAATCGTTTTATACATTTAATTTTTAAAAAATTATTTTAAAAAATTAACTGGGTCAGCTCATTGCTATCCTTGCCGTATAAATAGGGGTGACAAAATCGGTTCAGCTTAACCCTATTGTCATCCCTATCGCATAAGTAGGGGTGACAAAATTAGTCTAGCTTGGCAGCCTAGTTTGAAGTTAGTGAGTTAGATTGAAGTTGATTAAATTTTGGCCAAGCTCGGGTTTAAGTAATTGGGCAGGCTGACTTGAGTTAGTTCGAATAAAATGATATCATCTTGAATTGCTTCTGTCCTAACTATTGTCATCTCTATTTATTTAATATTTTAAAAACTAAACTAGAAATTAAACTGGTAAGATAAGAGGTTTAAAGTTTAAAATATTTAATTAGCGGTTAAAGATTGATTAAAGTTGAAGAATTTTAAATATGTTTAAAGGAGACTCTCTTTAATTTAAAGTTTAATTAAAAAGATAGTAATAAATGAAAATTAATTGATTTATTTTAGTTTATAAAATTTAATTAATTTATAAAATTTGATTGAATAATTAATAAATTAAACGATTTTTAACATTAAGGGTTATTAAAATAAATCAACTAAAAAATTGACTGATTTAAAATTTTTATAGTTGAACCGGTTGAATCTGCTCGATTTTTTAATCATATGTTTTATCTACCTTTTGATGGAGATTGCAATAAGCTCTACACGTTAATAAAAATGAAGATGAATTCTTTTTCTGTAAGTTCTTGCTTTCCTGTTTGTTTCAAACTAATTAATCAACTTCGAAAGTACAGGGAAAGCTCGACCAAGATTTGACTAAGTATTGTAAATTAAAGAACTTGTCATCTAAGTATTGTAATACAAATTTTATGACTTGTAGTAAAGTCTTTTTTTTTTTTTTGAAATTACTTGTAGGAAAGTCTTAGTTTTATAAAAATGTTTGGATCATAAAATTGAAATCCTATCCGATTCATGGTCAAAGCTTACTTCGGTGGGAAAGCATTGACTGGTCAGCATCTTAACAAAGAAAGCATTGACTGGTCAGCATCTTAACAAAATGTGAAAGTTTCCAATGATTTCATGGGATGTCCATAGGAAATCTTGCCGCTTTCTAATGGAAATGCAGTGAACGCGTTGTATGATTATATATATAAACATCCTAGTCTTCGTTGATGCAACAAGCTAAGTATCCTGTCTTGAAGTGCTTTGCAGTTACGTACATGGGTAACAAACATTCCACAACTGGGTATTCTCGTCTTCATCACTCTGACAGAGACTTCATAACCAAACCACTGTTAGCCCTCCACACCGAGGTTCAAAACATAACTTGGTTCTAGTTAGCTTGGTGGTTTAACGTTTGTTTTATGCTAAAATTGTTTCTACTTGTTCGTTTGAGTAGGTAATGGAGCAGACTCTTCCTGAAAAGGTTGCTTCCTTGGAAGGAGCAGTGAAGAAGATCAAGTCCTGCGTCTCAAGTATGGAAACGAAGTTCCAATCAAACAACTCTAAGAATTCCTCCTCCAAAACCTTGGTAGTTCATGGCTTTCTTATTATTTCTTTACCTTGTCATGAAGCTATGGGCATTCAACTGTTTGCAATTTTTGTTACTCAAATGTAGGTGGAGAAGAAACATGAAGAGAGCATTGAGACGATGAAGAAGAAACAAGTTGCTTTGGAGCGGAAAGTTAAAGAGTTGACCGACATTGTTAAGGGGATGAAGTCGCCTGAATCAGCTAATTCCAAAGTTCCTACTGTTATTCAATCTGGGATAGTAAATTCAATCCCTGACCTCATTGACATGAGAGATCAAGCAGTATGTGTCACAGACAAGCCAACCAAAGTTGTTTCTGATACAACTCCAAGCTCAGAATTACACATCTGGAGTTCAGAGGTTCAGAGCAGCAATGATCCTGTGGATGATCTAAATGGATGCTTAGTAGTTCTCATTTTCCTAGTTGCCATTCTCATTGGTCTTTTCCTTTGAAGTGTTTTATAAGTTTGATTAGAACACAAGAAATTTCCATATCTACTACAAAGAATGTAACGAGAACATAATTTGTTATTATAATCAAAAGTATCTGAAAAACCTAATGTCGAAATTTCGCAAAATTTTTGTTATGTCACACCGGCTTCTAACTAAAATTTATAGTTAATTCTTACAAAGCAACTAGCCAAGCAACTACGATTTTCAGAATTCTTTTGCAATAAAACAAATTAAGCGCGCAACAAATAAATCACACACACAGAATACATGAAATTTGTTAACGCAGTTTGATACGTGACTTATGTCTGCGAGACCTTCACTTAGATTAATCAACTTTCACGGTAGTACAATAGACATGTACAAGGCTATTACGGAGTCGACAACACACTCATTGAAGCTATCCGCTTGTACTCACCCGTAAGAGTATCTCACACCCAATAGACAAAGGATTTTAAAATGAAGAATAAAATAAAGAGAAGAATATCTCAAATGATTAAATCAAGAATAAAAGAAACAAAAAGCACTCGAGTCAATAGATACTCTCCTATGTGTGCAGCAACATTAAAACATAATTATAGAAAGTCTTCAAAAAAAATTTGTTGTAGAACTTGATAATTGATCTCTAAAAGCGCCTAGACATAGCAACCAAGCTCAATAGATCTATATCACCCCATAGACTATTTATGTATATCCAACAAGTCCTTTTTCCTTCGGAACTCTTTATTCTTTAAGGATTCCTTCCACAAATATCTTAACTTCTAAAATTTTGCATATTCTAAGATAGTAGAATCTTATACCAAATCAACTTCTTTATTATAAAAGATATCCCAAATACATTAAAATACAAATAATGCCAAAATAGAATATTTTAATAATCTTCTTCTTTTTAACATTATTTTTCAAATCAAAATCTCCCCTTGAATAACAGAAATCGAAAATCCCCCTTAAATAAATGATGATGATAATAGATATCCAAAATAAGATCAAAGTCAAAGTCAAAGTCAAAGTCAAATTCAAAGTCAAAGTCAAAGTCAAGTCAATAGTCAACTATCGATTGAATAAAATAAAAACATCTGGTAAGTCAGCAAGTTTTGATCTCCTCCTTGGGACAAATCAACGCCAAAAGAAGCTAAGAATCACGGGAAGAAGCAGAACGAAGAACTCGTTGTTTGAGCTGTTGAAGAGCAGTCATACCCTCGTTAAAAATGCCTTGAATGCGTCCAATCCCAACAAATAAGGATGCATAAGTATTAGTAGTAGGTGCAACAAGCTGTGCAGAAGAATCAGACGAGGAGTTTGGCAAATCAACCACCCGAGCTTGTTTATTGACTTTAAGAATCTGAGGAGAGATATTTAGGGTAAATATAGGCTCAAGCACCTCAGAATCAACACGAGATACACCTTAAGCATGCAAAAATTGAGTAATTAAATATGGAAAATCCAATACTGTTTGCTATTTACCAACATCCGCAATCATAGCCTTAATAATAAATCTCCCTATATTTATTTTAACTCCAGTGCTTATCGCATACAAAATCTTAGCTTGAGTAAGATAAACTATCACAGTATGTATGTTGGGCATCTAATTAGCTAGCAAAAGCTTATGAAGAACAAAATATTTCTATGTAAGATCAGAAGCACGTAGTGCAGTAGTAGAAGCCCAATATCACAAGTTACCAATAGTCAATAAACTTCTTAGCATATCATTACTCACTTAAATTCCATTCCCAAAAATGCATTCAACGAATCAGGATCAAATTTAATCAATCTCTCCCTTATATAAACCATATGAAAGCATAAAGCATTATCATCTAAGACTCTTTTATCCAAATTACAATAAAATTCTCGCACCAACTCCGCATTAAAGTGACGTGACAATAAAGCAGCATGAAACAAATTCCTTTTAGTCAATAAAGCATCCAAATTAAATTGTTTATACTCAGCTAAATTTATGAGATGATCGAGAACAAACCGGTTGAAGCGAGAGCATCTCATCACTATTGGGCTGGCCAAGAGGAAAATTTGGGGGACAAAGCTTGCTCTACTGAGAAGCAAGCAGGTTGTTGATCAAAATCGGTAGGGACTGGGCAGGATGACAATTTTGATTCTAATTTCTGCTTGGAATTGGAATTCTAAGTGGCTCTAGAACTAAGAGGCAACAAGTGGGGAGGCATCCAAAATGATTTTCGAGCGTGTGATTTCACTCTACCTCTGGATGAAGAAGGAATAACATGCTAATCAGAAACTACAGGTGGCGTTCGTTTGATAGGCACATTACTAGAATCCTCAGAATCAGAGGAAAAAATCTTCAACGGAGGATTCCTCAATAATTTGAGATAATACACGTTGAATATCTTTAGCGTCAGACTGCAGCACAGGAATTGATGGAGAATCTGAGAGCACAATGGACTCTATCGAGGAGGAACTAGTGTCGGTGGTCAACAGTGTTCAAAGAAGATTCTATCGCAGACGGCTCGAGCGATGAGTTGAAACTTTTATGGTCTGAGGGGTCTTGGCTAGCTAGTGAGGGAGAGGAGGTCGATGCACGTGCTGAAGGATAGGAAGATGCCTGTTGGTGCATTTGGTCTTGGCCATGGTTACTGGGTGATGAAAACGAACAAGAAAAGGGGGTAAGGGCAGCGACTATGTAAGGATTAAAAAGAGAGAGAGAAGGGGTGTGACGACTATGTACGGAAAGGGGGGTGGGCGACAACTTTGAAAGGAGGGGGTGTGGACGGCGACTACGGAAGGAGAGAGAGGGGGTGGGTAGCGACTACGGATGGAGAGGGGGGTGGGCAGCGATAATGTAAGGAAGAAGAATAGGGTTGACCCCCTTTTTATTTTTTTTTGTATTTTTTAACTCACACTTCAATAAGATTCAAAGTTGTAAAGCACAGAGTCCTAGTGTCCCACGAAGAAGTTCAAATCTCATAGAGTCGAGAGGTTTGGTATGTCAGCCAGTTATTCTTAGTTATTATATAGGAAAGAACTGCAACTTTAGTCTCCACTAGTTCTCGAATGAAATGATACTTCAAATCAATATGAATGGTTTTTGAATGTTGAACTAGGTTTTTGGAGATGTCTATAACGCTCCTATTGTCACACATGATAGTCAAAACATCTTGAGCAATTCCATAATCTTCCAACATTTGCCTCATCCACAAAAGTTGAGAGCAATAACTACCGGCCATGATATACTCCACTTCTGCTTTGGATAATGAGATTGAATTTTGTTTCTTGTTGTAACATGAAATCAAATTATTTTCAAGAAAGAAACATCCCTCAGATGTGCTTTTTCTATCATTTAATTTTTGGCCCAATTCACATCACTATAACTAGTCAAATGAGTAGTAGAATCACACAAGTACCATAATCCAAACTTTGAAGTACCACTCACATATCTGATAATCCACTTTATTGATGTCAAATGAGACTTTTTGGGGTGATACTGATAGCGTGCACACATTCCCACATTATAACAAATATCAGTTCGACTCGCGGTTAGATAAAGCAAGCTCCTAATGATGCTTCTATATAGATTCACATCAACACTTTTGCCATTATCATCTTTAATCAACTTTGTTGAGACACTTATTGGTGTTCATCACATCAACACTTTTGCCATGATCATCTTTATTCAACTTTGTTGAGACACTCATTGGTGTTCTAACATAACGTGCACTCTTAAGCCCAAATTTCTTCACCAAATTCTTTGCATATTTGAATTGAGACATAAAGATACCATCTTTTACTTGCTTAATTTGTAGTCCCATGAAGAAATGCAACTCTCCTACCATACTCATCTCAAACTCGTTGTCATCATCTTCACAAATCCATTTACCATCTTTGGATGAGTGGAGTTAAACACTATATCATCAACATATATTGTGCAATCATCAAATTTGATCTGCATTTTTCAAGAATAATGTCTTGTCTACGCTACCTTATACATATCCTTGGTTGAGTATCTCATACTAGGCCCTTGGCGCTTATTTGAGGCCATAAAGAGCCTTTTTGAGCTTGTACACGTGACTAATATGCACCGAATCAATGAAACCTTTTGGCTAATCATCATATAATTCTTTTAGAAATTCATTCAAGAATGCTCTCTTCACATCTATTTGATAAACCTTGAATCTTTTCACACATGCTATAGCCAAGAGAAGTCTAATTGACTCAAGCCTTGCTACTGGAGAAAATGTTTCTTCAAAATCAATGTCTTCTATTTAAGAGTATCCTTGAGCAACTAATTTGGCCTTATTCCTCATCACATTACCTCTGTCATCAATTTTGTTGCGAAACATCCATTTTGTTCCAACCAAGTTTACATTCAATGGCCTTGACACCAATTCCCATACATCATTTCGAACAAATTGTGCCAACTCTTCTTGCATTATAATAACCCAAAACTTATCTTTTAGTCCTTTTACATTCTTTGGTTCAAATGAGGAAGTGTAGCATATGAATCGTATAAGTTCCCGATAATCTATTCTTGTTCCTTCACAAGTTTTTTTTTCTATCACTAATTTCACCAATCACATTCTCAATAGGATGACTCCGTCTGATTCTTGATGGGGGATCTTTGTTGAAGTCATGTTGCCTTGAGTCTTTGTTATCCACCAAGTTTGTTTCTGCATCAGATGAATTAACAACATCAGTTCTTCTCTGGTTGGTTTCTTCCTTAGAAGCAACCAATTGGGCCTCTGTCTGGTCGGTTTCTTTTTTGGAAGCAACTGACTGTGAGTTTGAATGTTCTCTGATTTTAACTTCATTATGTCTTTGATGTGATGTATGAAACTGCTTTAGAATATTCTCTTCTACCACCTCATCAATTATTTGATACACATCATCTATAATGAAATTCACAGATTCCATCACCGTCGTAGTTCTTTGTTTGAACACACGATATACCTTACTGTGATTTGAATGCCCAAAGAAGATGCCCTCATCACTTTTAACTTCAAACTTGCCAAGTTGCTCTCGATCTTCAAGAATATAACATTTACTACCAAACACATGGAAGTAGCTAACATCCGATTTCTTTCCTCTCCATAACTCAGAAAGTGTCTTGTTCAAATTGTTTCTGAGATGAACTCTATTGCATATATGACACACTGTGTTCATTGCTTCTACCCAAAAACCTCATTGATATTTTTCTTCCATTCAACAAAGATCTGGCCATCTCTTAAAGGATATGATTCTTCCTTTTTGCAATTCCATTTTGTTGTGACATTTTAAGTGCTGAGAACTCTTGCATAATCCCATGTCTATCACAAAAGTTGTTGAAGCTTGCATTCTCAAACTCCTTTCTATGATCATTCAAAACTGCCACATTCTTTTGATTTGTAATTTGTACACATAAGCTTCTAAATGCCTTAAATGCATTTGATTTTTCTTTTAAGAAAACTACCCAAGTATATCTTGAGTCGTCATCAACACATGTCAAGAAATACCTCATCCCACTAAGACTAGCATGTTGTGTTGGACCTACCAAATCCATATGAATCAATTCCAGTACTCGAGAAGTTGTAACATTTCTTACCTTCTTATGTGGTACTCTCGATTGTTTTGCTATTTGATAAGCGCTACTAATCGTCATGTCATCTTTGTTCATCATATGCAAGTCTCTTACCGCTTCATATTTGCTTAACTTCTTGATAAGGTCATAATTTGAGTGGCCAAGCTTTTGGTGCCATAGAATCATATTATCATATGTGGCTGAATTGCAGGAAGTAATAACCTGCAACATGTAGCAATTATCCACCGATCTTCTTCGACTTCCTATATAGTCTTCTTCTTAGTTTAACACCTTGCATTCATCACTGGTGAACTTGACTACAACCCATCAACACAGATTTGACTAATATTCACAAAGTTAGCTTTTAGAACATCCATATAAAGCACATTTTTTAAATAAGGGAATCCATTCATGTAAAGAGATCCTCTACCAATCACTGCTGCTTTTTTTTCTATCATCAAATGTAACATGACCATCCATTCAACTTTGATAATTTATTAAAAAGCTTCTTTCACCTGTCATATGCCTTAAGCACCAGCTATCAAAGTACCATTCGTTGTGAGAAGCAACACGCATGGATTTAAGAGCCACAAGTGCTTGCTGTTGGTTCTTTCTAACCCAAATCTACTTTGGTAGCCTCTGCTGCTAAAAGTTCTTCCAAGAATGTCTGGATTTTCTGTTTTGAGCATTATGAAATAGCATTTTGAGCAGCTTGTGGCAATTTGACCTTATATGACCTTTTACATTACAAAAGTGACATGTAGGCACAAACTTTCTGCTTCTTTTTGAAATTTCTTCTTGCTTAATTGATCTTGCTTCTTTGACAAATCTAACTTCACACCATTTTGCTCATTATTCGCCTGAGAGCATTCACCTTTATATCCAAAACCTTGAAAATATCCTTTTTTTGGCCAATTTCCAACAATTTGTCTAGCGTCTCGATATCGCTATTCAACATTCTTATTCCTTTCTCTGTATTGATCAACTTTAGCTTGGTTTCATTAAGTTCATCTTTGTTGACAATAACTTCATCTCCAGACCTTGAATAACATCTTTCATGGTAGAATTCTTCCTCTTTAACTTCTCATTTTATTTATATGTCTTCACCCATTTTCTATACATTAGTTCATAGGCCTTGTAGACATCTTCCTTTTTGAATTCTGAGTAACTGTCATCGTTGCTATTATCAAAATTAAAGTTTGATACTAAAACATCTTCATCTTCATCTTCAGTTTCTTTATTGGTTGCTACTAAGCAAGCAACTAGACTTTCTTTATATAAACTAACCAACACAACATGATGACTCACAATTTATTCTCCACTGCCATACTCACTTTCAGATTCTTTTTGCACTACAAATGTTGGTGTAAGACTTTCCTCTTCTCCTTTTAAGAGGTTAGCAGCTTGCATATGCCCAAAACCTTGACACTTATGACATTGTATCTCCTCTGCCTTCTTTTCACCTTTTTGAGTTTTTGCTTGTTGTTTGAAGTTATAGTTAGATGAACTCTCACCATTCTTCCTGAACTTAGGTCTATCTTTCTCCACATTTTTCAACTATTTGTTGAAATTTCTTGTTAGTAACACTACATCTTCATTTTCAATGGAATCATCTCCTGAATCATGCATAGGTTTAGCAACTTCGGCTTGAAGCGCCAATCTTTTATTCTTCTCACGCTTGTCTCTCAACAAGTTCATCTTGAAGTTTGTGAGAATTCCAACTATCTTATTCAAAGATAACTCGTGAATGTCATGAGCTTCTTCAATAGTTGCAATCTTCGGTATAAATTTAGGAAACAACGATCTTATGGTTTTCTTGACAAGTTTCTGATTTGAGTATTTATCGCCAAGTTGATGTGCTTGATTGGCGATATCATGCAGCCGTTCATGAAAGTCTCCAATAATTTCACTTTCCTCCATCTTAAGTTCTTCAAATCTAGTAGCCAACATTTGAAGTTTTGATGCTATCATCGATTGTGATCCTTCATGTATGGTTTGTAATGTATCACAAACTTCTTTTGCTAATTCACATGCTGATATCATACTAAAATGTCTTTCATCTACAGTATTAAAATTGCATGCATTGCTTGAGAGTTACCAAGCGCTTCTTTTTCTTCGGCCTTTGTCCATTTAGACGGATCTTTATGTACCACTTCATTCTTTTCATTAGTTGTCATAGGATGAGTCCAGCCTTTCAACACAGAAGTCCATGATTTAGCCCCTTGTGCTTGAATAAACACTTTTATTCTTGATTTTCAAGTAAGATAGTTAGAGCCATCTAGTAAAGGTGACCTAGTAATCAATGCTCCTTCTCTAGTAGCCATAAGTACAAAATACTGATCTACACCAACTTGAAACACCAAGTTTTGATGAGATGAACCTTGTTCTGATACCAATTGGAAAACCCAAGGTCGAAGGTCCGCAAAATTTTTGTTCTATCACGATTGCTTTTAACTGAAATTTACATTTGATTCTCACAAAGCAATTGGGCAAGCAACTTTGATTTCTAGAATTCTTTTGCAAGCAAACAAATTAAGTGCGTAACAACTAAATTACATACACAAAAATATAAGAAATTTGTTAACGCAGTTTGACATACACGACTTATATCTGTGGGGCCCTCACTTAAATTAATCAACTTTTACGATAGTACAATATACTTATACAAGGTTATTACAGAACCAACACCATTCATTCGTTGAAGCTATCCACTCATACTCAACCCGTGAAAGTATCTCACACCCAATAACATGACCAACTCATGCTAACTTTAACAGAGGATTTTAAAACAAAGAATGAAACAAAAAGAAGAATATCTCAAGTGATTAAATCAAGAATAAAAGAAACAAAAAGCACTTGGGTCAATGAACACTCTCTTATGTGTGTAGCAACATTAAAACAAAATCATGGAGGATCTTCAATTCAAAATATGTTGTAGAACTTGGTAATTGATATCTGAAAGCGCCCAAACACAGTAGCTAAGATCGATAGATCTATATCTCACCATGGACTACTTATGTATATCCAAGAAGTCCTTTCTCTTTTAAGACTTTTTATTCATTAAATATTCCTTCCTTCTTCAAATTTCTTAACTTCCAAAATTCTACATATTCTAAGATAACAGAATCCTTTACCAAATCAACTTCCTTATTACAAAAGATATCTCAAATAAATTAAAATACAAATAATGCCAAAAATAGAATATTTTAACAGTATCTATAAGTAAATATAAGTTTAAAAAAATTCTTGTTACACTTACACTCTCTATCATCATTATAGGTACTCTTCTGCACTGGCCAGTACCATACAAAATTGTACTTAAAATATAAGTACTATACTGGTTACTGATACTAGTTAGTATCAGTTGATATTGATCGGTACCTGAAATATCATAATTTATCATAATTGAATTGCAATTTTAAAAAAATTGGGTTAAATTGAAAAAAAAAAAGCTAAAGTTAAAGATACTTTAGCGGAACATACCTTCACCATTCTTTTTTTTTCTTACACCCCTTATACTCCTTTAATTATCAATATCAATTTATCGTTAAAAATATTTGTCAAAATACAATTTTTTATAGCACTAAAGTAAAAGAAATATATATATTATTCGTTTGATCATACTCATGCTTGGAACAATACGACTTTTATGAATTTGTCTTCGGACATCACATTTATATTTAAATTCTTTTAGCAAAAATAAAAAAGAAATTAGTACTTTGCTCATATTCTCAATCATATTAATATAAAATTTCTTTGTACTTAAGATTTTTTGAAAAAAAATTTCATAATAAGAAAAGTCTAATAACATAATTATATCTACAATTATATATAAGGAAAAATATTTTCTTATTTTTGTTAATTTTGAATATTAATATGGACATATATATATATAATATTGAAATTTTATATTGTATTGATTACTATAAGATACATTTGTATGAGAATATTATCTTTTAAAATTTTAAGTTGTCATAAAATTTTAATTAAGACAAATTTATAATAAATTTTAAATTGCAAATAATGTGTTTAGAGGATGAACTAGTTTATCTTTATTTTTGTATCAAATTCATTCAATGTAAAATAAAAATATCTATTTCTTTAATTCATTTCAAATTCATACTCTACTTTTTAATTGTTATTAGATAAACTTTTGATACAAGTAATAATATGTAAATTAGGTATTTCGAATAAATCATTTGACGAACAAATAATTCAAAACTAATTGACGGGTTGCATTAAAATGTTGCCAAATATATTTCAACTTCTTGTTTGTAATATATTGGGAAAAGAATCGACTTGGAGTCTTGGAGATTTGCTCAAGTTCTACAATTGTGGACTTTTTACCACTGCTGCTGCGGCGCCTGCATAAAATGCCAAAAGCATACTGCAACTTGGTGCTGTATTCATTGCAGCGTAGCCCTACCAAAAAATATAAGTCATGCTCCTCGTAGAAGATATTTTGTTCCAAGTCCTCACAAAAATTGTATATGCAAGAAAAGGGGATTTTACTCCAGAAGTTCGGGCTGACGTTTGCACGATTTTGGTGTTATATCGTTGGAATGTTAATTGTGATTAGGAATATTATACTGAAAAGTGATAGAACTAGTGAAGAATATATAAGTGGAAAGGATCCATAAATTTAATGTCTTAAAGTTTTGGGTTAAAGTGTGATGTCAAAGCTCACAAATACATTTTCTCACTAGGCTCATATTGAAGATCTCTCATATAAGTGAGCTCCCCAGATCTAATAAGTGGTATCAGAGTCGATGATTCGGCAAGGGACGAGTATGAAGATGGTAGTTGGATTCTGTAGTTGGTTCCTCATGAAGAAAAGCAAGGAGACTCTTGGTGGGTCCAGACTAGTAGAGTAAAATGGCTCTTAGTGACACTATATACTCGAGCTGCGAAAAAAAAATGACATTTGCTCAAAGGAGAGTCCAAGCCTAATGTACAAGTTTACACTTAAGGGAGAGATTGTTGAAACGTCAAGTGTGAGTAAAAATCTCACACTGAAAAGAGATAGAACTAATGAACGACATATAAATAGAAAGGACTCATAAACTTAATATCTTAAAGTTTTAGGTTAAAGTGTGATATCAAAACTCATAAATATATTCTCTCGCTAGGTTCATATTGAAAATATCCCATATAAGTGGGCTCTACCATATATCAACTGCATGAACTATGCAACTCGTACCCATAGAGGAGGGGGACCACGCTCCTCAAGTTTGTACCGGCACCATCCAGCTATCGTTAGGACAGGAAAAAAAAACCTTCATTGGAGCCATTGAATCGACAAGTCAACAATGGCAACCATAGATGTCCAAAGAAACCATCTTATTGCACGGCGAAGACTAGACTCGCATGTCATGCTGGGAATGACTTAAGCTCAGTACTCATGATATGAAGAAGATTAGGGGATAAAGATCACGTTGTACTTATTATTTTTTTATTGACAAGTTGTTTGTAGAATTTCTAGTATAAATAGGTTGTGTGAACCAAGGCTAGTCACCACAAACTAGTTAATATCATCCATTGAATTTGCAGGAAGGAAGACATGGTGAGAAAGGCCACTTTGCTGATTGCTCTCACATGGCTACTTGTGGTGGCATCCATAGCGATATCTGCAATTGCCACAGCAGGCGCTCGTATGAAATTCACCGAGGATTTAGTTTATCCTCAAGCTGGTATATAACCATGCACACACATCATCAATGGTTTCCATAATGTGAATGTTCATGTTGCAGTAACAAGTTCAACTGTTTGATATACGCAGGATGTCGTTGCTGTTACTTCGTTGGGAGGATACCAAACATCAGATGTGGGAACGTCTGCTGTGAGGATGGCTGTTGTTGAAGATTCTGGATGATGTTGCCACGGCTCCATCTTCGGTGTTTATCTTCACTGTTGCTTTATCCCTGAATAAAGAATAATAGCTTAACTAGCATGCAAGATAAACAAAGCTGCTTAGTAATCTTTTCTGCTTTTTGTTTCACATCCCATGTACCTCATGTTTCGTACCAATAATAAAGTATTGATCATAAATGAGTAAAGTATTGACATTAAATGACTGCTTAAAGCATATAACAATGGCAGCAAGGTTCTAGCAGCACAGCTTTTTTCCCCGAAGATATAATAATTGTTTTCAATGCTTCATCATACATTCCTACTAATCATGGCGATTTAAGGACAAAGTATGAGTAGAAATGCAGAAGACTACAACATATTTGGAGAGAAAACAGACCAAACTTGAAGTGAATCCACATACAAGACCACATCTTAATTATTCAAAACCTTAAAAAGGTTAACTCACGATATATATATATATATATATATATATATATATCAGAATGATCTAAATATACTATGATAACATGGTCAAGATCCTCATGATTAATGATCACTTTCATTTTCAGTATGTGTAGCATAATTTTAGGATTTCCATAATCTATACTTGGCTCTGGAATTGCACCCTCCAAACTTTTGCCTTAAGAACTCATATCTAATTCTAGGAAGTGTCTTTGTTAGAATGTTGACTTTGATTCTCTATCCACAATTTTTTTACTTGCTTCTAGCTCCCTAGGCAAATCAATCATGAGTTTTCTGATTCAGAGAACTTGATTCATAACAACAATAATAACTATATATTCTGCTTGTATAATAGATAGAACTATGACCTCCCATTTCTTATAACATCATGAAAGAATTTCAAAACCAAAGTTAAACTCATCAATATATCCAACACAATTATTATAATTATAAAAATTAAAAATTTAAATTTTAGTGAATCTTATTACATAATCGATTGTATGTTTAACATATCTAATAATTACTTAGCCCATAAATCAATTATGCTTTTAACATGTCTAATAATTATATATTTTTGTTACTTGTAAATGAATTTCATTTTTACAGTGTGTGTAATTTGATGGCAAACTTGCTGCCTTCATGATTTCAAGCTTGGTTAGGGTCAAATGTATCAGACTATTAAACTCCCCTAGAATCTCTCATCAACATTTTCATCTTCATCCTTCTTCACAAAACATTTCCCTTTAATATATTGGAGTTTTTATTAACTTGCACTCTTCTAAGTTAACTTCTAAAGAGCTTCTTTTGCATGTTTTTAATAGTATACATATATTTCATTTTGTTTTTGTTGTCCTTGTATGTCATAGAGAATGAAATCCTTCTAAGATTTGTAATGTCAAGCACGTCACTCAATTTTTTAAACTTGTTAATCAAATCCTCATTACTTTTTAGCGAATAGATTATCAACATACAAAGATGCAACAATTACCATAAGAATGCAGTAGCTGTTGTCTCCATTGCGTTAAAAATGACAACTTTGCCTCCTCCCTCTCCCACCAACACCACCTGCGCTTCTCTTCTTCACGAGCTCCAGCTGGTTCAGCATTCCTTTTCATTCTCTGTTTTTTTTTTTTTTTTTGGTGAAGTTATTCTTATTGATCTAAAAGGGTACGGAGTATGACAAATTCTTGTAAGTTCTTATGATGAAAATGAAGTCTTTAATTTAACTTTAGTGGACTAGTGAAGTTTGGTTCCAATTGTAAGTAAGGAACTAGCGAAGTTTGCTCCCAATTGTAAGTAAGGAACTTCTTTTTATTGTTATTAAAAAATTGACGTGTGTTTTGTTTTGTTCTCGACTTCGTAATCGAATTAGAGTACTGGAAACTATCCATTAAACAAAAGATTGTTTTTTAAAAATGTTTTGGGAAGGGAACTAAAATTAGATTGGAAGTTGGTTGTGTTGTTCTTTAGATAACTTGGAACGAAATTGGGGGGAGTGATCGCTACAGGGACAAGATGCTTGTACAACTGGACCAGGAAAGTCTTGATATTTAACGCAAGAAAGTGGATATGAGCAGAAAGTATAAAGCTGATCTACATCAGGCATTAGCTCAGATTGAAGCTGAAATCACCACCCTTCTTTCTTCTCTTGGTGAAATGCCTCCTTTCCAAAGGTTTGTACATTCTCTTTTTGTCTCATTTTGTTGTGGGTGTTATTTACTTGCAGTCATTCTTTTCCAAATTAATTATTGCCATCTTATCCAAATTGGAAGAAAAGGAGCGTTGGTAAAATTTACAACTTAAACTTTACGCTATAGTTGTTTTCACGCAAGTTCACTATCGTATGAACAAACATTTTTGATGATTGAATCCCTTTTGTACTCTTCTACAAGGGAAAAGGAACTCTTAAGCAACAAGTGTCTACGGTTAAACTTGTTGTTGAGGAATTGAGGAAAAAGAAGGAAGAAAGAGTCAAAGAATTCTATGAACATCCTCTAAGTCAGTAAGATGAAGGCATTGACCTTCAAGAGGCAGAATGAACTTGAAGAAATCTACAGAGCAGTTCACGTGGATGTTGATAGTGATTTAGCAAGGGAGATTCTCATTAACCTCATAGAACCTGGTCTGTTCGCTAGTCTATTTCCATCTTTCGAGTGCTTGACTGGTGAAAGGAATTTACATGCTAACTGTTAGCAATGGAGGTTCCGGGGCCTCTGGTATCCTCAACGCTCTTTTTCTGTAGAAAGACTTTTTTACGTTTTTTTTTAATCTTTGTTTCTTCTCCTTGTTAAGTGACTGTTTCACTACCAGAGTTTAAGTTATTGTGTGAGGTCAACTTAATTAGTTTTATATATTCACTAACACACCCCCTCAAGTGAAAGCCTTTTGGGCTTGAAACTTGCACAGACTCACTCTACCTTGTGCTGAATAATAGGTGAGTGGTAGAATTTGAACTCACGGCCACATGATCACAAAGGCTTTGATACCATATTATGTGACCGTTTTACTACAAGAGCTTAAGCTTGTGTGAGATCAACTTATTTAGTTTTATATATTCACTAACACTCTCCACTCTTCGGGTCCTTCCCTTTTCTACCCAAGGTTACATGTTACATGATCCTTTTGTGATTCAATAACAGTTAGGGTAGTGTTCATGTGGAACATGTATCGGAACAACAGAAGCGGGTTTCCGGTTGTTTCTTTTTAATCATTTGACAGTGAGTTTTTATTGCTTCTGTTGTTTTGTCTTGAAGTTTCATTACCTACACCGTTGTGTAATTTGATGAAGATTTTAAATGTGCCATTTAAGAACACTTGGGGTGTAGAATTATGCTACCCATACTTCTTTCTCCCTTCTAAATCATGCACCAATTTGTTTTTCTTTCAAAGTTTTTGAAACAGTTTCCTTTAGTAGTGATATTACTTGTTTATAACTTGAACTGTGCTTTGACAGGTAACACAAATATGTCTGATCTACTCTCCAGCATGGACGATTAAATTGCAAAAGCAAAAGAGCATGCTTTAAATAGGAAGGATATTTTGGATAAAGCAGAGAAATGGAAATGCGCATCAGAGGAAGAGAAGGGGCTTGATGACTGTGAAAGAGTAAGTGCTTTGAAGAAAATCAATTAGTAGTTGCTGTAAACAATGGCCTAGAGGAAATAATTTGTGCTGTTTCTAACTATAAGCTCGTGGAGCTAGGATCTTTTGTTCATTTTATCATATCCTATAAATCTCAGCCATCCATTTGTTCGAGAAGACAACAACATGTTGATAGAAGAAAGGCCATCGGTGATCAGCCAAGTTAAACATTCAAGTGGACTAA
>JAOQMQ010000003.1:3821610-3840054 GCA_027563845.1 Erythroxylum subrotundum
AGACAAACCTCGAGACGAACCTGTTGGGGAAGAAGGGCCGTGTGCGAGAGTCAACGTGCGCCGGTTGTGGGTCGACAAAAAGAGGACTGGTGGAGTCGACAGTTGAGGGAGACGCAGGTGAGCTGGAGGAAATGCGAGAGAGGCAGGGGCTATTTCGACAACGCCTGACCTAATGTTTCGGAGACAGAGACAGAGTTTCCCCTGTCCTCCACTTTCGCGATAGACAACAATTCTTGTCTCTGTCTCCCAAAGACAGATGACAAAAATCCGGAGACACGAACCAAACAGTTGGGAGTGACAGAATTTTATTGTCCTGTGCTCTGTCTCCGGTGACGAGGACAGCAACCAAACGGGGTGTAAACAGTGTCAAAAAATGAATAACTAAGTGCCTAGAAAATAGCAAGATAAAATAATCACGATTTTCATGACTAACACACACCTTCCTTTTCAACATGTGGTATCATATTTTAAATTTTTCGTAACAGCTTTGTGAGTTAACAATTAACTCACTCTTTTGTACTACTGACTCTCCCCAAATTTAGCAACCTGTGTAAACTCTTATTAATGCAAAATTTGTAATAAATTATATGCAACCTGTGTAAAGCGCAAACTCATATTATATTAAAGTTAGTCTCATGTTACGAGGAACAAAAATACTTGTGCAAAAGTAAATGAAATCACCTGTGTCACTTGTGCTGCTCCAATTCTGTTCCAGTCTATCTCATTCACATATTTATGTGGGTCTCACATAAATGTGTTGATAAGATAAATTGGAATAGAGTTGAAATAGCACAAGTGGCACAGGTGATCACGTCCCTTGCAAAAGATGCATATGATATTGTAAACTCTCCATTGGTCTTCACGAAACAGCACGGGAGAGAAGATTTTTTTGAAGTTCTGTCTACACTGGAATTTGTATCACCGATGCTATATTAAAAAAGACAACACATTACTGTAAGTTAGTGTTGTATTTATTACATAGTTCCCTGCTTCCTGATTTCCATCTATGTGGATTTATCATTAAGTGAAAGACGACTAACTCCAGAAGTTTGGTTTAATATTTAGATAAGCCTATTCTTTACATCAACTATGTCTAACCCATTGCCATGTCTACACTGCACGAGAAGACAAGACTCACATGTCATGCTGGAAAGAGTTGACCTCTATCATCTTACGATGAAGATTAGGAGATAACAATCGTATCATTATTAATTTTATATTGCAAGCTGTTTGTCGAATTTCTGATATAAATAGGGTGTTGTGCACAAAGCTAGTTACCACCAACTAGCTCAGAAGTTTTGGTGGAAGAGATGGTAATGAAGGCCACTTTGTTGACTGCTCTCATATGGCTTGTGACATCCATAGCCATGTCTGCAACTGCCACAGCAGGCGCTCGTCTGAAATTCAATGAGAATTTAGAATCCATACGTGGTAATAATCCTGCAAGTTTTACTGCTGTTATTGTATCGTAACACCTCTTTGGTTAACAATGGATTCCATAAAGTGAATGCTCAGGTTGCATCTAACAAGTTCAGCTGCTGGATAATGTAGGTTGTAGTTGTTGTCAGTTCACTGGGACGCCGGAAAACCCAATATGTGGGAAAGTTTGCTGCTTTTATGGCTGTAATTGTTGAAGATTCAGTATGATGTTACTGCGGCTCCATCTTTGGTGTTTATCTTCAAGCTCGCTAAATGAAATTGATAATGGCTTCACCTAATATTTGTTGGAGAATAATTGAAAGTTGTTTAAAATGTGGTCCTATTTTTACTGACTTTGTTATTCTATTAGTTTATTTGGTCAAGACAGTTTATGTTAGTGGAATTGTAGGCTTAGGTTATTATGTATTTATCTCATAAATTTGTTTGCTTGTAAGCCTATATATAGGCATATTTGTTTCATTTTTTTTATATAAGTATTAAAATGATAAAAATAAAGCCTAAATATTAAGAATATTATCTATCTGTTTTCTACTATTTTTTTGTTAATTTCTTATTCTAAAACCTAACAGTATGCAAGACATAGGAAGTTTCCTAGTAATTTTTTTATGTTGCTTGTTTATGAATGTTTCAGATACAATATACTCCGTGTTAAGAATCAGGACATGATCCAGTTTAGGCTGCAGTGAAATAATTACGAAAATTTTTCTTATTTTGATTTCCTATAAAATGATTAATAATTAGATCATAATAAAGTATGAATCTTTTATACCTTATTTCGAAGCTTAATCATATTCTTGTCATATCCTTCAAACCATTTTCAAAATTAGTCTATCTCAATCACAATAGCCGAATAAGTATCCGACCTCCAACGATATCCATATTACAAGTTGAAAGAATTTTGTAACTCTTACAAAAAGGGTTAAGCAAGAAGTATTAGTTTAATTAGAACTTAAGCATATTTATAATAGATTTTGGATATTTTAGTAACTTAATTGAAAGTAAATTCTAATTTCAATTAAACTTTAATTAGAATTACAAATAATTCTAATTAAATATCAATTATGCCCAATTAAGATTCAATATCTCATATTGATTCTTTTTTATTAAATATCTCATATTATTGAAAAAGTTTCTCAAACTTTATAATCAAGTCTAACTTTATTAAAATATCGTTGCTCTCTTCAACCCATTCTTTATGTGAGACTTATTAGGTTCTCAAATATGTTGGCAATGAATAATAACCCTAAATTATATTTAGGATTAGATAAATTAAACTCTTTTAATGTATCTTTAATTCTTTAATTAAACATCTTACATCCATAAATCAAGATTGGGGTCTAGTAACATATCTGACCACCCAAATATTTAGGAATATCAAAGTAGTTTTGACTAATCTTTCCATTCATAATTTTTTTGTATAATTCAATCATTTCATTATATAATATTTTGATTAGACATAAAACATGAAATTAATGTCTACTCTATTTTGATTCCAATCATATTAGTTCATGACTTTTAGCTATTGATTCAATTAATAACATTTGTAAATTATTTACAAAGCATCATTCCACGTTGTCCAAGGATTTCTTGAATCAATACTAATCGAGAACAACAAAACATTCTCTCTAATTACTTTAAGGTAATGAAATCTATCTTGATCACTCGATTATCTCCATATAGTTTGTGCTATATGTAATGACTGTCGACTAAACTACTTATGATTAGAATAAGTCATAAGTAGTATCAAAATATAATAATCATTATACGAGATAACTTTAGAGACCTTAAGTCAAATGATCATTTATACAATCATCACTATGAGAATTTTCATAAACATATAGTAATGTTCCAAATAAAATTTTCATATGCGGTCAATTCAATGAACTTTTTCTCTAACATTCACATGTTTGTTTAAATATTTACATACTTTTGCCTATGGGATCGATTGCTTCCATCATAAGGAAAATATAACATGTACTAGTATTTTATGTTCTATTAATGTCCAGTCTTCATAGAATAATAATTAGAAACAATTTAGGGATAATACATAAATTGAATATGAATCTCATAATTATAATCGCATCATAATTTTATTTGCAATGTATAATTATCTCATGGACTTTATCACATACATCTAGTTATATACAAGATAAAGAATTTCTTTATATTATTTTTGTCACTTAACTACAACCAACTGATTGACTATAGGGCATAAACCACTACTTCATGTTTCCTATCAACAATAAAGCATTATCTTTCAATGAATGCTTAAAGCATATAATAATGGCATCAAACTTTTATCAGCATAAGTTCTTATTGCGAATTCTTCAATTAATTAAACATGACTTCTTGTCTTCAGTAATGATGAATGTAAGATAAGTTTTGAGAAGGAAAACAAATGTTTTTTTTTTTTTCTGATGACTAAATATGGATTTAAATCTTATCAAGTCTAGTTTTAAATAGTGCAAGATTCACGTTCATTAGAGTTTTTTTTAAAATAAAGTTATAGCTATTTAATTAAAGGCAACTTATTTATAAAGTTTGTAGTTTAAAATTCTATGTTGTACATTTCTTTTGATTAATAATTGATATTTAACCTATAAAAAGACTTGTAATTAGTTGTTATGAGACGGTGATAAAGAAGTGAAAATATAGAAATAAAAGTTTTTCAATTAAGTGTTTTTCTTCTTCCTCTATAATTGCCAACAAATTCACATCAAGCTTTGCTCAAATGATGACCAAAACTAATATCACCTTCCGATACTCACAATTAACCAAAACAAACTATGATCGATGGGTGTCACGCATGCAGGCCATAATTGGATCTCATGGCTTATGGGACCTTGTTGAGAAAGGATATGAAGATCACGCAGGTGGGGATGCTACAATCATGGTTGAACTAGAAGCTTGGTAGCGAGCAAAGAAGAAAAATCAAAGTGCACTCTCAATTATTCATCAAGGGATGTATGATGACATGTTTGAGAAGATAGCCAATGTGATAATAGTCACAGATGCTTGGGAAATTTTAAAGACTCCCGTGATTGGAGTTGATAGGGTGACGAAGGTGCAGCTCCAAACTCTAAAGGTTGAGTTGGAGTCTATTTTGATGAAGGATAATGAGTTCATAACATATTATTTTACTCAAGTATTATCGGTGGTGAATCAAATGAAGTGGCTCAATGAAAATATGGAAGATGTATGAGTCATAGAGAAGATTTTTGTTGGATGCATTTTCTTATTAGAATGAATGACATTTTTTTCCTTAATTTCTGGATCAATCATTAGGTTTTATACATATTTTCTTGCTAAATTGTTTAGTTTATTTTAATTTACATTTATAATTGTTCTTGTTTAATTCGTAAAAAATACACTTATTTTTAATTGAAAAAAACCACAATAGCTATTAAATGGAGGAAGGAGAGTCCCGGGTAAAACGAGTTTTAAATTGAATGGATGAGCTTAATTGTCACATCACAAAAGCAACAGGTGGAGGCACGAAAATCATGCAGCAAGAGAGGACAACGGCACACGAAAGAGGCAGCTCCAGCAGACCACGCCTGCACACCACAAAAGCAAACAAAAACAACCAACTGGAGGAGCTGAAAAACGTCCAAGACGCCAAAGTAGAAAACACACATTACTCATGCAGCACAAGAGGAGGCTCCACCTAGGCTGACCCACGCCAAAGCAAAAAGTGGATAGCTAACGTCAAAGAGGACTGGAGCAATTAAATTGTCAAATCATATAGGAAGAAAATGAAGACCACGCATGCAGACAAGAGGAGAACACAGCAAGAAAAATCACGCACCAAGGCAACCAAAAGCATGCAAGCTCCATGACCCACCACTAAGGGGCATTACAGAGACTTCAACGCAGTTGTGGGAGAAGGGGAAAGAGAGTGTGTGACCCACAAAAGAAAAAAAATGAAAATCACGTTCAGAGGGGAGCAGAACTTACACAAAAAGCTCCAGGAAAATTGAGACTCTACTAACGTTACAGCCAAAAAAAAGGAAGATACTCTCCATTTTACAAAGCTCCAGCACTCACGCTAGAGGGATTACTCACAAACCCTTTCCACTAATAATCGAAGCAGCTGTTGGCAACAAATGAGGGAAACAACTGGTGGAGATAAGAACTAAAGGAGGAGGACAGCTGGAGGGGTAACGAGAGAACACTACTCCATCACTCAAGAGACAGCTCTCACATACACTCTCGATACATACGTTGAAGTTGGTGATATAGAGTGGAACGTGAGGCAGTTAGAGGGGAATTTTAAAAATTACATTAGCTGGAGGAGAAAAGAACAACGTTGCAACTGACAACGTGAGCTGCTTGTGAAGAAAGCAGGAGGTGGAGCAGCCACGTTGAAGGAGAAGTTGAAGCAGCTGTGTAGAAACCAAACAATGAAGCAAGTGGTAGCATAAAAAGAAGAAGACACGTTGAGCTGGCTGAAGCACGCACCAGGGATGCACCAGCTGGGGACGCGAGGGGAGTAAATCAACAGGAGTGAAGGCTGATTATCTAAGACACAACACACGCACCACACGAACGATGCAAACGCCAACAGGGAGCTACAGTGTGTGAACTGAAGGGAGCTACAGGAGACACACAAAAACGATGCATCATCAATGGAGGCACATAGTAGCTGGGAAGAGACGCACACACAAAGGAGGACGTAGAGAGGAAGATCCTAAACCCCATTGTCCTTAATTTTATATCTGGTTTTTCTCTTTCTATGTTGATTGCTGACTGTGATTTATGTGGTTTTCATTCTACCATGAATGAGTAGCTTCCTCGAAGCTTCAAGGTTGGGGCAGAAACTTTTAGCTAATTTTTATGGAGTAAATCTTGGTTGATTTATGAGTATGAGTTTCATGGTTTGATTTCTCTGTTTTAATATTAATTTTGCTGGTATTGTATTTGGCCAACCATTACTTGACATTAGTTGTTAATTGAAGAACTAATAGGTGAAAATTGAAAACGGAACTCTAAACAAGGAACTTATAAATTTTAGATTTAGACATAAACTGAATTTATGAGAGAAAACCAGGTTAGCAAAGAACTTAATAGGTTATGCTTGATTGCTAGGCTACAATAGTAGACTAGGATTATTGCGTAATACTCCTTTGATACCTTGAAAAAGGATTTACGAAACTCTAGGCTCAATCATCTATCAACCAAAAATTCGCCGAATAAATTGATCCAGGTAAAGTCCATAGAAAACGCTAAAAGTTGAACCATCCTTGAAGCTTACCACATTCTATTCGGAGTAACCCCTAGAAATATTCGTTTAGCTTTGATTTTTGTTATTTTTTATATTTAAATTTCTGAATTTAATCCCCCAATCCTACACAACTGCTTAGTCCAATTAGTTGAGTGATCCAAACCTAGTACTTACACAATTACTCCCTGTGGGACGATATTATACTATACTACTTGAGACCTATGAACTTGCAGAATTGCATCAATTTTACACTTTCTCATCGTGAAGTTCAATCAAGTGGTAATGGCAATTGAAGAATCAAAAGACATAGAGTCCATGACCATCAACCAGTTAAATGGATCATTGTTAGCACTTGAAGAAAGAATGAAAAGGACCTAACAAGAGTCGATGTAGAAGAATGAAGAGGACCTAACAAGAGTCGGTGTAGTAATTTTTGCAAACAAAATTTGTCTTTAATTATAAGGGAAATGAAAAAAGAGAAAGAGGTCGACGTAGTAAGAGAGGTTGAGGTTATAGTAGAGGTCATGGTCACGGTCAAGGAAAAGGTGAGCAAATTTCATTTCATGATGGCGGAAATGGTAGTTCTAAAAAATGTTGTGGATGAGGAAGAAATAGTAATTGGAGAAAGGATAAAACTCAAGTAGATTGCTATACATGTGAGAAGAATAATCACTATTCTTGGGAATATCAAACTAAGATTTGTGAAAAGGAGACAAACTTTATCAAACACAAGGAGGTAGAAGGTAGTACTCTTTTGTTTTCTCAAAAGGAAGGCTCTATAGAAAAAAACATCATGTGATATCTCTATATCATGTTCGTTTTGAAGATGATACAAAGGTAGAGATTAAGGGAAAAGGTTCAGTGATTTTAGTCACAAAGGATGGAGATCATAAACTTCTCCATAATGTCTACCACATCTCGAAAATGAAGAGCAATATTTTATGCATCGACCAACTTTTAGAGAGCGGGCACAAAGTAAAAATGGAGAAACAATAACCTATTTTTATATTATATAATATGATTGCCGCACTAAATTTAGAGAACTTATCCTAAGTTGTTTGATACGTAGACATACTCCAATGATCAAATTCAAGCTCCTTGTTGAAAAAGAAAATGGATACAAAATTAAAGCTCTAAGAGCCAATAGAGGTGGAGAGTGAATTCAAGGTCTTTTGTGAGAAAAATGATATTCAACGATTTATGACGGTCCCAAGAGCACCACAAAAAATGGGATTCTAGAGAAAAAGAATAGGACAATTATTAACATGACGAGGACGATGCTAAAAAGTTAGAATATGCCTAAGGATTTTTAGGCTAATGTAGTTGTATGTGTTGTTTATCTCTCGAACCATTCACATACGAGGATTTTGGAGATAATAACCCCTAAAAAAGTATGGAGTGGATGAAAGCCAAGTGTTAGGCACTTAATAATTTTCAGATCTATTGGTATGTTCATGTATTGGAATAAGAAAGGACAAAACTTGACAATAGCAACAAGAACATGGTGTTTATTGGCTATGGTGAGAAATCTAAAGGGTACAAATATTTCGACCCCATTTATAAGAAAGTTGTGATTAGCAGAGATGTGAAGTTTGAGGAAGATGATCTTGGGATTGGAATGTTCAAGAAGAAGAGACATATAGTTTTCTTTCATAGTTGGGAGAAGACGAGAATGAGTATCAAGAAACTGAAGGTGAAAGTTCAACTCCTTCCACACCAACTTCTTCCTTAACAAGCTCAAGCGAACAACCTTAAAGATTTCGAAGCATATGAGATCTCTATAATGCTACCGAAAGAATAGATGGTGAATTTTTTTTTGGTTGCTCATGATGAATTTTTGAATTTTGAAGAGGTTGTTAAAGACAAGAAATGGATGTAAGCTATGGATGAAGTAATTAATTTCATTGAGAAAAATGACACTTGAGAGTTTATCACACTTCCAAGTGGTCATCAAGCAATTGAGTTTAAATGTGTTTATAAGTTAAAGAAAAATGTAAAAGGAGAAATTGATAGGTACAAGGCGAGATTAGTTGCAAAGGGGTATAAACAAAAGCATGGTGTGAGTTATGAAGAAGTAACTGCTCCCATTGCTCGTTTAGAGCCAATACAGAAACAGAAATGGTTTATATCTTTCACAGAAACAATACATTGAAGATCTTCTTGCCAGAACAAATATGTCGTCATGCAAGCCTACCTCGACACCAATCACTCCAACAACCAAGTTGTCTCCACAGAATGACACACCATTTGAACTTTCAAAGCTTTACCGAAGTATCATTGGAGCTCTTCGATATCTATGCAATACAAGACCAGACATCAGCTTCGCAGTCAACAAATTAAGCCAATTTTTACTAAATCCTCTAAACACACACTGAATTGCATGTAAAAGGGTTTTACGTTACCTGAAAGGAACCTCAAATCTAGGACTGCTCTTTCAACCATCATCGTCGCCTCTTGATCTCTATGCCTACAACGACTCTGACTGGGCTAGCTCCCCCAATGATCGTAAGTCAACAATAGGAGGAAGTGTATTCCTAGGGAGAAACCTAATTTTCTGGATCTTTAAGAAACAAACGATAGGAGCACGGTCCAGCACAGAGGCTGAATACCAAGCCCTATCTCAGGTATCGACTGAACTCATCTATCTTACATCTCTACTATCTAAGTTAGGGTTTTCTCTCACTCACAAACTCATTCTATGAAGCGACAATAGCTCGATCCCTAACTCAAAACCCTCTCTTTCACTCAAGAAACAAAACACATCAAAGTAGACATACACTTCATAAGAGACAATGTGGAGAAAGGAGAAATAAAAATCAGATATGTCAATACCGACGATCAGCTCATCGACATCCTCACTAAACCCCTAAGTTCGACAAGGTTTCAACTTCTAACCACCAAACTGAACCTAGTTCGAAACCCTAGGTTCAGCTCGAGTGGGGGTATTAACGGAAAAGAATCGAGAGAGGAAAGATAAATACTACAGACAATAAAGAAGGACATCACAAGGACACTACAGACAACAAACAACGCAAGACACATCTTCACATGAGGGGACATAAGGGCACAATAGACTTTTTGCAGTAGCTAGCTAGACTAGTACAAGTTGTTGTAACAGAACAAATCCTAACTCTCTATTTTATTATGTCCTTTCTATCAAGTATATGGTCAAGATTAATTCAACAAATGTATAAATATGCATTTGAGCAAATAATAAAAATAGCACAAAAATTCCAGTCATATACCTTTTCTTACAATTAGCTTAAGAGACTGGAGAAGAAAGAAGATCCGCAGGTGAGTGGTCTGTCAGTAATCATGTAATATACTTCAAATCTTGGCCACCATTAGACCAAGTTCCTTCCAATCTTGGCCACCATTAGACCAAGTTCCTTCGGAAGATTAAGAATATTAAGCTAACCGAAATACATGGTTCTTTTGCGGATTCTACTGTAATGACGCTCTTCTAAATGATCCCAAGAGTGGCCAGCTCTTGCAGGTGATTCTTCTTATGCACTTTCTGTTGTCTTCTGCTTTTCCTTTTTCTTGTTCTTCTGTTTCTGTTCCTTCTAGTGTAATCACCAAGTTTCGGATGGATTCCTTACTTACAGGTGACTACTCCGCGATTGGGGTATAAATTCTTTTTCGTTTGTTCGCCCTTACGTGCTTTTATATTACTTTAACTTTTGGAAAGGATGCTCTGGTGTTCCTGCATATCATTACATTGGAGTATATGGTTATGCATTACATTTGAGTTGCGGAAGTTAAAAAGTTAGTCCCATATGAAAGACCTGACAAATAAGTGTTTGCCTGTTCCGTGATCCTAAGCAACATTGGTCGGTATCCATTTCATTCATTTTGGCCTAAATAGCTTATTGTTTCTCGTGTACTTAAAAAGTTTTTCATATATAGTGGTTTCAATTAGGATGAAATAATATAGGTATTCGACATATACTAGACTTGGATCATCTGTCAGATGCACGCTGTCAAGGTGGATTGGGTGGTCAGTATACGAGGAACAGCGAGGTATTTGCATTCTTTGAAATCCTAATGTTTTGAATGTACAAAATATATAGTATCGTTTTCTTTTCAATGTGCTAATGGTAATCTCTTAGTATCTGGAATCTTATTGTTTGCATGAGTTATGCACTTTGCTATTATGTATTTTAACATTCTATATACATAGAAATTACTGGAGGTCATCATTATAAATTTTCTTAGCCCCCTGTATTTGGGACGGAAACTTCAAACAAAAATTATGACATTAAAATGACAAAATCTTAAAATGTCCTGACATCAGAGAAAATTTGTCTGCAAACAAACAGTTGATCATAATTTAAACACACCAATCAACATACCAGACTTCATCTGGTATATCCCATGAACAAGAACACAGAAGCATGAAACTGACAAAATAACCCATAAAACAGTTGAAGTTTCTTATTTGTAAGGTATCAGTAGGACAGAGTTGAAGTATATGCTTAAAACGCTGTTGGAGAATTTGGAGCTGATAATAGAGCTGGGATTGAGGGGACTTTGCACAGAATATCTGCAGTCAAGAGTAGGAAAGGCTTTGACTTGCCGAGTTGGCAGGGCTGTCAGTGGTCACTTGTGGACTTTGTTTCACCAGAATCCAATTCCTCATAAAAAACTATTTGTGCAAGAAGTATACAACTCCTACCCACTTGAGGTAGGAGACCACCCCGCACAAGTTGTCAAGGCGCCACCATAACATTAGAACGAAAAAAGGAAAAAGGAAAAACGAAATAGGCCTTCCTTTTAATTTTAAATTTTTTTTTGGAAAAATTCCTGATTACCACTAATAAGATAACCTATCTCAATTTTTAAACTCGACTATAATAAATTAAAATCAACTTAAATTAACAATTTAATATAATTATAATAAATTATTAATTTAATTTAGATTTAATAAGTTTGGTTCGAATTTAATAATTAAGTTAACCAACCAGTCAACAACGGCAGGCATGAATGTCCAAAGAAACCATCTCATTGCACGCGAAGGATAGACTCACGTATCATCCTGGGAATGACTTGAGCTTGGTACTCATGATATGAAGAAGATAAATTAGGAGATAAAGATCATGCATGTTGTACTTCCTATTTTTTCATTGACAAGTTGTTTGTAGAATTTCTAGTATAAATAGGTTGTGTGAGCCAAGGCTAGTCACCACCAGCTAGTTAATACCATCCCTTGAATTTGTGCAGGAAGAGATGGTGAAAAAGGCCAGTTTGTTGATTGCTCTCACAGGCTACTTGTGGTGGCATCCGTAGCCATATCTGCAAGTGCCACAGCAGGCTTTCGTCTGAAATTCATTGAGGATTTAGTTTATCCCCAAGCTGGTAAGTAACCATGCACACATCAACAATGGTTTCCACAATCCGAATGGTCATTTTGCATTTAACCATTTCAACGGTTTGATATGTGCTGGTTGTCGTTGCTGTTACTTCACTGGGAGGATACCGTACTTGAGATGTGGGAAAGTCTGCTGTGAGGATGGTTGCTGTTGAAGGTTCAGTATGATGTTGCTATGGCACCGTCTTTGGTGTTTTATCTTCAATGTTGCTTATCCCTGAACAAATAAATTAATAGTGACTTCACTAGTATGCAAGATACAGGAAGCTTCATAGAAATCTTTTCTGCTTCTTGTTTATGGATGTTTCACATCCCATGTACCTCACATTTCCTATCAAAAATAAAGCATTGACCTTCAATGACTGGTTAAAGCATAGAACAATAGCAGCAAAGTTCTACAGATTTCAAGTTTCTTTTCCCACAGAAATGGTGATTGCTTTTCAATATTTCATCATACATTCCTAGTGATCATGGCAGTTTAGGACAAAAGAGTCAGAAATGCAAGGATCAAACTTGGAAGTGAATAAATTATATGCAACTTGTATGAGCATAAACTCATATCATATGAACCTGAGATTCTAAGTTACAAGGAAAAAGACATACTTGTGCATCTGATATTGCGAACTCAACATTGGTCTTGACAAAAGATTACTGCAAGTAAATGCAGCATCCATTACATAGTTACCTGCCAAAACATTTAGTTATATATTCTGAACATTTGTTCCATTTCCTGATTGCATCTGGGTGTATTTATCAAGAAGTAAAAGAGGACTAACTATATTCAGATGAGTATACTGTGCACAACATCAAACGTGGGAGCCATTGAATCGAACAAGTGAAGAATGGCAGCAATAGCTGTCCAGAGAAACCCTTTCACTGCACGAGAATACAAGACTCACATGTCATGCTGGAAAGACTTCAACTCTACCGTCGTACGAAGAAGATTAAGAGATTAAAATCATATCATAATTATTTCTATATTTCAAGTTGTTTGTAGAATTTCTGATATAAATAGGATGTTGTGCACAAGGCTAGTCACCATCAACTAGATAATATTAACCTCCAACTTTTGCTGGAAGGGATGGTGAGAAACGTCACATTGTTGACTGCTCTCATATGGCTTCTTATGGTAGCATCCATAGCAATGTCTGCAAGTGCCACAGCAGGCCCTCATCTGAAACTCACTTGAGAATATAGAATTTCTAACTTGTAATAATCCTGTAAGTTTTACTGCTGTTATTGTATCATAATATGCATTTGACAAATTCAACTGTCAGATGTATGCAAGTTGTTGCTGTTACTTCGTCAGGATGGTGGAAACCCCAAGATGAGAGAGTTTGCTGCAGTGATGGCTGTAATTGCTGCTATTCAATATGATGTTGCCACGGCTCCATCTTTCATGTTTATCTTCAAGCTCACCAAGTGAAATTAATAATGGCTTCACCTAGTATGCAAGACACACGAAGTTTCCAAGTAATATTTTTCTGCTGCTTGTTTATGAATGTTTCAGATACCAAGTACTTCATGTTTCCTATCAACAATAAAGCATTGACCTTCAATGAATGCTTAAAGCATAGGATAATGGTAGTAAAGTTCTATCAGCACAACTTTTTCCCAGAACTGGTAATTGCTATTCAGTGTTTAGATTCCTACATATCATGGCAACTTGAGGGCAAAGTATGAGTGTGGGATATCATTCGAGACATATAAATGATTCGTAAATATGAAAGTAAACATGTTAAATATGATTTCTAGACGGGATAATCCTGTACAATAAGTTTACTTCTGGCTTTTGTAAAATATTATCACATACAAGTAGAATAATTTCGTTTTGAACAATGCTAAATGTCTATACTACCCAATGACCTAGGCTTAATGCTAATAGTTTCAGAAGTAGGGACCATTGAAAAACCCACTTGATGAAACTTCTTCTCACATTAGGAAGACCCAGGTGCCCCAAAAAACCAAAACCCACATGATGAACCACAGACAAGATGCTCTACAACATGCTGAATTTTTATCAGTAACACCAACAAGAAACCTGCATTCACCAACTGACGGGTCTAGGAAAGTCACCATTCCAAGACCGTCAAAATCACAGCTGCGCTCATTTTGCATCTGCAGCTGATAGTAACTGTTAAATGCATAAGAGATATTTCCTTTTTCCCCAATTTCATTGCACGATCCACCATAGTTGAGGGTTGTGCAATCTGCAACACTACACGCAACTCGCATGTGGTTCGCCACAGCTGACAAATCCTTGGAGGGGTCTGCCACACACCATCTGGCTGGAAGATACTCAACGTTCTTGGCATTCTTCAGTACTTTGCTGCCCGAACCAAGGTTAAGTGGGTATTTAGCCTGGCCATCAAAGGAGAAGATCCCCCAATGCCTTTCAAAGTTTCCTGGAAGTACACTCTTTGCCCCTTCATCAAGAAGGCTAAAGAGATAAATGTCCATGGGTGGGACTCCTGGTCTCAGAGGAGTCCCTTTGTTACTTAGAACATGATTTATAAGACCCTGGTTGAAAAACCTTGCTGCTGTAAGGTTTGCTCCAATGGCTCCATCAGTTGGCCAACCCACCTCCCCAATAACAATGGGCATCTGACCATATCCAAGTTTACTTAGGGCTGCAACTAAAGTGTCAAAGTTCCCATCAAATGCATTAGAGTAAACGTTAGATCCATCAGTTACAGCATGAGTCGTCCCCTCAAAGAATGCATAATCCTGCGGGAAATCCGAGTTTTCATAAAGGCTGAGAAATGGATAGATATTTACGACAAAAGGTGCGCCATTTGAGTTGAGGAAGGAAACTAGTTGAGTCATGATTTGAGTTAGTTCAGGTCGGAATGCTCCTTGAGAAGGAAGGGACGATTCATAGGCATCAGCATTGCACGGGACTACAAGCTTTACGTAACCAGCAAGATTTGTTTTAGTCAAAGACTGTTGCAGATTGAGAAGAGCAGGCATGATATATGATTGAAATTGACCCGAGTAACTTTGAAGGAAGGGTTCATTTCCCACAGCAATATACCTGAAATCATATAAAAGTGACATTCAGATAGGTCTATTGAACTCTTGGAACATGTAGAACATAAACAAGAGCATCTCAAATTCTAATATACAGAAATCAAAGTCTGAAGCATTTACTTATTGAGATCATGAATCTGTGACTTAACCTCCCAAAACACTGGAAGTATATCCACAAGGACAATTCTATTCTCTCAAAACATGACTTTGTAATTCTACGAGGCACAATGAGAAACAAAGCTCATTCATTTAAGCCACCACAATTCCAGATGACGGACGATTAAAAGCCTTGGGAAATTATGTTCTTGAGGGGGAAAAAAGTGGAAACTAGGTTAAAATAAAGGTCGCTTATGTACAGACTGACTAAACACAAAATCAGCGCATTTTTTCGTAATATTTGTAAGTTATTAGATGATATCTTCATTGCATAATTTTTAGAAATTGGGCAGACGCCAAATACCATCAAATGAGTGGTGATGACTAGAACCTAGGACAATGAGCTGTGCAAGCAACTTGCTTTCTTGCAATAGGAAGTCCAGCATAACCACCCACAGCCTTCACAGACAAGAATGTTTGTTGAAGAGGAACTAGGACACACCTCAGCTGGATAGGCCTATTAGACATTCACACTGAGGGCATCCTATCAAAACAGAGTTTATCAAACACAAACACATATTCTATCACCAAAAATATAAACACTTGTTTTGAGCTAAGATTAACTAAAGAAATGTCTAAACAGGTTAATGATGAATATAGCATAACTAATCAGACTATTGGATTGGACACAAACCGTTTAAATGTGTGTTAGGTTATTTTATTCTTGTGGTATCCTGTTAAGGATGATTAACAGATAGTAGCAACTAAGTAAAAAGCTAAATTTTAAAAGTTTAACCAAGTCTCCTAACTTCTATCTGATCCAAATTGGTAACCGTCTGCAACATTTAACTTGAAGTTAACCTAACATCTTTACAGTTTGGAAGGTGTAATTTTCCAGAAATTTCTGACATTGCCAATAAGTGAAGACGTATTCCTATATATGCCGCCAGGGGTGGTTGAGTTGCTGGAGTGGCGGGGCATAGGGTCAAAAAGTCCTGTATTCAATTCGCGGAGTACCCAATTGGCATGATTTACAAGCTATTGTGTCAATTCCAAAAAAAAAAGTATTCCTACGTATGCTCTCCCTGATAAAGGAGAAAACTTTGAAAACCAGTGGGTTTAATACCCTCTTTGGATACTAACAAAGAAATCCATTTTTTTTCTTTTTCTTAATGCAAATGACAAGGACCCTCAATAGGAATAGAAAATCTCATTCGGAAGAAGAGGAGTGGACTCTAGTAGGTTTCTACTGGCAAAATATTACCAAATGCAGGAGAGGAAGCAAAAGTAAAGATTCTGCCTTTTACTTCTGTTTCCTAGCACGTATCAGCAATCGAATACACCGAACAAAAGTCCAATTCAATAAGAATGGAACAAGAAGATGAAGAAACTGAAGAAAGAACCTGATATCGACACCGCCCTTAACCACATATCTTGACACATTCTGGCGAACCCATAAATCGGAAGCAGCTGTGGAAGAGCTAAGAGTTGCCAACATTTCGTTGGGGATCCCAACCATGACCTGAATCCCACTCCCCACCAAAGATTGAAGCACATCTGGGTCTGCATCAAACAGCTTCACCTTCTCTATCTTATTATCTTTCATCAGATCCACCACTGTTGATGGTTTCAGTCTGTGGAATGACACAGACCCCCAGTTCACTCCTATTCCTGATTCTGCGACTAGAAAGGACCCAGATAGTATAATCGACATAAAGATTAGAACTTTCCTGAATCTCAGCATCTTATGTCTGCAAATGAAGTGCACCTTTCAATCTCAGTCAGTCAGATACCCACTGGTTCTCTTAGGGGGGTGGGGCAGTAAGTGGTAATGTTGAATTGGAGCAAGAAGAGCGAAGTGGCAATGCTGGTGGCGAGAGAGAGGTGGCAAATGCAGAGAGCCTGGTAAGTGCTAAATAGAACAACAGCAGCAAATGTAACTGCTAAAAGAAGCAAAGTTGTAAGAGAACAGACCCGCTGTTATGAAATTTTGCTCCAATGTCCCAAGTACCCTCCACAACCTTGGCACAGGTGTGAACAAATTTCCACCTATTCAAGATATTCTTTCCTATCTTTCATGGAATCTGTAATCAATTAGTATTTTTAATACTTCATTTTCATTCCAGGTGGTTACTAAAGATTGGATATTTTTTAAATTTTGATGAGGGACATTCTGACATGACATGTTAACCATCAAAACCTACTTATGTGTCTTCGACAACACTTAACCGATGGAACACTATGTTTAATTGCAAACCTTGTCGTTTAATGAAAATTAAATCAATGAATAATCGTAAGAGATGTCAGTAATGGCTACTTTAAGATGATGATAAGTAGATAACCGACTCCCACATGAAAATGGTCACCCCCTGTCTACTCCTCTCCACGTCCACAGGCCCACCACCAAGCTGTTATAACGTCTCCAATGCTTGATGAAACTCTCACCCTCTTTATTTGGAGACACCAACCATGGTTATGTCTGCTAATTGTCAATCTGTAATTCCCCTAAACTTTGTGTACGTCAATGTGGCATCTTTACATTTGTATGCTGCCTTATCTGGTTATTCCGTTGATAGTAACTTATAATTCGCATCCTCCATGTGAACATGCGCTTGAAATTCTGAACATAAAGGCAGGCTGTGCTAAGATTCTTATAAAAAAAAGAAGCTTAACTCTACTCAACCCAATTCATAGATAACAATAAAAGTTTAATTTTAATTTAATAAATTCGAGACATGCATAAATATTTAAACTTTGAAGTTTGCTCACCATTCAAACTTAAATTTTACAATTTGTTTATTATAAAATCTTTTAATTTTAAATTTTTTAAAATTCAATAAAAGTCTAATTAATACACAAAATCTAAAAAGGTCTAATAATCGAATTAAAGTCTAACTTATAAATTTATTTTGAACATAAAGCCAAATTGGCCACTGTATTACAAGGAGTTCAGATCCTCTGTTCAGTTTTATGGAGTCTTATTGTGTCCAGTGAATCTCAACCATTCATTTATGCAGACCCCACGTTAATTTATGTGAGGCCTACGTGGGACCCGCATAAATAAATGGTTGAGATTTACTGGACACAATAAGACACCATAAAACTGGACAGAGGATCTTGTTCCGTATTACAAGCCAAGTTCATGGGAGCATTAAGTTCAAGAAACTCTTCACTTTGCCTTCAGATCTTACATGTTGGATTCATCATCATGTCAATAAAAACAAATACAAACAGACAAATTTAGTGAAAATCCAAACAGTTGATGGCTATAGTTACTCTTTTA
>JAOQMQ010000003.1:3882859-3894015 GCA_027563845.1 Erythroxylum subrotundum
ACAAATCTCCACAATTTTCAAGAAACATCGAAAACTCATAATTCTTTTCTCAAAATTTCCTTAAAGCATAAATACTTTCATTACACAATATATATATAAAACACTGATTTTTTTTATTTCTTATTTCTAAATTCCACTGAAAATTCGGGGTCCAACAATCATTCCATACCCCTCCTTTTCATTTATTTCCACGCAATCATTAGAATTGTTCTTATTGTTCAAAACTTTCATCATGGAATGATATTACATATAAGTGAACCATAAAAAGTGAAAAAAATGTTATACTAGATAAGAAATTTCATGTTAGTGAATACCAATTCTTGACTTAGGAATATGTTTTAGCTCTTTAAAGAGAACATCAATCGCAATAATTTCCACAGAGAAATAAATGCTAAAGATGGATAAAAAATAATCACCAGACAATCAAAGACAACAGTAAAAATTATCAAACTAATATAAGGTGTCGGATGCATTATTAATTAAGTAATTTTTGCTGATGGAACCTTCATTGATAGGAATATGAGTGAGTTATCATATGATGGGCCCCTATAAGATCCATTTGTTGTATTTTGTCTGGTGTGATTTTAGTTATGTTGTTTCCTTTCCCGGTAGACTTACAAACATATCAGAGGAGATATGTTAGCTTGTCATAACTTTGACTCAGGATGGCACTATTAGGATTTTATTCAGTTGTTTGAGTTTGTTTTGTACTCAGTCAATAAATCCCTATCTTATAGGGGTATCAAACTTGTTTTTTTTGTTTTCAGTTTTGTTATCACGATCCCATAGACCAGGCACGTAGCATGTAATTAGCAGTCTATTATGTAAGGCTATATATATAGCCAAGTTCGTTCAATAAAAATTGACGTAATGATTTCTCAAAATTGTTTTGATTGCTCTTAAATACCGTTTTAAACATTTGGTATCAGAGCCTCCTCACGAGGTTCATAACGATTAGAAGCAACAGTCTTTTATGAGTTTTGTAATCATGTCAACAGAGAGTTCTTTTGTCCAACTAGCAATATCAAAGTTTGATGGGCACTATGATCATAAGGCAATGTTCATGGAGAATTTTTTACGATCCAAGGAATACTGGGGCTTAGTGGAGAATGGAATTTCTGTAGCAGCAGAGGGTGTGACTATGACGGAAGGACAGAAGAAGAACATTGAAGATCAGAAGTTGAAGGATTCGAAAGCAAAGAATTATTTGTTTCAGGCATTAGATCGCACAGTTTTGGAGACAATTCTTAACAAGGATACGAAAAAGATCATATGGGACTCTATGAAGTAGAAATATCAAGGCACGACACGAGTTAAGCGTGCACAATTGCAATATCTTTACAAGGAGTTTGAAGTTCTTCACATGAAGGTAAGAGAAACCGTGAATGAGTACTTTGCTTGAACCCTTACCATTGCTAACAAGATGAAAGCAAATGGTGAGAACAAGGGAGATGTTGCAGTTGTTGAGAAGATTTTGGGATCTGACTCCAAAGTTTGATTATGTTGTGTGCTCCGTTGAAGAGTCTAAGGATACAAGCACATTAACCATTGATGAGCTACAAAGCAGTCTGCTTGTGCATGAACAACATATGAGCTGTCATGTGGAGGAAGAACATGCGTTACAGATTTCTCATGGGGATCAGTTCAGAGGAAGAGGTCGTGGTAGACGAAGGGGAGGCCGTGGCATAGGCAGACAAAGTTTTGATAAAACTATAGTGGACTGTTGTAATTGTCACAAGCTTGGGCACTTTCAATGGGAATGTCCAACCAAAAAGGAAGCCAATTATGCAAAAACCAATGAAGAGATGTTGTTGATGGCACTCGTAGAAACAAATAACAATGTAAAAGAACTGTAGAAATATGCTTTAGTTTTATTGAATCATCACATGAATATTTATACACAAGAAAGTAACAACCAAATAACAACTTCCTGTATACTAGCAAAATATCAGTTAAGATAGAGAGGACTAAGTCAACTTGAGTGATTCTAGGAACAAACTGATTGTGCTATTATGCCCCCCTCAAGTAAAGTGTGGTGTAATAACAACTAACTTGGCAAGTACACGTTGAAAGGCTGGTTTGGACAAAGTCTTGGTCAGTGGATCAGCAGAGTGAATGTGAGAGACACGAACTTGACGACGACGGACCAAATCACGAACAAAGTGCATATCAACTTCTATATGTTTCATTTTTGTGTGATGCATAGGATTGGCAGCAATATAAGTTACGCCAATGTTATCACATAGTATCAATGGTGAGTGAGGGAGAGAGACATGGAGTTCCCTGAGAAAGTGAGTAGTTTCTGAAACAGCAGCAGCTACCGCACGGTACTCGGCTTTCGTAGATGACCAGGAAACGGTTTGTTGTTTCTTAGAGCACCAAGAAATTGGAGAAGACCCAAGATAGATAATAAACCCAGTAATGGAACGACAATCAGTAATATCTCCAGCCCAATCAACATCTGTATATGTGGTTAGAGAAGGAGCGGACTTGGAGGAAATACGAAGACCATGAGAGGACGTTTCCTTTAAGTACCGAAGTAGTCGTTTAACAGCTTTCCAATGAGTGGTGGAAGGGGAGTTGCTGATCTGAGTGAGCTTGTTGACTGAAAAGGAGATATCTGGCCTTGTGAATGAGAGATACTGAAGTTTGCCGAGGACACTCCAGTATGCTTTGGCATCAGTTTTGGGAGCACCGTCATTAAAAATCAACGGTTCGGATATACTCATGGGTGATTGAACACCCTTACTCTCGTGCATGTGGCAATCATGGAGCACCTCTTGAATATATTTGGATTGAGTCAAGAATAACCCTTCAGCATCTCGTTGGACGTCGACACCCAAGAAGAAATGCAACAACCCAAGATATTTGAGTGAAAATTGCTTGGCAAGAGAGGCAATAACTTGCTTAACAAGCGGTTCACTACTGCCAGTGATGATGATACCGTCGACATAGACCAAGATATAAATTGTAATTCCCAAATTATGCAGCACAAAAAGAGAATTATCACTCACAGACATTTTGAATCCCATTTTCGTCAAGAAAGTGGTAAGGGCATCATACCAGGTGCTTGTCGAAGCCCATAAATTGCCTTTTTCAAACGACATACATGATTAGGGAGATCCGGATGCTCATAATCTGGAGGTTGAGACATGTAGACCTCCTCTGCTAGTGTTCCTTGTAGAAATGAATTATTGATGTCAATTTGATGCAACTGCCGGTGGCGTTGAACAGCAATAGTTAAAACAGTACGAATCGTGACCGATTTTACCACGGGGCTGAAGGTATCATGAAAATCAACTCCAGGTCGTTGTGTGAATCCTTTGCAACCAAGCGTGCTTTGTACCTGTCAATGGACCCATCAGCCTTTGTTTTTACACGAAATAACCACTTATAGGGGACAATGTTTTTGGTGTGGTCATATGGAACCAATTCCCAAGTCTGATTCTTCATTAATGCATCAAATTCAGCCTGCATTGCCGCTCTCCAAGAAGCAACTTTTGTGCTTGTTTATAAGTAATAGGAATAAAATTATCATTAGTGGTAACTTGGGCTGTGTAGTCAACTATTTTATGGCGCTTAAAGATGTCTTTTTGGGATCGGGTGACTATAGTACGAGACTCATGTGAGGTAGTGGAGGAGGGTTGTGATGTAGGGAGCAAGGGTTTAGGGGGTTGTATTGTTGTACAAGGTCGCTGGTTTTGTGGACGACGTTGATACGTTCGGTGTATAGGTGGCTTTCGACTGGCGGAGATGGTAGGAGAGGGTCGTCTGGTGGAGTTGGTGAGTGGGGGTGAGCGAAAAATAAATGGCATAACTGGGTCATTACTGGCGAAAGGATCGTTAGGGGGGCGACATGCTGTGCAAAAGAAATGGTGGAAGGAGCGCGACTTGTATCTCTTGCAACCGAAATATGTGGAAGAAGAGAAGTGTCGATGGAATTGGGAGAATGATGGCTAAGTTCTAAAGGTGGATGGGTTTGATCTGAAGGAGTAATTTCCCATTGTACCGTGGAATAGTTTGTTTTGAAAGTGGAAAATAGATTTGCAAAAGGAAAAATAGTTTAAAAAAATTTGACATCCCGTGAAAGAAAAATTTTGGAAGTAGTGGGATCAAAACACTGATGACAATGATGGGTAAGGAAAATACCGAGATAGACACAAGGTTTAGAATATGGATCTAATTTATGGTTGGCATATGGTCGTAACCATAGATAGCATAAGCATCCAAAAGGTCGGAGAGAGTCATATTTAGGTGTTTCTTTAAACAGGACTTCATAAGGAAATGTATGAGCTAGTGTAGACGTAGGTAATCTATTAATGAGATATGTGGCATGATGGAAAGCAAAGGTCCAAAAGTTGGATGGTAAGGAAGCTTGGTGAAGTAAGGTTTTGGCTGTTTCAATAAGGTGTCGATGACGTCTTTCGGCTATGGCAACATGTTGAGGAGTGTATGATAGGGATAGTAGATGTTGGATGTCGTTAGAGGTGAGATAGGGATCAAGGGTACGATATTCGCCTCCCCCATCAGTGTAAAGAGTTAAAATTTTGTGTCCAAAATATCTTTCAAGCATAGGATGCAAAGTTTGGAAAATATGGGGAACCTCAGTTTTGTTTTGCAAAGTGTACAACCACATGTACTTAGTATAATGATCGACAAAAAGGCAATAGTAACGTTTTTATCAATCGATAACACTGGGGAAGGACCCCATAAGTTGCTAAAAATGGTTTGGAGCGGATTGTTGCTGATCAAAGTAGACTGGTAAAATGGAAATCTGTGTGCTTTATTGCAAGAGCAAGAATTACAAAAAAGAAACTTTTCTTTAGAGGAATAGGAAAGACCAGCAGTTTTTAAAATCGAAAATAAAATTCGAGAATGAGGATGTCCCAATTGGTTGTGCCACAGATGAAGGGAAGGACTAGTAGTAGCTAAGTTGATAGCGGGGCGAGAGAGAGATGGCCATTGGTATAGTCCCGAATTATTCTGGCCGCACAGTAGTGTTGCCCCCGTACGTAGAACCTTCACAACAAAATGAAAAGGAAACAATTCAATGGAGGTTTTGTTATCCTTACAAATTTGATGCATAGAAATAAGCTTACGTTTAATGGCAGGAGCATATAAAATATTTGATAATTTAAAGGCTGAAGTTGAACTACGTAAATGAATATTACCAGTTTGAGTAATTGTAATAACATTACCATCACCCATTGTCAGTTTGTCGGTGTCGGTGAAAGATTGGATGGTTTGAAGGAATTGTGTGTCAGGAGTGATATGATGAGAGGCACCAGAATCAAGGATCCATGGATAGGGATTGTGTGTCGGGAGTGATATGATGATAGGCACCAGAATCAAGGATCCATGGATCAGTTGATGTAGGAGTGCGGGATACAAAATTGGCTTTGGCCTCAAAGTGATTGTGAGAAAGCGGATGATGACGAAGACTGAAAATACAGGTCTGCTATTTGTTAGCATAAGCAGTGTGGAGATTGTCCCACGCGATCTTGGAAGTGGCAGCGGAAGCAACGGTGCAGGCAATTGTGGTGTCAACTGAAGCCACTAGAGCATTCTGGATAAGTTGAGCTTGACGAAACCAATCCTTGTATGCTGGATTTGGTGTTTCAGGACCGTCAGAGGTAATGGTAAGGGAGGGTGATGCCGTGGATCCAACAAGATGAACATATAGATCATGGCCATGGAGAAGCATGGCAATTTGAGCCTTCCATGTGGGAAAATTGTGGCTTCTAAAAAGTTTAATTGGGAGTTGGGAGGAGGGATTGAATTGTACTATTTGTTTTGGATTACTGGGGACTGAAGTAGTGTCGGCATTTATGACAGTACTAGAGGAAGGCATGGTGAGAATAAAAGGCTGAAATAGAGTGGTAGAGAAAAAAAACAATCTGAATTTGGTTATTACTCGTGAGAGTTTAGGCTGGCTCTGATACCATAACAATGTAAACGAACTGTAGAAATATGCTTTAGTTTTATTGAATCATCACATGAATATTTATACACAAGAAAGTAACAGCCAAATAACAACTTCCTGTATACTAGCAAAATATTAGTTAAGATAGAGAGGACTGAGTCAACTTGAGTGATTCTAGGAACAAACTGATTGTGCTGTTAACAAACACTGCCAGTTCTAAAGATACTTGCTTTCTTGATTTAGGATGTAGTAATCATATGTATGGAAAGAAGGAATATTTCTTTGATCTTGATGGATGCTTTCGAGATTATGTGAAGTTGGGCAATAATTTCAGTTTTATTATAGCAGGAAAGGGAAATGTACAGCTGCAAGTGAATGGAATGGCACACATCATCACAAGTGTGTTTTATGTACCGAAGCTGAAAAACAATCTGTTAAGTATTGGGCAGCTGCAAGAAAAGGGGCTTTCCATTTTGTTTCAAGGTGACAAATGCAAAGTGTATCATCCTGAAAAAGGCTTGATTATGAACACAACGATGACTACAAATCAGATGTTCATTGTGCACGCTATATCACGGCCTATACCATCTGCATGCTTCAACACAATTACATAAAATATAGTGCAACTTTGGCACTGTCGATATGGACACCTAAGTTTTAAAGGCTTGAAGACTCTTTAGCAGAAAAGGATGGTGCACGGATTACCGCAATTTCAGTCTCCATTAAAGCTATGTAAGGATTGTTTGGTTGGAAAGCAACAAAGAGATCCGTTTCCAAAGAAGAGTAATTGGAGAGCTTCTCAATTTCTGGAGTTAGTCCATGCTGACATCTGTGGGCCAATCAAGCCTATCTCTAATAGCAAAAAGAGGTACTTGCTCACTTTACTGATGATTTTAACGGAAAGCTATGGGTTTATTTTTTGACAGAAAAATCAGAAGCATTTGCTATTTTTAAAAGATTCAAGATTCTTATTGAAAAGGAGACAAATACTTTTATTAGAAGCTTACGGACAGATCGAGGAGGAGAGTTTACATTACAAGAATTCACTGATTTTTGTGATGAACATGGTATCAATAGACAATTGACAGCTGCATAACGGAGTTGCGGAGCGGAAAAATAGAACCAATATGAATGTGGTTCGGAGCATGCTCTAAGAGAAAAAAATTCCAAAGACCTTCTAGCCTGAAGCAGTTAATTGGACAGTACATGTCTTGAATCGAAGCCCCACATTAGTAGTAAGAAATATGACGCCAGAGGAAGCATGAAGTGGATTCAATCCATCAGTTGGAGTACTTCAGAGTTTTTGGTTGTATTTGTCATGTTCATCTACCAAACTGTACTCGAACCAAGTTGGATGAAAATAGCTTGCGCTGTGTTTTGTTGGGAGTCAGAGAGGAATCAAAGGCTTACAGGCTTTATGATCCAATGTCACAAAGGATCATTATAAGTAGGGATGTTGTGTTCGAAGAAGATAGGAATTGGGATTGGGATAAGAAGTATGAAGAGAACATTGTGTGTGATTTGGAATGGGGTGAAGAGGAAGTATTTTCTGTTGTTGAAATTGAAGAAGGAAATGAATTTGATTCTGTTGATGATGAATTAGAGGAGACTTTGTTATCTTATGATCCCATACCTGAAGACAATTCTTCAACTTAAGGAAGAATTAGGGTGCCACCAGTTTGGATGAGAGACTATGATGCATGGGAAGGGCTCTTTGAAGAGGAAGCGAATATGATAATGTTTACAACCATTGATACTGATCCTATTCACTTTGAGGATGTTGTAAAAGTAAGAATTGGAGACAGGCCATGGATGCAAAAATAGAAGCAATAGAAAGAAATGGCACTTGAGCATTGATGGACTTGCCTACAGAAGGGAAGAAGATTGGAGTAAAGTGGGTTTATAAGACTAAATTTGATGAAAATGGTGTCATAAATAAATACACGACTGGGCTAGTAGTGAAGGGGTATGCACAACAATATGGGGTAGATTATACAGAAGTATTTGCTCCTATGGTTTGTATGGAAACAATTCGGTTGGAGATAGCTCTTGCAGCTCAAAAAGGATGGCCAATATACTAGCTAGATGTGAAGTCAACAATCTTGCATGGTGAGTTACATGACAATGTCTTTGTGGAGCAGCCTACCAGTTATGTGCGAAAGGGAGCAGAACAGAAGGTCTATAAGTTAAAGAAGGTACTCTATAGACTTAAGCAAGCATCGTAGGCCTGGTATAGTCATATTAAAGCCTTTTTTTTTAAGGAAGGATTTGAGAAGTGTGACTATGAACATACTTTATTCATCAAGACAAAAAATGATGGCAAAGTATTAATAGTAAGTTTGTACGTTGATGATCTCATTTTTACTGGAAATGATGAGTCTATGATTGTAGGATTTAAAGATTCCATGAAGCATAAATTTGACATGATAGATTTAGGAAAGATGAGATATTTTCTTGGTCTGGAATTTTCACAAAGAGCAGGTGAAATTTTTGTCAACCAAAGGAAGTATGCGTTGGAAGTACTACAAAGGTTTGGGATGGACAAAAGTAATTCTGTTCACAATCCAATTGTTCTTGGCTTCAAACTCATGAAGGATGTCAGAGGAGATAAGATGGATAAAACTCACTATAAGCAAATTGTGGGTAGTCTTATATACCTCACAGCAACTCGACCAGATATGATGTTTGTGGTGAGTCTCATTAGTAGGTATATGGAGAATCCTACTCAACTTCACTTGTAGATGGCTAAAAGCACCGTAGGCCTGGTACAGTCGTATTAAAGCCTATTTTTTTTAAGGAAGGATTTGAGAAGTGTGACTATGAACATACTTTATTCATCAAGACAAAAAATGATGGCAAAGTATTAATAGTAAGTTTGTACGTTGATGATCTCATTTTTACTGGAAATGATGAGTCTATGATTGTAGGATTTAAAGATTCCATGAAGCATAAATTTGACATGATAGATTTAGGAAAGATGAGATATTTTCTTGGTCTGGAATTTTCACAAAGAGCAGGTGAAATTTTTGTCAACCAAAGGAAGTATGCGTTGGAAGTACTACAAAGGTTTGGGATGGACAAAAGTAATTCTGTTCACAATCCAATTGTTCTTGGCTTCAAACTCATGAAGGATGTCGGAGGAGATAAGATGGATAAAACTCACTATAAGCAAATTGTGGGTAGTCTTATATACCTCACAGCAATTCGACCAGATATGATGTTTGTGGTGAGTCTCGTTAGTAGGTATATGGAGAATCCTACTCAACTTCACTTGTAGATGGCTAAAAGGGTACTGAGATATTTGAAGGGAACAATCGAGTTTGGGATTCTCTACAAAAAGGGAGGAGATGATGATCTTGTTGGTTTTACAGATAGTAATTATACTGGAAACTTGGAAGACAGGAAGAGCACTTTAAGTTATGTATTTCTGTTGAGTTCAGGAGTAGTATCATGGTCATCAAATAAGCAACCAGTGGTCAGTCTATCTACCACAGAGGCAGAATTCATAGCTGCCGCTTCGTGTGCATGTCAAGCAGTTTGGTTGAAACGAGTATTGAAGAAGCTGGACTCAAATCAGAACAAGACAACTATTATTTAATGTGATAATAGTTCTGCAATCAAGCTTTCGAAAAATCCAGTCATAAATGGCTGTAGCAAACACATAGAAGTGTGTTTTCATTTTCTTTGAGAGCTCACAGAGACTGGTACTGTGGAGTTAGTGCATTGTGTTACGCAAGAGCAAGTGGCTGATGTGATGACTAAACCACTCAAGCTGGGTGTGTTTCTGAAACTAACACCCTGTTTGGAACCAGGTGAATTGAATTCAATGTTGTAATTGAATTCAATTCACCTGTTTAGAACAGAAAAATAACTATGAATTGAATTCATATGTGGAATTGAAACCCACTCTTCTTATACATTCAATTCAGCCAACAATCCACGTGATTTCAATTCCAAAACGCTGCTAGTCTTCTTTTTGAACGTTGAAACCTTCATCTTCCCATAATACCCATGCTCAACTTCGCAACAGCATAAGAAAATGATACCTTTTCACTGTCTTCTCGTTTCCTTTTCCACCGCCGTAGTCAAACATCAGGCAGTATCTCACTCACTAGCTCTCTCACTCCTGTTGATCCATTCCATCGTTTTCGATTTTTCTCAAGAAAAAGTAAACACTTCAAAAGTTCTTGTGAAGTAAAAGAACGGTCACTGTTAAACTTCCTTCTCATGTTCCTGCTCCATCTGAGGACGCTGAACAACATAAAGAGTGTTGGAAATGCTGGCTTCTTCATCTTAACAATGAAAGCAGATGTCCTAAAAAGGTTTGAGACCTTACGAAACATAAGCAATCTTTTCTGGGCATGTTTCGGGGGAGATTTAGCATGGAGTACTTGAAGTGAAAGAAACGCAAGCTTTCAAAGAGAACGCTTAGGGCTTAGGCAGGGGTTGAAGGGTGGAGCGATTTATGAGCAAAGCGAAGCTTTTAAAGGATAGAGAAAAGGTTATGTAAAGTAAAAACAAGGATGGTGGGATATTTGTGCACTTAGCTTCTTGATATTCGATGGCTGATTGCATTTTATTTCTTAAAATATCGATAGTACAATAAGGGTAAATGTGTCATATGAAATAATTGAATTCATTTTGATTGTGTTCCAAACAGTGTAATTGAATTCAATTATAATATTACTGGGTTTGTTCCAAACAGTGTAAATTGAATTCAATTTTAATCTCATTAATATAATTGAATCCAATTCTTTAAAGAATTCAATTCGAAGATTTCCAAACACCACGTAAGAAAATTATTAGGCATCTGTTCTATGTCTGAAATAAGCTGAATACCTGTAGCATTCAGTTTAAGGGAGGAATTATTAGGATTTTATTATGTTGTTTGAGTTTGTTTTATAATCAGTCAATAAATCCCTATCTTATAGGGATATCACGCTTGTTTTTTTGTTTTCAGTTTTGTTATCATGATCCTATGGACTTGGCACGTAGCACGTAATTAGCAGTTCTTTTATGTAAGGCTATATATATATAGTCAAGGTTGTTCAATAAAAATTGACATATTGATTACTCCAAATTGTTTTGGTTGCTCTTAAATACCGTTTTTAACAGACACTAACTAGACTCGGGGTTTAGTTTTAGGAGAAGTTGTCAAGGTCAGCTAATTCAACTAAGTGACGATTTTTCTTGCGCCTACTTGCTCGATAAAATAGTCTTACATGAAAAATAT